>JAJHZJ010000385.1:1194958-1744958 GCA_023548195.1 Bettongia penicillata ogilbyi
ACCAATCAGAAGACCTCAAAAAGCACTGATCTCAGTCTATACCTGTATTTTCAATGAACCAAAATAATTTCCTTTATCCAAGAATACAAAAATTCATGGCAAAAAGTTGTCCTTTATATCACAGAATTTCCAAAGCATACCATACTAATTCTGAGAAGTGATTCTTGAATTTTTTTCATTGATGATATAAAACTGAAAAACTCTTATATGACTCCTATCTACTTGCACTTTGGCACCCAAAGTCTTTTCTCAGGGTACCACAGAAATGGGAAAAATTCTCATGGTGGAAGCTTAAAAATCTAGTTGAGAAAATCAAACTAAACACAAAAAACATGAATAGCATATCACTGAAGCAACATGTACTTGGGGACACAAAGACAAGAAGTGATCTGCTCCAATCTTCAAGGAGCACATATTCTATCGGCTCCAGAAACAATACATCTACACATGATTGTGTATAAAATAAATACAAGGAAAACTGTGGTGCAAGGTGCTAACAGCTGAGAAGGAGAAAGACCTCTTATAGGAGATGTATGAACATGGCTTTGAAGTAAGCTAGGTATCCCAGGAGGGAAGGTGAACAAGGATATTTCAAACCGAGCAACAGCCTGAGCAAGGATGTAAAAGAGACAGATAACTGGAAAAGAGCAAGGTGACCAGTATGACCAGAACATACATTGTCTGTGGGTGTGGGGTTAATGTGAAATCAGGCAGTGAATATTCATTTATTAAGCACCTACTATGTGACAGAGTGCTGAGCCCTGCAGATATAAAATAGTAAAAAAGAGGCAAAAGTTTGTCCCTGCCCTCAAGGTACTTGACACTTTTCATCTACCACCTTACAAGGGAAAGAAGCAAAGTTATGTTTCTTTTTTTTTTTTAATATAAATTTATTTATTTAATTTTCTACATTCATTTTCACAAAATTTTGGGTTCCAAATTTTCTTCCCATTTGTCCCCTTCCCCCACCCCAATACACCAAGCATTCTAATTTCCCCTATCACCAATCTGCCCTCTCTTCTATCATCCCTCCCTTCCTTCTCTTTTGTCCTGTAGGGCCAGATAACTTTCTATTCCCCGTTACCTGTATTTCTTATGTCCTAGTAGCAAGAACAATACTCAACAGTTGTTCCTAACACTTTCAGTTCCAACTTCTCCCCATCCTTCCCTCCCCACCCATTCCCTTTAGGAAGGCAGGCAATTCAATATAGGCCATATCCGTGTAGTTTTGCAAATGACTTTGATAACAATCGTGTTGTATAAGACTAACTATATTTCCTTCCATCCTCTCCTGCCCCCCATTGTTTCTATTCTCTCTTTTGATCCTGTCCCTCCCCGAGTGTTGACTTCAAATTGCTCCCTCCTCCCATTGCCCTCCCTTCCATCACCCCCCCACCCTGCTTATCTCCTTCTCCCCCACTTGCCTGTATTGTAAGATAGGTTTTCATACCAAAATGAGTGTGCATTTTATTCCTTCCTTTATTCAAATGTGATGAGAGTAAACCATGCTTTTTTCCTCAGCTCTCCGCTTTTCCCCTCCACTAAAAAGTCTGCTTGCCTCTTCTATGAGAGATAATTTGCCCCATTCCATTTCACCCTCTCTCCTCCCAATACATTTCTTTTATACATTTACCTTGATATTTTTAAGATAAGATCCCATCCTATTCAATTCACTCCATGCTGTCTCTGTAGGTGCGTGCATGTGTGTGCGCAGCACACGTGTACGTGTGCACACACGTGTACGTATGTGTACATGCGTGTGTGTATGTGTGTGTGTAATCCCACCAACTACCCAGATACTGAAAAGTTTCAAGAGTTACAATAAATATTGTCTTTCCACGTAGGAATGTAAACAGTTCAACTTTGGTTTAAGTCCCTTTTGACTTCTCTTTGCTGTTTACTTTTTCATGCTTCTTCTCATTCTTGTGTTTGAAAGTCAAATTTTCTTTTCAGCTCTGGTCTTTTCATCAAGAATGCTTGAAAGTTCTCTATTTCATTGAAAGACCAGTTTTTCCCCTGAAATATTATACTCAGTTTTGCTGGGTAGGTGATTCTTGGTTTGAGTCCTAGTTCCTTTGCCTTCTGGAATATCCTATTCCATGCCCTTCGATCCTTTATTGTAGAAGCTGCTAGATCTTGTGTTATCCTGATTGTATTTCCACAATACTGGAACTGTTTCTTTCTAGCTGTTTGCAATATTTTCTCCTTGACCTGGGAATTCTGGAATTTGGCCACAATGTTCCTAGGAGTTTCTCTTTTTGGATCTCTTCCAAGTGGTGATTGGTGGATTCCTTGAATACTTATTTTGCCATTTGGTTCTAGAATATCAGGGCAGTTTTCCTTGATAATTTCATGGAAGATGATATCTAGGCTCTTTTTTTGATCATGACTTTCAGGTAGTCCCATAATTTTAAAATTGTTTCTCCTGGATCTATTTTCCAGATCAGATATTTTTCCAATGAGATATTTCACATTCTCTTCCATTTTTTCATTCTTTTGGTTTTGTTTTGTGATTTCTTGGTTTCTCATAAAGTCATTAGCCTCCATCTGGTCCATTCTAATTTTGAGAGAACTATTTTCTTCAGTGAGCTTTTGAAACTCTTTTTCCATTTGGCTAATTCTGCTTTTGAAAGTATTCTTCTCCTCCTTGGCTTTTTGAACCTCTTTTGCCAATTGAGTGAGCCTATTTTTCAAGGTGTTATTTTCTTCAGCATTTTTTTGGGTCTCCTTTAGCAAAGTATTGACCTGTTTTTCATGCTTTTCTTGCATCTCTCTCATTTCTCCTCCCAGTTTTTCCTCCACCTGTCTAACTTGATTTTCAAAATCCTTTTGGAGCTCTTCCATGGCCTGAGCCCACTGGATATCTATTTCAGATGTTTGGGATACAGAGGCCTTGGCTTCTATGTCTTTCCCTGATGGTAAGCATTGTTCTTCCTCATTGGAAATGGAAGGAGGAAACATCAGTTCACCAAGAAAGTAGCCTTCCATGGTCTTATTTTTCTTCCCTTTTTTGGGCATTTTCCCAGTCAGTTACCTGACTTCTGAGATTCCTCTCCACCCCTGCCTAGATCTGCCCAGCTAGTGCTTGGGGTCTGAGATTCAAATGCTGCTTCCGAGCCTCAGGGCTTTCAGCAGGTGGAGGGGCTGCTATTCAGTGAGAGATTAAGTACTGCTGCTCAGGTGGGGGCAGGGCCGTCTCCCAGGTTCAGTTCCCTCAGGGGGTTTACATGGAGACCTTCAGTAATGGACCTGATTTCCTGCCTGCTCTGGGAGCCCCTGGCTGCTGCCTCCCCTGCCGCTTCCTCCCAAGGGGGCCTGAGCCACGGAGACACCCCGCTCCCCTCTCAGCCAGCCCAGAAGTCTCTCTCACTGACCTGTAGCGCCTGTGGGTGGAGGGACCTTCGCAGTCACCGAAGATTCCGTCCCTGAAGCCTGCTCGGATCTGTTCCTCTAGGGGCCGCTCGGCCAAGGCAGGGCTGGGTTCTGTTCCACGTCCGGTGCCTGACGGACGTTTGGGGTCAGTTTTTCAGGGCTCTCTGGAAGAGAAATCTCCTCCACTCCGTTGCTGTGCAGTTTCCACTGTTCCAGAACCCATTGGGAGTTCTTTTTATAGGTAATTTATGGGCTGTGGTTCGGAGCTAGCATACGTTGAGTCTTTCTACTCCACCATCTTGGCTCCTCCCCCAAAGTTATGTTTCAATAGCAGTTCTCTAGAATCAAAGATCCAACCCTCTCATTTTACAGATGGGAAAACTGAGGTTCAGAAAAATACACCTTGTGGCAAAACTGGGAGTCAAACCAAGGCCACCAACTCCAAGCCCAAGGTATTTTCTACTACTACAACATGATATTGCTCATAAGATTTCTTTAGTATCCTTTCTATGGTAGATGGATCCAATTTTTGAACGACTGGTCCTTTGCAAATCAGTTAATAATTTCAAGTGCATACCATGTATAAAGCACTAGTATGAGGATTTGAGGGAAATAAAAATACCAAGCTTAGGTTCCTGACCTGAAGGAGTTTATAACCTAGTATAATACATAACATTACAAGATAACTCCATTAGAGGTAAGGTCCAAGGTTGAGGCAGTCAGTTCAGATATCTGCGGCAGACTGTATGGAAGAGGTAGTGTGTGGATCTGACTGTAATTCAGTCAACCAACAAGCACTTACTGAGAGACTGCTATGTGCTAGAGACAGAAGACAGAGATGAAACAGGGCCTGCTGTCTTGAAGCTACATTCCATGGAGGAAGAGCACACATACACATTCGAGAAGAGACAGAATAAATCCAAAGTAAATACAAGGTATGAGGGAGCTACTCAAGAAAGAAGCTCGAAGGACATGGGATTTACTCCACACTGAAATTTTTGTTCATCTTATAGTACACAGTTTTTTGAGTTCTAGGGCTCGCAGTTACCTAGTAAGCACAAACTCTTATCATCCGAAGACAATGGCATGCTCTGTTAGAGCACTGCAGGGCACATCCTCTCCAGGCTCCTCACCCCAACCCACACACACTAGTTTTGTTGTGGTTGTTTGTAGTTGCACTTTCTGTGAGAGGAGGAGGAGGAAGGACTGGGAGAATGAAGACAAAGGAGAAACCATATTTGCTCAAGCTCTCAGAACTTGCTTAAGTCATCAGATTCCCCCAAACTGTCAATAGTTTCCTTTGGGATTTGCTCACAAGCATACAATATAGCCCCTTATAGGAACAATCTTCTAAACTAAGCACCAATTATGTATGACTCTCTAGATCACTCATAGTAATTCTTGGGAAACTTTACCACCTTCCATGAAGTAAATATGTTGTGAGTACAAACAGTTTTCTCTTTTGCTATTTAGCTCAGCTGATTGCCAATGTGCAGTAAAAAAAATGCAGACTTCATTTTCATCAATAACTTGTTCATTCCTTTATTTCCAACAGACATCTCTAATTCATCTGGACAAAAATTCACTTACTGAAGACACAGGGGCGTCATCTAGTGGTAAAAAGAATAATAGGAGACTTCCTAATTTACATAATGTAAATCGGATTGTATGGGGAGTGAGTGGAGAAATAGGCCACCAAACTTCACTACATTATATAAGCATTACATATATGAAGGGAGAAGAAAGAGGAAAAATAGGTAGTTCAAAAGACTCACAGAATCTCAAAACTGGAAAGGATCTTGGAGGCTACTCTAGTCTAAACCATATCCAAAGAAGAATTCGCTAGTACAACATAGCTGAAAAGGGGTTAGCCACAGTTTGCTTAGGCTTCTCCAAAAATGAAACTCAATACCTCATGGAAAAGCTCATTTTACTTCTAGATAGCTCTAATTCTTGGAGAAGCAGGTAGGTCAGTAGATTTGGGAGTATTGACAGAACTGGGATCAAACCTTGCCTCTAAGTGGAGCAAGTAATTAGCTTTTCTTTCTTTCTTTCTTTTTTTTTTTTTGGTGAGGCAGTCAGTTAAGTGACTTGCCCAGAGTCACACAACTCAGAGATTGGATTTGAACTCAAATCCTCCTGACTCTGGCCAGTTCTCTATCCAACTTTATCAACCTAGCTGCCCTAATCATTAACTTTTCTAAGTCTCAATTTCCTTATCCATCACTTCCTTCAAAAGTCAGTTCACTTTTCCAAAATTCTTTCTGTTACTAACTTCTCCCCACATGGTTCATCCTTTGGGTCAATTTTCTTAACTCAATAGTCAAATCAACAAACATTTATGAAGCGCTTACTATGTGCCTGGCACCATGCTAAGCACTGGTAACACAAATATGATAAGCAAGACAGCCCCTGCCCTGAAGGAGCTTACATTAGAACAGAGGCAAAACAACATATACAAGGAAGTTCAAAGGGAAGAAGAGAAGGATAGAAAAGCTATCTGTGCAAGTGCTTAGTAGAGGAAATCCAGGAGTGAACTCTAGAGAGGCATCAATGCATAGTTGGCCTCAGTGCTTTCCTTAAAATGGAGTTTCTGGGAGGAACCAGTCAACCAGAGGAAGGGGTTATAACTCTGCAAGGGCAGAGGGTACATCCAGTGCAAGAAGTCCAGGGGTTGAGAGAACTTCCTGCATGTAAAGAAATGGTAAGGAAAGTCCAGAGAGTCAAGAGGGACGCCTATAGAGGAATGATAATATACAATATTTTGTACACTATCACTAATCCTTAACTTGTTTATGTTTGTATTTTTTCCTTAAATGTTTATTATTGTTCATAATTTAAGCATAAATCAAGGATAAAAGTCATGTCTGACTTCTCTTCAAATGAGCTGGACTAGATGGTAACTGAGGTTCCTTCCATCTTTCAAATTCATGAATCAATGAATTTGAAAGATGAATCATCCTGCTCTGTTATAATTCACAGGGCCTAAAATAAGAGCTGAGCAGAATCACAAAATCTGAGAATGGCAATGAATTGGAGCATACCAATTTCTTTATTTGAAAGATGAAAATACTACGGTATTTTATTACTGTGGATCTCAGTTTCCTCAGTGGTAAAATGATCTCTTAAGGTCCCCTCTGATCTTAAATTCTATATTCCTATGAGATCCAGAGAGATTGAATTTGACTTCCAGTTGGGACTAAAGATCAGGTCTCCTGGTTTCTATCCAGTATTCATTATACTACACTATATTATGCTTAATAGAAAAGAGTGGAGTAGAAATGAAAGGAGTTGTACAGAATTTAAATTTTAAGTCTATGAAGGGTCTACTATGTACAAAGTATTCTGACAGGTATTAACAATTAAAAAAACTGAAGCATTCTTTTCAAGAAGCTTGCCTATTGGGGCGGAGCCAAGATGGCGGAGTAGAAGGACGCACGTTTACGAGCTCTGAAACCAAAGCCCATAGAATTAATGTAAAAAGAGACCCCCATAACTTCTGGGTCAATACAAGGTGAGCAGAAACGGAGTGGAAGAGATTTCTGTGCCAGAGAGCCCTGAAGAGCCATCCCCAGGGTCCGTCGCGCCCCAGAAAGCGGACCCCAACCCAACACTGCCCTGGCTGTGGCCCCAGAGAAGCTGACCCGAGCAGGCTTCAGGGACGGAAGCTCCGGCAGCCGGGAAAGTCCCTCCGCCCACAGAAGCTACAGGTCAGTGAGAAAGAAGGCTGGGCTAGAGGAGGGGAGCGGAGCGTCTCCGTGACTCGGGCCCCCCTCGGGAGGAAGCAGCGGCGGCAGAGACGGGGGCAGGAAGCAGCGGAGGCAGAGGGGTGGGCGGCGGCTGAGGCAGCAGTGGCCCGGGACTCAGGAATCCCCCAGCAGCAGGCAGGATCTTCATTACGGAAGGTATCTGCATGAACGGCCTGAGGGGGCTGAGCCTGGGAGACGGCCCTGCCCCCACCCCGCTCTATTACTGAAGGCCTCTGCATAAAGCCCCTGAGGGAACTGAGCCTGGGAGGCGGGCCCCCCCACCCCGCCCCCACCCACTCCATTCCTGAAAGTCTCTGCATAAAGCCCCTGAGGAAACTGAGCCTGGGAGGCGGCCCTGCCTCCACCCCAGCGCCAGAACTAAAGCTTGCCGCGGAAAGCCCATTTGAATCTCAGAGGCCAAGCACTAGCTGGGCGGATCCAGGCGGGGGTGGAAAGGAATCTCAGAAGTCAAGTAACTGGCTGGGAAAATGCCTAGAAAAGGGAAGAAAAATAAGACTATAGAGAGTTTTTTCCAACAAATGCAAATGATCCCGACCTTCGGATCTGATGACGAGGACGTATCCTTGCCATCAGGGAAAGACGTGGAGGGTGGGGCCTCAGTACCCCAGACACCCCAGGGGGGTGGCGGGTGGGCTCAGGCCCTGGAAGAGCTCAAAAAGGATTTTGAAAAGCAAGTGAGACAGGTGGAGGAAAAACTGGGAAGAGAAATGAGAGAGATGCAAGAAAAGTATGAAAAATGGGTCAATACCTTGGTAAAGGAGACCCAAAAAAATGCTGAGGAAATTAACACCTTGAAAAATAGGCTCACTCAATTGGCAAAGGAGGTTCAAAAAGCCAATGAGGAGAAGAATGCTTTCAAAAGCAGAATGAGCCAAATGGAAAAAGAGGCTCAAAAGCTCACTGAATTTAATAGTTCTCTCAAAATTAGAATGGAACAGATGGAGTCTAATGACTTTACGAGAAACCAAGAAATCACCAAACAAAACCAAAAGAACGAAAAAATGGAAGAGAATGTGAAATATCTCATGGGAAAAACAACTGACCTGGAGAATAGATCCAGGAGAGACAATTTAAAAATTATGGGACTACCTGAAACTCATGATCAAAAAAAGAGCCTAGACATCATCTTCCATGAAATTATCAAGGAAAACTGCCCTGACATTCTAGAACCAGAGGGCAAATAAGTATTGAAAGAATCCATCTATCACCACCTTGAAAGAGATCCAAAAAGACAAACTCCTAGGAACATTGTGGCCAAATTCCAGAACTCCCAGCTCAAGGAGAAAATCTTGCAAGCAGCTAGAAAGAAACAATTCCAGTACTGTGGAAATACAATCAGGATAACTCAAGATCTAGCAGCTTCTACATTAAGGGATCGAAGAGCATGGAATAGGATATTCCAGAAGGCAAAGGAACTAGGACTCAAACCAAGAATCACCTACCCAGCTAAACTGAGTATAATACTTCAGGGGAAAATATGGTCTTTCAATGAAACAGAGGACTTTCAAGCATGCTTGATGAAAAGACCAGAGCTGAAAAGAAAATTTGACTTTCAAACACAAGAATGAGAAGAAGCATGAAAAAGTAAACAGCAAAGAGAAGTCTTAAGGGACTTACCAGAAGTGAACTGTTTACATTCATACAGGTAAAGACAATATTTCTAACTCTTAAAACTTTTCAGTATCTGGGTAGTTGGTGGAACCACACATACACATGTACACGCATGCACACACATACACACATGCACACACATACAGAGATAGAGAGCACAGGTTGAACTGAATAGGATGGGACCATACCTTAAAAGAAATTAAGGTAAATGGTGATAGAGAAATGTAATGGTAGGAAAGAGGGGGAAATGGAAGGGGGTAACTATATGTCATTTAAGAGGCAGGTAGGAGTTTTTTTTTAGTGGAGGGAAAAAGAGGAGAGGTGAGAAAAAAAAAACAAGAAGTTTATCCTCATCACATATGACTAAACGAAGGAGTGAAATGCACACTCATTTTGGTATGAAAACCTATCTTACAGTATAAGAAAGGGGGGGGAGAAGGAGATATTGCAAGGGGGGGATGATGGAAGGGAGGGCAAAGGGAGGAGGGAGCAATTTGAAGTCAACACTTGGGGAGGGACAGGATCAAAAGACAGAAGAGAAACAATGAGGGGCAGGTTAGGAGGGATGGTAATTCAGTTAGTCTTACACAACACGACTATCAGGGAGGTCTACACAGATATGGCCTATACTGAATTGCCTGCCGTCCCAAAGGGAATGGGTAGGGAGGGAGGGATGAGGAGAATTTGGAACTCAAAGTTTTAGGAACAACTGTTTAGTATTGTTGTTGCAACTAGGAAAGAAGACATACAGTTAAGGAGGAATAGAAAGTCATCTGGCCCTACAGGAGAAAAGAGAAGATGGAGACAAGAGAAGGGAGGGATGACAGAAGAGAGGGCAGATTGGAGATAGGAAAAATTAGATTGCTTGGGGTATTGGGGTGGGGGAAGGGGATAAAAGGGAAGAAAATTTGGAACCCAAAAATTTGTGAAAATGAATGTAAAAAGTTAAATAAATAAATTAAAAAAAAATAAAAAATAAAAAAAGAAGCTTGCCTATTCTACTAGGGGAATATACAAGTAAGTAAGTATAAGTGCAAAATAAATAAATAGGGAACTGGAGGGCCCAAAAAGGCTTAGTGAAAGAAAATGATTCCTTAAGAAAAATGAAGATTCCAAGAAGCAGAGATGAAGAGGGAGTAAAAACTCCCTTCCTCTGATCAGCTTCCTCCCAGAAACTCCTTTTTAAGGAAAACACTACGGAGGTACAAGGGGGAGGCTTGGAGGAACTTACAGAGGTGGGAGATGAAGAATCTAGTTTGCCTGAAATAAGCAATTTATGAAGAACAATATGAGAGTATATAAAAACAGATAGGAACCATATTATAGATGGCCCTAAAAGCTAAGGAGTCAAGTACAGCAGAGTAATAATGGTATGACAACTTTAAGGGTTTTTTTAAAAAGTATTTTCCTTTAAATAATCATATTTCATCCTCTCTTAGCCTCAAAAGTATACAGGGAAGGCATTATCTCTGAGTTAATAATGAGAAGGGGGAAGCACAGAGAGGCTAATTTACTTGAAGAGAGAGATGAGGCTAGAACTTAGGTCTAGGGATAACTCAGCCTAGATTTTTTTCCATTAGATTTTTAAAAAATTGGATCTTCAATATGAAGGAGCTCACAAATGAGGAACTTCCTTCATCAATGCAGATCCATACCTTCTAGTTTTCCATTTCCTGGGGCACTAAAAGTTTAAATGACATGCTTAGAATCACACACTCAATCTGTGTAAGCAGCAGGACTTGAAGCTAGGTCTTCCCGGTGAAAGCCAGCTCTCTACAAATGCTGCCTATTTACTAGTAATAATACTAAATAATGAAAATACATCTTACATTATACCAGGTTGCCTCTCATCTATGAGATTATGGTGCCTCATTTTCTAAAGCATTGTTTTCATAAAATACCAAGCAACATACGGTGAAAGACAGCAAGGCAGAGTGCAAACACAGTCAGACATAAAACCAGGAAAATCTGTTTCAAGCCCCATTCCTCCCATGTACACACACTGTGATGGTAGACTAACTACTTAACATGGCTCCATGCATTAGGCAATTCTGTAACTGTATTTAAGCTAAAGAGAATTTCCCCCTGTGGTGGGTGACAGTAGTTCCCTCATCCAGGGAACTGCCATCACCAATGAAGTCACAGCTCCAGTCTCTTTCCCACTATAGGATACATTTTTATGAAGATGATACTAAGTTACCTGATGAAATTAGCACAGGGGCTCTGAGCATCGCAAAAGGACCAACCAAAAAGGCTGATGTATCTTGACTACAAGTTTTAAAATATTTTCAAGAGTCTCACAATTAAAAAAATATATCCTCCAATCTAGGGCAAATGGAGACAACACTACAGCAGGATGACACACAGAATGACCCTGCACAAGTTAGTTTCCTTCTTTTCAACTTCTTTAAGGTAAGAAGGTGATATTATAGGATCCCTGAGATCCCTCCTCCTACCTCTGACATTCTATGATTTGCAATGTGGAACTTTACAGATACTATTATTGTATATGATGAGAGAGACTGTTGTTTCTTTGGTGCCTGATACCAGCTATGCTTATTCTAATGAAATAATGCCCTAAAACTACAGAGCCATGATTTGGGTGCTTGTGAACAGAGAATACAACTGTTACATCCACTGGTCTATATCGGCTATGCCAAGTGATAGCATACGAGCCAATGGGTAGATTTTGTAAGAATGTGTGCTGCTTGGGGGTAGTAGCTATTTCACTTTCATATTTGCATGCTTGGTCCTTTTCACAGTTAATAAATGCTTGTTGAGTGAACTGATACTACACGGTAAATGACTTCTCTTCTATGCACTATCTGCTCTGACATCTGGAGTTCCTTTTGTTCTCCTTATCTACAAGCAGAGGGGAATGACAGTTCTCTCAGGTCAAAGGACAAGCCAAGAGAACAAAAACAGATTTTAGATCTCAGAAGGGGCCACTTAAAGGAAAAGCACTTTCAGGTGCTACAAGTCAAGAGGGTTGTCTCATAATTACAATATGGTAGCTTCTGAGGGTAGAGGCACAGGGTCCCACTGATTTTTATATACCTCCCAGTGTCTAATACAGGTACCCAATAAATATGTATTAGACATCTACTATGTGTCAGGCACTGTGCTAAGTGTTGGGAATACAAAAAAAGTCAAAAGACAGTCCTTGACCTTAAAAGGAGCTCACAATCTGAAGCCTGCATGCAACCAACTGTGTATAAACAAGCTACATAAATAGGACATAATCAATAAAGAGAAGGCACTGGAATTAAGAGATTGAGAAAGGTTTCCTGTAAAAGTGAAGATTTAACTGCGGACTTGGAGAAAGCCAGAATCTCAGCATAAGGTAAGAGAGCATTCCAGGTGTGAGGGACAGACAGCAAGTGAAAAAAGCCTGGAGTTGGGAGATAGAGTGTCTTGTACAAAAAAATGGCAAGGAGGCTGCCATCACTGAATCAAGAATATGCAACAGGGGTGTGAGACGCACAAAGACTGGAAAGGGAGAGGGAGGCTAAGTTACAAAGGGCTCTGAACCCCAAAGGTTTTTGTATTCAAGCCTGGAAGTGACAGTCATTGGAGTATATTGAGGGGGGGAGAGTTTTTTACATGGTTGGACCCACATTCAAGAAAAATGAAATTGGTGGTTGAGTGGAAGAAGATGGACTAGAGAGAGGAGAAACCTGAAGCAGGCAGACCTACTACCAGGTTACTATCCAAACATGAAGAGATGAAGGCCTGCAGCAAGGCAGTGGCAGGATCAGAGAAGGGAAGGGAAAGGAGTGTATGCAAGAGATCTTATGAAGGTAAAGTCAACAATCTTGTGAGGGGGGAGAGAGTAAAGGAGTAGAAGAGGATTCTGAAGTTGTGAGCCTGAGGTACTAGGAGGATGGTAGTGCCCTCGATAGAAGTTTGAAAGGGGATAAAGACAATGAGTTCAGTTTTAGACATTTTGAGTTTAAGGAGTCTATAGAATATCCAGTTCAAGATATCTACTAGGCAATTAGAGGAGTAAGACTAGAGGTAAGCAGAGAAGTTAGGGCTTGATAAGCAGATCTGAGAATCATCAGTATAGAAATAATTTAACCCATGGGAGTTGATGAGATCACCAAATGAAGTAGTACACAGAGAGAAAAGGGCCCAGAACAGAGCCTCCAATACCAACCATTAGTGGGTGCCACCTACCATTACTGGATGTGACCTAGTCAAAGAGCCAGCAAAGGAGACTCAGAAGGAGTAGGAAGATAGGTAGGCGGGGAACCTGCTGAACAGTGTTCCAAAATCTAGAGAAGAGAGTACCAAGAAGAGGGTGATTGACAGTGTCAAAGGTTGTAGAGAGGTCATGAATGATGAGAACTGAGAAAAGGCCTTTAGATTTGGCACTTAAGAGATCCCTTGTAACTTTGGAAAGAACAATTTTGGTTGAACGATAAAGATGAAAACCAGGAAAGAGATAAAAAGTAAGAGGAAAGGAAGTGGAGATATTTATTGTAAAGAGCCTTCTCATTTAGCCACAAAATGGAGGAGATAAATGGGGCAATAGTGAGAACAGAAGGATAAAATGAAGGGTTTTTGAGGATGGGGGAAACATGGGCATGTTTATAAGCAATTAGAAAGTAGCCAATGGACAGGGAGAGACTGAAGATGAAAGAAGGAGGAGGATATAACGAGCAATCTGCTGAAGGAGACAGGATAGAATGGGCACAAGTAGAAGAGCAATGGTGGTCACAAAATGTACGTTAAACCAAACTGCCAGGAAAAAAACGTACATTTTGAGCTACTTTTCTACTACTAAAGATGGGTAACATTAAACTATTTACATACACTTCCCCTTGAAAGCAAGTGGACAGATTTATAGAACAACTAGCTGAGGGTATAAGGAAATTCTGTGTCCAACAAAGCTAGCTAACCTGTACTGAAATAGTCAAATGATTTTAGCCTGTAAACAACATGAGAGATTAACCACCACAGTTCAGTTTTATTATCCTGAGTAAAAAGAGACTGCTACGGAATCATAGGAAGGCACTTTAGAAGTCATTTAATCCAAACTCCTTAGTTGATGATGTAGAAATTGGAAGTTCACAGAGGAGACAGTAATATCACAAGAATCCAGAAAGGATAGTGTTCAAGAGAAAAGGGTGGTCAACAGTTTCAAAATGAAGAGGTAAAGTCAAGAAGGATCGGACTGAAGATCAAGAAATTTGGCAAGTAAGAAATTGCTGGTTTCTTTGAAAAGAATAGTTTTAGTTGAGTGGTGAGGTCAAAAGTCATCCTTGTAGATGGCTGAAGAGAAAGTGAGAAGAAAGGAAGTTGAGGCAACAAGCTTGTCTGAGAAAGGGAGGAGAAATACAGGATAACAGCTAATGCATTAACAGCACCTAACCATCAGCATATCCAAACATCTATTCTCAACTTCCTAGACAATTTGTGAACCACTAAGTTTGGTTAGCCCAGATATGACATACAAAAGGTCTTGAGTAAGTCAGTCATTCAAAATACTGCTTCAGTCTCTTCTCTTTACAGATTATCCTCCTTCACATAGCACATGCTACAAACATACTTCTGCTCAAAGCAGCTAGGTCTTGGTGAAAGAAAAAAATCCCCACAAACCCAGCCTAGAAGCCAAATCTGGATGTTAAGATTTTTTTAAAAAAATTACTATGAATTTAAGCAACCATGAACACACACACAAAAAAGCAAAAATTATGAAACCATGAACTCTTACTACCTGTGTTTTTAAAAGTTTGTATTAAATTTAACATAATTTGCCCCTTTTGGTTCATCACTATCTGAAGCTTTTATTAAGATGTTCTACTCCTAGAGGTCTGAGATTATATCTGTTGATATTCATATTTCTAGTGCTCATTATAACACCATACATAAATAAGATTTTTAGTGGACTTTTTTATGGTTTATATTCTGACTTGAAAAATTCTAGATCAGATATCTACAATTTTTGGTCTTAGGAATTCACATAATTCCCTAAAGATTCATGTTCAGCCCTTGAGACAAGTAACTGTACAAATTATATTGACACTGAGACTAAAAGTAATACATACAAACTATTGTGGATAAACAAGTTAGGTCTACTCAATATGATAAATAGAATCAGTATTAAAATTTTGGCACAAAACTGATAGTCTTAGTCACTGAGACCAATTAATTCTGACTCCTTCCTTTTTATCATACAGTCACCCTTGTTCTAAATTCAGAGAAGTGAATTTTGTTGCCCAGTCATGATTCCAACTTCTCCCCTCTTTGAAACACTCTAAACAGCTGCCAAAATAATCTTTACAGTTACCATGTCATTCTCACATTCAAAAAAATTGCCAGTGGCTTTCTAATTCCTTTAAGATAAAATATAAACTCCCCAGCCTAGCATTTAGATCGTCCCACAATTTGGTTCCAACCTACCTCATCAGCCTTATTTCTTATTACTCCTCTTAACACACTCTACTGTTTTAGCTAAACTGGAGTCCTAGTTGTTTTCAAACTCTTTACTCCTTTATTAGTATCCATGCCTTCACATCCAGCTGTCTGTTCCCTTTCCCTAGAATGCTTTTCCTTCTACATCTCTCCCTCTTAGAATCTTTCCATCAAGATTCCACTCAGGTGCTCCCTCCCACAAGAAGAAAACAGTTCTTTCTCTTCTCAAATTACTTTACATATCTAGGTACATATAATATTTCTCTATTGGAAGAAAGCTCTTCAAGGTAGAAATTTTATTTTTGACTTCAACTGTTTCATGATCTCTTCAGTGATCATAATGACTTCTGATCATGTAAGATTCTTCTTCATATTTTCTCCCAAATCCTCCATAGAGAATCTATTCAACACCTTAAAGTCCTTCCTTTAAGTATTTTTAATATTTCATGCACAGGTACCAGAGTAGACTTTGAGCTGTTTATTTGTTTATCCATTTTAAGTCACTTTTTTGCAGTAAAGTTATCGTTGTTAATATGCTCCAAGCTACTTACAGTCACCAAATATCTCTCCTTGGTCCTTTGGATTAAATCCATTTGAATTCTTTGGAGACTGTAGTGCTTTACACTTAGAAGCCTTATAGCATAACTGGAAGAACACTGGTATTAAAAAGACAGATTTTTGTCTTAGGAAGTAGACTGAGATTATTGAAAATGTTATGCAATTTCCCAAATACAGTTTGGTCTCTTCTATTACCCCTACTATTAATTTCTGGGCCCAGCAATTTGTTTATCCACACTATACAAGATTAATGGTCTACACATCCAGCTATATATCATAATTTAGTAAATGTTGGCTTTTCCTTGTGGATTGTGAGGTCTCTTTTTAGTATCCACAGGTCTTACAGAAGAGGCTCCTTTAACATTTAAGGGTTGATGCAATCAGCAGCAGTATGCCATCCACAAATAAATGCATTTGGAAGCCTTACTATCTATGGTGAATTTCCTCCATTTGAATTCATTACAGGAAATAATCCAAAACAATGGCAAGCATTACTGATAGACACATCTTCCTGGTACATCCCTCAATTTACATTGACAGTCTTATGGTTTAAATAATAGTTTAGGGTACCTGTGGCTACTTCCTACTGCTTTGCTGCTTAAAACGCAAGCAAATTTAATGCAAAATTAATGTGCTAACTATAATCAATATTAAACACTAACAATTCTGCTTACTTTTTTAGAATGTGAATTGAGAGAATGATCTGAATGGCCAAATCTCCTTCAGAAGTTGTTTGCCACTGTCAAAGAACACGTTCATCCTAAGAGTCTCAATGGAAAAGGGATTGGTAAGGTTTTCAAGACTGTGCTGATTACATTAAGGTCGGGAATACTTCAGAGCTTTCTACATAGGATCTGAGACAATCAAAAGAGATAAGCCTAACTATCTCCATATCTACTTAGAAAACCAAGCAGATGAACATCTACTGTCCAGATAATAATTGTGTTGGACTGAGACAGAACTAGTGCTTTTACTCTGGACAGGCACTGAATATGGAAAATTAACTTGTTTCAGAATTGAATAAAAGGAAGTGAATGGGTCTGAATGTCTTTTGGATACTGAAAGTGTTTTTAATAACTCAAACTTCTCCCTGAAACAAAGGACCATCTCTGAATATCAATATTCTTCTAGTAAAGCTAAATGGCTGTGAATCAAGGAATAACACAATCTCTGAAGACTAAAAGTTGCCTAACACTCAAAACTAATGGAGATGTACATGGTGTGCATTAGATTACTGTAGCAAATTATCACAGAATTGTCATAAAGGATATCATTAGAGCTTTTTAACTGGAAAAGGAAATATGCTAATATTACAGTGAGAGGAAAAACTCATGTGCTCCACTTATATTCACAAAATATCAAAAGAGTTAGAACTAGCATGTTAGGTGGACTCCCTGTTGATGGGTATAGACAAAAAGGAGTTTCATATGAAGAGATGGATTGTATTGTACATGACTGAAGGAAGTGCCCACATTGATAGAACCACAGATACAGAGATAAGTATTTATACAGTACTTTAATGACCATACAATCTCAATGACACTGTTCAACAAGACAGATTACAATGCATTTGCACTTGCCCTTTGTGAGCTGAGCAATTCATGCCTGTGTTCTTTCACAGTCTCCATTAATCAAAAAAAAACAAAACAAAACAAAACAACAAAAAACAAAAACTCCCCTCCACCCCACCCCAATGAACTAAAGGTTTTCTTTAGATTTAACTTTTTTGAGTCATGGGCCTCTTTGGCATCTGGTGAAATCTATTAATTCCTTCTCAGAATGTTTCTTTTTATATTCATAATACAAAAAAATGATAAATTTCAGGTGGAGATCATTAAAAATAAAGATATCTTTTTTTCATCTAAGTTCCTGTGCCCCCAGAAATCTATCCATGGACTCTTTGCTGGTTCATGGACAAGGGAAAAGGTAAGGGAAAGGAACAAGATTTAAGCACCTACTATGCACCAAGCGCTTTACAAAGAGTATAACATTTGATCCTCTCAGTGACCTGGTGCTAATTACATTTTTACAACTGAAGAAATTGGGGTTAAGTGATTTGCAGTCAGGTCTTCCTGACTTCGGGTCCAATACTCAATTCACTACACCATTTCACTGTCTCTAGCTGAGATCCATGGACCCCAAGTTAAAAAGCCCTATTCAAGAACTTTAATATTACTATCGGTCCAATGCTCAGTTGTTCATTTATTGTTATCCCTTAATCTCATAATACCCTTGGCCTACCTACTTTTCTGATTCTATATTTCTTGGATAATATCTCTTATGTGATATTCTTTTTGTGTTTTTATTTAAAGCAAGACCTATAACACTGATATGATTCAGTGACTCCTATTACCTATGGTTGTCGTCCTTTGTTCTCGAACAAGACCAAAGTCACATTGTCAAGTTTCAGTGTGTCTGACTGTAGCTGCTCAGATCAATATGAGCTCAAAACTCTCTACCACGGATTGTACACAAATAATAGTCCATGTGAATATTTGGAGTGAATTCTCTAACTCTGTACATCTCACATTTCTTTTGAGCTATCTGAATTCTGCTTTGCTCATAGGATCTTCTCTGGTGTGGGCATGCCATGCTGAATGGTCCTATGCCAGTTCCCCATGTCACACAATCAATTCCAAAGTTCTTAAGATAGACTTTGAGAGTGTCCTTGTATTACTTCTCCTGACCACCATGTGAATGCTTGCCCTGTGTGAGTTCTCTTTAGCATATGAACAACGCAGCCAGTCCATCGTAGTGGTGCTCTCTGTAGTAGAGTTTGAATGCTTGGCAGTTTAGTTTGAGTAAGGACTTCAGTGTCTGGTACCTTATCTTGCCAAGTGATTTTCAGAATCTTCTCAAGACAATTCAAATGGGAAGTGACTCAGTTTCCTGGCATGGTGTTGGTATACCATCCAGGTTTCAATGGCATACAACAACGAGGTTAAGCACAATAGCTCTGTAGACCTTCAGTATGGTAGTCAGTCATTAGACCTCTTCTCTCCCACATTTTCCTTTAGAGCTTCCCAAACACTGAGCTAGCTCTGGCAAAGTATGTGTCAACCTTACTATCAATGTGTACATCCCTAGAAAACAAACCGCCAAGGTAAGTGAACTTACAACTCACTGATTACTAAACAAAGAGTACAATTAATGTTTGTACATGATCTAAAAACAGCACTGTCCTTACCACTCCCCAGCCTACTTTCAGCTTGTTTTTTCACTTTTATTGGAGAAGCAGAAAAGGGCCCAGGCAATGCAGGTGGATCATTTTGTATTTTCTCTCCAATAAAGTTCCACTCTGATACCTACTTATTTTCATGGCATGGGCAACCATACATTCTCAAAAGCTATACCAAAAGAATGTAAGCTCCAGCAGTTACCAAGCTTGAAAGTAATCAGTGTATAATCTCATAAACATTATTGAGTTAACAAATACTTACTTTTGAATAATCCAAAGACAAAAGTGAGTAGGTGCACAAAAATGGTACAATCATTCAGTCAATAATTCTTGCTCTTACACTTTCCTTAGGGAAGACAAGATCAACATATGTGAAACAAAATACAAGACAAAGTTGTGATCAAGTGCTAAATTTTGTAGACTAAGAAAGACATAAGTAAACTTTGAATATGGATATGCAACAATCAACAAGCACTTATTAAGTGCCATATGCCACTATGATTAAGTGCTAGGGCTAAAATAAAAAATAAAATAACTCCTGCTCTCAAGGAGCTTATATTGTATTGTATTGTTTCATACCGAAAGTAGCCCAACTAATGAGATAGCTCATTTTTGTTCCCAATGTAATTTTTAAGGTCTGTGGGTTTATTTAATTTTGTTTGTTTGTTTATAAGGTACTAGAATCATTAAAATGAATCCTTTATCCTTCAAGGTCTGTTTTTGGGGGAAGGAAATTGCACCATTAAGCTGTCATTTTGTACCAGAAAGCAAACAACTTACAAATACAAGCAAACAAAATTCTGCAGAGGAAAAAACAGACTATCCTGGGAACTGAAAAGATGGAATTTCACCAGTCTCTAAAACGTACATCCTCATAAAACTTAAGATGGGAAAAGCCTTTAGGAACCAGGGAAATAGCAGCTAAAGTTCTATTTCTTTTTCCCATATTAAGTGGTAAGTGATAAATAGAATGTCTTCGTTAAAATGTTTCTGTTTAAAAATAAACAAAACTCCTAAAATAATGGAGAGTGATTTGTAGGATTCAAGACTTAAAAGTGTGAAATTATGACAGCAGATGTTCAAAGTCTGACAGAGTAGATAAGTGCCCATTTAAAAATACAGGTTATAATACATTAAAACATCACGTTTGATTCCATGAAAACTGAAAGTGGCCACGGGTTCATCACATCTCAAACCTCTAAGCCCATCTGGAAATCAACACTGAAAATCAACCAGAGAGATGAAGAATACACCTCTCGTTCAAACTATAACATGCATTTGGTTGAAAAGCTCATTGCTTTTGCTACACCACAGATGGATAAGGTGGAACCAGGATGGATTAGAGGAGAGAAGAACAGAGGTTGCATTGCATCTAGGAAACAGTACCTCATTTTCAACAATCTCTTGCTCCCTGACACAAAAAATGATCCATCATTTTATTTTTAACACTAGCATCCTTCAGTGGTTTTAAGACTGCAACAATCTCTTTAGAATTGAAAATGAATGTTACACAGAGGGCAATGGAGAGGAGAGATAGAAGGTAGTTGTGGGCAGACTGTAGCAAGTATCAAAGAAAAAGCTTTGAAGGACCAAGAGTAAATGATTTGTATGATTAAAAAAAAAAGTAAGGGAAGGGGTGTTGATCTTGTCATGAAGGATAACAGATGGACAGAAAGCCCAAGTGCTCCACTTCATGATGCTTTATGAGCTTTATGATGCCAGGAGAAAGCAACAAAGAATTTTGACATCCCTCCAATCAGTTAGTCACCTCTGCTCACAGAGCCAATCCTCTAGCTTAGGTTCTTAGCATCTGTCCCCTGGATCACCGTGATAACCTTTTTAATTGGGTTGTCTCCTAGCCTCTTCTCTCTCATCCATCCTCTGGACAAGTATCACAATAATCTTCCTACTTATAGTGAAACTGACCTGTTGAAAAACCTTTAGTAATTCTCCATCACTTCTAGAACAAAACACAAACTCCCTGGTTGGAAACCTTAGATCCTCCATAATTTGGCTCTCATATGCCATCCCAGTCTCATTTCATTTTTAAAATAATATTTTTTCCCAATTACATATAAAGATAGCTTTCAACATTCATTTTTTTAAATAAGATTTTGAGTTCCAAATTTTTTCTCCTTTTCTCCCTCTCATAGGCACTCCCCAAGATGGCAAACAATCTGACATAGGTTATACATGTGCAATCATGTAAACATATTTCCATATCAGTCATGTTGTGAAAGAACAAAAAGAACTAAAGGAAAAACAAATGAACAAAAAAAGTGAAAACAGTATGCTTCCATCTGTATTCATACTCATAGTTCTTTCTCTGGATATGGATACACTTTCCATCATGAGTCTTGTGGAGCTGTCTCGGATCACTTGTCTCACAGATAACGCACAGGCGGCACTGGGGTTTTGGGACTCCAGCTTCTATCAGGTTCGCTCTTGATCTGGTCAGACAGGCAAACGCCTTCGGAGGGTTAATAACCTTACTTCATTCTGGTCTAGTCTGCTCAGGAAAGCTGATGATAGCAGGACTAGCTCCTCGCTGCTTAGTGCTCAGATTAGAGCTCCCTAATCACCCTTCCTGCAGGGGCAGGTGGGAAGGGGAGTGGGGTGGGAAGCAACTATCCCTATGTCTTGATGGGGTCGGTTGAGACAAGCACACCTTGTGCACTCCCCTAAGTTCCCTCAGGCCTCAAAGGGAGCCAGTTGATGCAGGTGCATGCACTCCTCTATGCATTACACAGGGTTTCCCTGCTCACTGATGAGTGCCCACCTGCTTTATAGGAAAAGAGACAAAGAAGGCATTTTGCCAACATTAAGTTCACAAGTTAACTTTAGCAATATCATCATTCTGAAAAAGCATAGTAAATATTACATTGTCACCCCTTATCTCACAGCACAGTTGCAATAGGACTATGTCACTATAATTCTAGGAATTATTATCTAGGATCCTTAGAGCTATTCTGGGGGTGATTTCTAACACCTGTACACTGCCATGGCCATGGAGCCTGAGAAACTAAACTCTAAAAGGACTGAATTTCTGAGAAGAGCTAAATTCATCAATGCACAATATTGCTGCTACTGTACAATGTTCTTCTGCTTCTGCTCACTTCACTCAGCATCAGTTTATGTAAGTCTTTCCAGGTTTTTCTGAAATCTGCCTGCTCATCATTTCTTATAGTACAATAGTATTTCATTACATTCATATAACACAACTTGTTCAGCCATTCCTCAACTGATAGGCATTCCCTCAATTTCCAATTCTTTTCTACCACAAAAAAAAAAAGAGCTACAGTAAATATTTTTGAACATGGAGGTCCTTTCCCCTTGTTTATGATCGCTTTGGAATACTGACGTAACAGTGGTATTGCTGGATTAAAGGGCATTTGCAGTGTGGATGCCCTTTGGATATAGTTCCAAATTGCTCTCCAGAATTGCTGGATCAATTCACAACTCCACCAACAATGCATTAGTATATCTATTTTCCCACATCTTTCCAACATTTATCATTTTCCTTTTCTGTCATATTAGCTAATCTAACAAGTATGAGGTAGTACCTCAGAATTGTTTTAATTTGCATTTCTCTAATCAATAGTGATTTAGAGCATTTTTTCATATGACTATAGATCGCTTAGATTACTTTGTCTAAAAACTGCCTATTCATATCCTTTGACCATTCATCAATTAGAGAATGACTTGTATTCTTATAAATTTGACTTAGTTCTCTATATACTTAGGAAATGAGGCCTTTATCAGGAACACTGGTTGTAAAAATTATTTCCATCTTTCTGCTTTCCTTCTAATCTTTGTTGCATTGGTTTTCTTTGTACAAAACCTTTTGAATGTAATCAAAAATATATCCATTTTGCATTTCATAATGTTCTCTCTCCCTTCTTTGGTCATAAATTCTTCCCTTCTCCACAGATCTGACAGGTAAACAATCCTTTGCTCTCCTAACCTGCTTATGGTACCTTGTATTGGTCTACAGCGTGAGATGCTGGTCTGTGCCTATTCTGCCATGCTGCTTGTCAGATAGTTAGGTTTTTATCCTGGAAGATAAGGGCTTTGGGTTCATCAAACGGTAGATTACTGACAGCCATTTACTTTTGTGTCTCGGGTACTTAAACTATCCCACTGATCTACCACTCTATTTCTTGGCCAGTACCAAATAGTTTTGATGATGGTGACTTTTATAATATAGTTCTAGAACTGGTGTGACTAGGCCACCTTTGCATTTTTTTCCATTAACTTCCTTGATATTCTTAACCTTTCGTTTTTCCAGATTAACTTTATTATTTTTCTAACTTTCCAAAATAATTTCTTGGTAGTTTGACTGGCATGACATTTAGTAAATATATTAATTTTAGGCAGAATTGTCATTTTTATTATATTAATTCAGCCTACCAGATTTTATTTGTGTAAAAAGCGTTTTGTAATTATGTTCATATAGTTCCTAGGTTTGTCTTGGCTGATAGACTCCTAAATATTTTATACTGTCTACAGTTATTTTAAATGGAATTTCACTTTGTATCTCTTGCTGTTGAGCTTTGTCGGTAATATAAAAAAAATGCTGATAATTTATGTGAGTTTATTTTACATCCTGTGACTCTGCTAAAGTTAATTATTTCAAATAGATTTTTAGGTGATCCCTTTAAGTATATCATCATATTATCTTCAAAGACTGATAGTTTGTTTCTACGCTGCCTATTCTAATTCCTTCAACTTCTTTTTCTTCTTTTACTGCTAAAGATAACATTTACAATACATTACTGAATAGCAGTGATAATAGGCATCCTTGTTTCATCCCTGATCTTACTGGGAAGGCTTCTAGTTTGTTGCCATTACAGGTAATACTTGCTGATAGTTTCAGATAAATACTACTTATCATTTTAAGTAAAGCTTCATTTATTCCTATGCTCTCTAATGTTTTTAATAGGAATAGGTACTATATTTTGTCAAAAGCTTGTTCTGCATTTGTTGAGATAATCATATGATTTCGGTTGGTTATGTTATTGATATGGTCAATTATGCTAATAGTTTTCTTAATATTGCTCCAACTCTGCAATCCTGGTATAAATTCCATCTGGTCGTAGTGCATTATCCTATTGGTAAATTGCTGTAATAGCTTTGTTAATATTTTATTTAAAATTTTTGCACCAATATTCATTAGGGAAATCGGTCTATAATTTTCTCTGCTTTGGCTCTTCCTGGTTTAGGTATCATATTTCTGTCATAAAAGCAATTTGGTCCTTATCTATTTTTTCCAAATACTTTATATAGTATTAGAATTAATGGTTCTTCAAACATTTGGTAATATTTACTTATAAGTCCATCTGATCCTGGAGATTTTTTCTTAAGAAGTTTATTAATGGCTTGTTCGATTTCTTTTTCTAAAATGGAGTTAAGTATTTTATTTCCTCTTCTGTTAATTTGGGCAATTTATATTTTTGTAAATATTTAATCATTTTACTAGACTGTCAGATTTACTGGCATAATTATTGCTTTAATTCTCACTTCATTGGTGGAGAATTCACCTTTTTCATTTTTGATACTGGTGACTTGGTTTTCTTTTCCTTTTTTCTAAAATCAAATTAACCAAAGGTTTATCTATTTTATTGGGTTTTTTTTTCATGAAATCAGCTGACTTTTATTTGTTAATTCAGTAGTTTTCTTACTTTCAATGTTAGATTAATCTCTCCTTTGAATTCCAAAATTTCTAATTTGGTGTTTAATTGGAGATTTTAAATTTGTTCCTTTTCTAGCTTTTTAAAATTGCATCCCCAATTCATTTATCGCCTCTTTATTTCATTCATGTAGGCATTCAGAAATATAAAATTTCTCCTAAGTACTGCTTTGGCTACATCCCATAATTTTCGGGATACAGTCTCATTATCTTCATTCTCTCTGATGAAATTATTCATTGTTTCTATGATTTGTTGTTTGACCCACCCATTCTTTAGGATTAGTTTCCAATTAATTTTTACCTGTATTTCCATGGCTCTTTATTACGTTAATTTTATTGCATCATGATCTGAAAAGGATGTATTCAATATTGTCTTTCTGCATTTGAGTGTGATATTTTTATACCGTAATACATGGTAAATTTTTGTGTAGGTGCCATGTACTGCTGAGAAAATGGTATATTCTTTCCAACCACATTCCATCTTTCTCCTGAGATCTATCATATCTAACTTTTCCCAGATTCTATTCACCTCTTTAACTTGTCTTGTTTATTTTGTGGTTACACTTACCTAGTTCTGAGAAAGGGAGGCTGAGGTCTCCCACTAATTTAGTTTTACTGTCCATTTCTTCCTGTAACTCACTTTTTATCCTTCAGCTGAAGCATAATAGTTTCTGCTCCAGTCTTTTACCTTTATAACTTCATTACCTTTATTTACCTTACTATCTTTATGTGTCTCTCTGCTTCAAATATATTCTTCATAAACAACATATTGTAGGATTCTGCTTTTTAATACACTCTGCCATTCACTTCTGTTTTATGGGAGAGTTCATCCCATTCACATTCACAGTTATGATTACTGTGTATTTCCTTCCACCCTATTTTCTCCATTTATACTCTCTCTCTCTCTTTCCCTTCTCACCAGTTTTCCTTCTAACCACTACTTCTCTCAATTTGTCCTCCCTTCTATCAGCCCCCTCTCTTTATCCCCCCCTTTCCCTCCTACTTACCTATAGGGTAAGATTTCTTTACCCAACTGAGTGTATGTTATTCCCTCTTTGAGTCAAATCCAGTAAGAGTAAGATTCAAACAATGCTCACTACTCCCTTTTTTCCCTCTACTTTTATAGGTCTTTCATGCTTCATGATGTGATATAATTTATTCCATTCTGCCTCCCTCTTTCTACTTCTACCAGCACAATCTTTAATTTAATGCTTAGTTTTTTTATCATCACATGAAAGTCAACATACACCCACATCCTCTAAGGATAAAGATATATTTCAAAAGAATTACAAGTATCATCTTCCCGTGGAAACATGCAAACAGTTTAACTTCACTGAACAACATTTTTTTTCTTTCCTGTTAACTTTTTTTATGCTTTTCTTGAGTCTTGTATTTGAAGACTGAATTTTCTCCTGTTCATCTCTAGCCTTTTCATTAGGAAAGTATGAAAGTCCCCTATTTCATTGAATGCCCATCTTTTATTATTATTATTTATTTTAAATTTTCAACATTCATTTCCACAAAGTTTTGAGTTCCAAGTTTTCTCCCCATTTTTCCCCTCCCCCACCTCAAAATGCCAAGCATTCTGATTATCCCTTCCACCAATCTGCCCTCCCTTCTAACATCCCTCCCTTTCCTTATCCCCATATTCTCTTTTGTCCTGTAGGGAAAGATAAATTTCTATACCCCATTACCTGTATTTCTTACGTCTCAGTTGTATGTGGCAACAATACTCAACATTTGTTTCTAAAACTTTGAGTTCCAACTTCTCTTCCTTCCTACCTCCTCACCCAGCCCCACTGAGAAGGCAAGCAATTCAATATAGACTATATATGTGTAGTTTTGCAAATGACTTCCATAATAGTCATGCTGTTTAAGACTAACTATATTTCCCTCCATCCTATCCTACCCCCCATTTCCTCTACTTTCTCTTTTGACTATGTTCCTCTCTGAGAGTGTTTACTTCTAATTGCTTCTTCCTCCCATTTGCCCTCCCTTCCATCCCTCCCCCTGACCCTGCTTATTCCCTTCTCCCCTACTTTCCTGCATTGTAAGATACGTTTTTATACCAAACTGAGTGTGCATGTTATTCCTTCCTTGAGCCAAATCTGATGAGAGTAAGCTTCATTTTTCCCTCTCACCTCCTCCCTTTTTACCTCTATTGAAAAGGCTTTTTCTTGCCTCTTTTAGGAGAGATGATTTGCCCCATTTCATTTCTCCCTTTCTCCTCCCGATATATTCCTCTCTCACCGCTTAATTTCATTTTTTTAGATATCATCCCTTCCTATTCAACTCACCCTGTGCTGTGTGTGTGTATAATCCCACCAACTACCCAGATACTGAGAAAAGTTTCAAGAGTTACAAATATCTTTACGTAGGAATGTAAACAGTTCAACTTTAGTAAGCCCCTTATGATTTCTTTTTCCTGTTTACCTTTTCAAACTTCTCTTGATTCTTGTGTTTGAAAGTCAAATTTTCTTTTCAGTTCTGGTTTTTTCATCAAGAGTGCTTGAAAGTCCTCGATTTCACTGAATGACCATTTTTTCCCCTGAAGTATTACACTTAGTTTTGCTGGGTAGGTGATTCTTGGTTTTAATCTTAGTTTCTTTGACTTCTGGAATATCATATTCCAAGCCCTATGATCCCTTAATGTAGAAGCTGCTAGATCTTCTAGATCAAGTATCTTGATTGTACTTCCACAGTACTCAAATTGTTTCTTTCTAGCTGCTTGATATATTTTCTACTTGACCTGGGAACTCTGGAATTTGGCTACAGTGTTTTTAGGAGTTTCTCTTTTTGGATCTCTTTCAGGAGGTGATCAGTGGATTCTTTCAATATTTATTTTGCCCTCTGGTTCTAGAATATTAGGGCAGTTTTCCTTGATAATTTCATGAAAGATGATGTCTAGGGCTCTTTTTTTGACCATGGTTTTCAGGTAGTCCCTTAATTTTTAAATTGTCTCTTCTAGATCTATTTTTCAGGTCAGTTGTTTTTCCAATGAGATATTTCACCTTCTCTTCCATTTTTTCATTCTTTGGGTTTTGTTTTGTGATTTCATGATTTCTCATAAAGTCATTAGCTTCCATCCGTTCCATTCTAATTTTTAAAGAACTATTTTCTTCAGTGAGCTTTTGAACTTTCTTTTCTATTTGGCTAATTCTGCTTTTTTAAAGCATTCTTCTCCACATTTGCTTTTTGGACCTCTTTTGTCAATTGAGTTAGCTTAGTTTTAAAGGTGTTATTTTCTTTATCATTTTTCTGGGTGTCCTTTAGCAAGGTGTTGACCTGCTTTTCATGCTTTTCTTGCATCTCTCTCATTTCTTCTTCCCAATTTTCCTCCACCTCTCTTACTTGATTTTCAAAATCCTTTTTGAGCTCTTCCATGACCTGAGACCACTGAATATTTATTTTGGATGTCTGAGATACAGAAGCCTTGAATTTTATGTCTTTCACTGATGGTAAGGATTGTTCTTCCTCATCAGAAAGGATGGAAGAGAATACCTGTTCCCCTAGAAAGTAACCTTCTATAGTTTTTTTTTTCCTTTTTTGGCTATTTTCCCAACCAGTTACTTGACTTTTGGGTCCTTTGTCAAGAGTAGGGTATACTGTGGGGACCTATAAGATCTCAGTTCCTCCAATGTAGCACAATCTAGCCTGCACACTGGTCTGGGAGCAACCAGAAACTTTTGTACCCAGAATCTGCGAGTAATAGAAATTCCTCTCCATAACCACCTAGCCTCCAGTTCTGCCACACCACAACTTGGGGCTGAGATTCAGATCAGCTGCTCAATTCCCCCAGGGGCTTTACGATGAGGCCTCCAACAATGGATGCGCTGCTGCCTGCCATAGGAGCCGCTGCTGCCCACTGTGGCCTCTGTAGCCGCCGCCTAGGGCCGGAGCTATGGGGGGGACCCTGCTTCCTTCTTGGTCAACTGAAAAAGCCCTGTCACTGACCTTTGGTGCCTATGGGTTGAGGGACCTGAGAATCTCTGCTGCTGCTGCTGAGGATTCTCCCCCCGAGGCCTGCTCTGGTCCTCCTCCTGGAGCCGCACAGCGAAGGTTGGGCTGCGCTCTACTCTGTGTCTGGTATAACAGACCTTTCCCATCAGCCTTCCAGGTCACCCTGGGCTGGAAGTCTCCACTCCATCGTTCTGTGGCTTCTGCTGCTCTAGAATTTGTTGAGAGTCATTCTTTACAGGTATTTTATGGACTGTGGGGGAAGAGCTAGAGTATGTGAGTCTTTCTACTCCATCTTGGCTCCGCCTCCTGAATGCCCATCTTTTCCACTAAAAGATTATGTTCAATTTTTCAGGGTAGTTGATTCTTGGTTGTAATCCAAGCTCCTCTGCCATCTGGAACATCATATTCGAAGCCCTCTGGTCCATTAACGTAGAAACTACTGAGTCCTGTGTGGCTCCTTGACATTTGAATTGTTTCTTTCTGTCTGCTTCAATATTTTCTCTTTGACCTGATAGTTCTGGAATTTAGCTAAAATACTCCCTTTTAAGTTTTCATTTTAGAATCTCTTTCTGGAGGTAATTGATGGATTCTTTCAATGACTATTTTACCCTCTGGTTCTAGGATATAAGAGCAATTTTTCTTGGTAATTTCTTGAAGGATACTGTGTAGGCTTTTTGATCATGGATTTCAGGTAGTCTACTAATTCTTAAATTATCACTCCTGAATCTATTTTCCAGGTCAGTTGTTTTTCCAATGAGGCATTTTACATTTTCTTCTATTTCTTTTATTCTTCTGATTTTGTTTAACTGATTCTTGATGTCTCACAGAATCATCAGCTTCCACTAGTCCAATCTCATTTTTAAGGAAGTACTTTCTTTAGTTAGTTTTTATACTTCCTTTTCCAATTTGTCAATTCTACTTTTAAACGAGATATTTTCTTTGATGGCTGTTCCCCTCTCCCTCCCCCACCATATTTGGTGAATTCTATTTTTTCTTTTTAAAAAATTAATTTATTTTTACTTTTCAACATTCACTTCCATAAGATTTTGAGTTTTAAATATTCTCCTGCTCCCCAAGACAGCATGAATCTGATATAGGTTCTACATACATATTCATATTAAATATATTTTCATATTAGTCATGTTGTAAAGAATTAGAACCAATGGGAGGAACCACAAGAAAGAAAAAATTTAAAAAAAGAGAGTCAATAGTATGGTTCCATTTGCATTCAGACTCCAAAGTTCTTTTTTTAGCTGTGGATAGCATTTTCCACATCATGGATCTTTCCATCCACCTTGAGTCCTCTGGAGTTGTCTTAGATCCTAGTATTGTGGAGAAGAGATAAACCTATCAAAATTAGTCATTGCACAATGGGCCTGTTACTGTGTACATCCTGGTTCTGCTCACTTCAATCAGCATCATTTCATATAAGTCTTTCCAGGCCAATTCTATTTTTTAAGGAGTTGTTTTCTTCAGTCAATTTTTGTGCTTCCTTTTTCAAACTACTGACTCTTTTTCATAATTTCTTGCATAACTCATTTCTTTTCCCAACCCTTCTTCTAACTCTCTTCCTTGATTTTTAAAATCCCTTCTGAGCCTTTCCAAGAGGACTTTTTGGGCTTGAAACTAATTCATCTTCCCTTTGAGGTTTTGCATGTAGGCACTTTGACATTGTTGTCCTCTTCTGAGTTGTGTTTTGATCTTCCCTGTTGCTGGAGTAACTTTCTATGACCAAGGCTTGTTTTTAGTTTGGGTTATTTTGCTCATTTTTAAATCATGAGTTCTGCTGTGGTATGCAAGAGACACTGTCCCAAGCTTCTTGCACTGGACATCAGGTATGTCTGGTCATTGGCTTTCTGCACAGAAACTTCTGGAGCTACTAGCTTGCCCACTACACTAGGGTAGCACAGCCTAGTTGAGCCTCTTGTGCCCTGGGTTGCAGGGCTGGCAATGTGCCTGCTCCACTGTAGCTGGAGGTCTCACAGCTGGCCTGGTGAGCCAAGACTTCAGGGACCAGGTTGTTGATCTATGCTGTGGCTAAGAGTTTCCTGCTGGCTTGCCTGTGCTGGATTCTGCTCCCCTTTTGCCCAAGAGAGACAGATCTTTCCTAAAGTACTTCTAAGTTATCTTGGGCTGGAAAATTGTCTCACTCCATCTTTTTGTGGATTCTGTTACTCCAGAATTCTTTTAGAGCTTGATTTACTGTTGTTTCCAAGGGAAACTGGGGAGAGCTTAGGCAACTTCCTGACTTCTTTCTGCCATCTTGGCTCTGCCCTCAGCCTTATTTTAAAACTACAAACCTTTCAACTTCAACTTTCCAGCTAAATTAGACTATTGGCTTTGCAATCCTATTTTCCATCTCTCCCTCTCCCCACTTTAGTTTTTTGCATATTTCTTGTCCTCTGACTGAAATGCAATCTCATCTCATCTCTGTGTCTTAGAATCTTTGCCTTTCTTCTATGTGAAAGTGGAAGGTGCCAACTCTTTCATGAAGCCTCATCTGGCTCCTATTATTAACTATTATTAATATTCTCTTCCTCCTCAATTTTCTTAGTACCATACTTCTGTTAAAACCTCACCACCACCACCAGAATAGTATAAGTTCTTTGAGGTTATGATTATAGGTTATGATCATTTCCATTTTGTCTTGATACCTTTAGCTTCTAGCACAAAGCCTCCCACACAGTAGATACCTCATAAGGGTCTGCTTAATTGGTAAGGTGACAAATTACATAGGAATGAAAGCTATGATATATGTTACTCATGACTCTTCGTATACAAAATAAAACAGCCAGATCCCACTGGTCAAATCAGCAGTACGTCAAATACCAATCACAACTAAAGGGAGAGGAAGAGAACATTGGAATGACATCAGTATCAATACTTACATCAAAAATAAAATAATGGTGGTTGTTCATTTCTTCCTTTATCATTTCCCAATATTAACACATACAGTAAAGGCTGTTTATTTGGGGTAGATGACACAAATAGCCCAAGTATTGATACTTATTTAAAAAGGCTAGACAACAGGTGTCCTAAACTACATGAGAATTCCTGGTGGCTGAATGGCTATGAAGAGAGAATGCTTTAAAATCTCAATTCTGGAGGAAAGCTTCTGCAGGGAACAACAAGCTAAATACTATGCCATAATTATCCATTAGAATTAAAATCCCTGAATTAAAAAAATTCCCAGCAGATGGTTCATCTATTTTAACCATTAGTTACAACAAAACTCCAATAAAGTAAAAGAATTAATTCCCCCGCAAAAGTGGGTTTTTCGTATCAGCATTTTACCTGAATTTCCAAGGAAGCAGTATCAGGAAATTTTAGGACTGAAGAATGGCATAAAAAGGCAATTAAAAAAAACAATCCCTCAAAATAAAATATCCTAAACAGTTTATTTCTTACCCCTAAGGGGAAATATGAAATGATTTAAGTACTGCCTACAGGTATAACACGGATCTTTTATAAGATGGAGATTAGCTGTTATCAGTTTCTCCCCTGTGAATATAATGCGATTGGAAGGTACAAAATTGTACAAGAACAGTTCAGATTATACATAATAAAGAATTTTCTTATGGTGCAGGTTATTCAACAGTAGAAGTTACCAAGCAAAGTTAAAAAATTATTCTCCAGGGGATCATTGGAGAAATAGGTATTTGACATGGTTTAGATTCTTCCTTTGTAGACATTTTTGTTTCACATAACTTCCTATTTGTAATAGGCTTTGTATTTCTTGCCTTCACAATGGATTAGGTGGGGGAGGATGGAGGAAGGGAGACAATCTGAATTGAAAATAAAATAAAATTGAATGGGGAAAAAAAAGAAACTATCCCCTTCATATTTTCTTATGGCACAAAAGTATTCTATTCCCTTCATATAACATAATCTGTTCAGCCATTCTCCAATTGATGGGCATCCCGTGAGTTTCCAATTATTTACTCCTACAAAAAGAGCTGCTATAAATATTTTCATACATTTTTAGATCCTTTCCTCTTTCTCTGATCTCTCTGGGTTACAGGTCTGGTGGTGGTGCTGCTGGATCAAAGGTATACAGTTTAATGACTTTGGGGCATAATTCCAAATTGCTTTCTAAAATGGCTGGACCAATTTACTGCTCTGACAACAGGTATCAGTGTACCTATCCTCGAATATCCCCTTCAATACCGTCATTTTCCTTTTTGGTCAACTTTGCCAATCTGATGGGTCTGAAACCTCAGGGTTGCTTTAATTTGTATTTCTCTTATTTTTAGGGATTTCAGTTATTTACTTCATATGGCTATTGACAGCATGATAGTTTTCAGATTCTTGCCTTTCATTTTGAACTCTCATTTATTTATTATCTCCTTCAATTAGAGTGTGAGTTGCTTGACAACAGAGACTATCTCTTTTTTCCATTTGTATCCTCAGTAATTAGCACAGTAAAAATCTAATAAATTCTCTTTCAGTCACTCATATATTTAATTAATCCTTATACAACATGGACCACAGGCCTTTTGCCATCCTATCTGCCCTCCTCTGGAAGTTAGCCAAATTTTCAATGTTCTTCTTAAAACATGAAGCCTAGAATTAAACAAAACTCTCTGGAGCACTGGTGTCAAACTCGTAGATCTGAGTCCTGGAAGCAAATTAAAGGGAACTTGGAAATGTTTAATAAAAAAAATAAAAATACAGATAAAGCTGATTTGTGGTTTTCTAAGTCAATATGTGGCAAGCAGTGATTAGTTTCTGACTGCCACTTCTCTAAATGGCAGAGTAGATGGGACTATCACCTCCCTATCCTAAAAGCTACGTCTCTCTTAATGTAGTCCAAGATTGTATTCTTTTATTTTGGCTGTCAAATCCCATTGCTGACTCATGCCTCACTTAGAATCCAGTAAAGCCCCCAAAACTTTCTCAGAACTGTCTAACCAATACCATCTTGAACTTGTCAAGTTGATTTCAGCTCATAACTCTAGTCTGTTAAGGTCTTTCTGGATCCTGTCTCCAGCATCCAGTATTGGTTACTCCTCCTACTTATGTGTCATCTACATATTTGATGAGTATGCTATCTATGCTTTTAGACAAGGCATTGATAAAAACATTCAATAGCATGAAGTCAAGCAGAGATCTCTGGGGTACTTCACTGGAAACCTCCCACCATATTGATAATCTTTGAATACCAACATCAAACCAGTTCTGAATCTAATTGTATAATCACCAAATCTACATTTTTCTATCTTATCCACAAGAATGGCATGAGATACAAAAGTTTTATGAAAATCTAGGTAAACCATTATGCTACAGCATTTCTTCATCTGCTAGTTTAGTAATTCTCAAAAAAGAAAATGAGATTAGCCTGGTATAGCCTCTTCTTGAAGCCATGCTGGCTCTTTGTAATCTCCACTTCTTTTTCCATATGATCAGTAACTATCTCTTTAATGATCTTTTATAGAATTTTCCCAGGAATCAAAATCAAGCTTATTAGTTAGATTTGTATATTCTGTTTCCACTTTGAAAATCAGGATATCTGCCTGTCTTTGAGCTTGTGTATCCCTCTTATTTGCCAAGATTTTTCTAATATCACTGATAGTGAATCAATAATCACACCTGCCAGATCTTTCAAGACTTAAAGAAGTAGTTTTTCTGGGTCAAGTGATTTGAATTCATGAAGGCCAACTAGGTGCTCTCTCACCATTCCCTTACTTATTTTGGGTATCAACTTCCTGTTGGTAATTTCTGTTGCCATTTCCAATGCAAAGGTCATTGCCTTTATCAAAGAAAACAGAAGCAAAACATAATTTGAGCAGCTCGCCTTCTCTGTCAGTTAGCAGCCTATCCACTGCAAAGTATGGGTTCTGTCCTTTCTTTGATCCTCCTTATGCCCCCAACAAAACTAAAACAATTAAAACCTTGGTTTTTTCTTTCTTTCTCTGACATTCATCCTCTTCATACTACTATCACTTGCATTCAAGTCCTTATTATCTCTCACATGGACAAGTGAAATCTGTCTTCCTACCTTTAGTTATTATTCCCAGTTCCGATTAATCCTATAAACTACTGCCAAAGTTCTTAGTACCTCTCTGCACCTCAAGTATTTTAACTTAAAAATGAGAATATTAATACTCTCAAAAGGGCAGTGAAGAGTTTTAAATAAGAAAATGTATGTAAAGCACTTTGTAAGCTGCAAGATATAAATGCTAGCTATTATTAAACCATCAAATCTTCATTTTTCCTTTGGGGTAGAAAAAACTTACTTTTAAAAAAAGAGGAGGCTATCAAATAAAATACAAACTTTTGGACGAGGCTAAATTTGTAGTCAGAGGACCTGGGTTTGATTCCAGCTCTCTGTCATATGACAGTGTGCATGTCATTTCCCCTCTCTGGGCCTCAGTTTTTCTCCTTTGCACTACCTTATCTCTATAGACGTGTGTTCCTCCTTCATTGCTGAAGAAAAAAACCATGCCATCAGACATGATGACATGACTTGCACTTGACTTTATTTTGAGTGAAGGAGGGCTGTGCAGGCCACCAGCCTCACTTCTCCTCCACAGCCATCTGAATCCAGTGATCAGATATATTCAGATGACTGGAGATTACCCAGGATGAGGCAATTGGGGTTAAGTGACTTGCCCAAGGTCACACAGCTAGTGAGTGTCAAGTGTCTGAGGTGAGATTTGAACTCAGGTCCTCCTGACTCCTGCACTGGTACTCTACCCACTACACCATCTAGTTCCCCCTAATCTTCCAGCTCTAAATATGTAACCCTATAATTCTTGGTCTGGCACACAGTTTAAGAAGTGCTAAAGGGGTTGCAAGTGGAAAAAGTTAAAGAAGCTCTGCCTTAGACTATACTATCTCACATAACTAAGCCACACAATTTTCTACTCTCAGCTCCTATGCATGTGGAGTTATTACATATCTAATACACCTTTAACACTCTTAGAGAATGTTAACAATGCTTAAAGAGACATCCAAACCATTCTGAGAACAAGAAAAAAGTACCAAAAACACAAGCTCCTCTATACCTTTTTCTAATCTCTTGAAAGTTTTGGACTATCAACTTTGAAATGCTATTGAAAATCTTCTTAAATATAGATTCTACCAAAATTCATCACTATTCTTGGCTTTCTTCATTACACATTCTTATAGATCCTTAACAAGTTAATCTTCAGGATCTGAGTGTTAAATAAGAATACACACCAACCATTCTCCCAAAAATTCTTTCAAAGAAATTTTGGAAGCAGTAAATTCTCAAGCAAAGGGAAACTGATAATTCTGAATCACAATTTGGAGAGGTTAAACAATAAACTCTAAGACAATGATGGTAGCAGAGAGACATCTAGTCGGTCTGTATTAAATACCTATTATATGCCAGGTCCTGTGCTAAATGCTGGGAATACGAAGAAAAGTAAAAGATAGTCCTTTCTTTCAAGGAGTTCACAGTGTAACAGGGAAGACAACCTGAAAACAACAACGTAAAGAGAGGGTAAACTGGGAACAATCAACAGGAGGAAGACACTAGTATTAGGAGAGATTAGGAAGGGTTTCTTGAAGGAATAGGCTTCTAGGTGGAACTTGCAGGAAGCCAGAGAAATCAAGTGGCAGAGATAAGGAGGGAGAGTGTTTCAGGAATGCAGAACAGTCAGTGGATATGCCTCCAGCTGCAAGACAGTGTCTTGTGCAAAGAAACAGTAAGGTGGCCTGTTATTACTGGAATGCAGAGTACATGGAGGGAGATAAGGTGTAACACAAGAAAAGAAGAAAGGGCCAGGTTGTAAAGGGCTTTGAATGCCAAACAGAAGATGTCATATCTGACCCTGGAGCTAATAATGAACCATTTCAATTTACTAAAGGCAAGGGGAGATGATATGGTCAAATCTGTGCGTTAGGAAAATTAACAGCCAAGTGGAAGACGGAACGTAATGGAGAGAGATTTACAGAAAGGAGAATGAGCAAACTACTGTGATAGTCCTGGTATGAGGTGAAGAAAGCCTATACCAATGTGGTGGCAGTATCAGGGGAGAGAAGGGAGAATATCGGAGAGATGTTATTATGTAGATAAAATCGACAGGACTTGGTGAGTGACTAGATGCAAGGTGTGTGGAGAGGGAGGGAGAGGGAGAGGGAGAGGGAGAGGGAGAGGGAGAGGGAGAGGGAGAGGGAGAGAGAGAGAGAGAGAGAGAGAGAGAGAGAGAGAGTCAGTCAGAGAGTCATTAAGGATAACACCAAGGCTGTAGGTCTGGGTGACTAGGAGCAGGGCAGAACCCTCAACGGTAACAGGAAAATTTGGAAGAGGCAGGTTATTAGATGCGTTGAGTTTTAAATGTCCACAGGACATCTAGTTAGAGATGTCTAAGGGGAAGCCAGAGATCTCAGACTGGAGGTCAGGGGAAAGGTTAGGGCTAAATAAGTAAATGTGAGAACCATCTGCATAGAGATGATAATTGGATCCATGGGAGCTGATGAGATGGTAAGTTATATAGTACACAGGGGGAAGACAAGATGGCCCAGAATAGAGCCCTAGGAAGAAATACCAGTAGTGAAGACCCTCTTAGTAGATATGACCTAGTCAAAAAAGCCAGCAAAGGAGTCTCAGGAGGAATAGTCAGAAAGGTAGGATAAGAGTCAAGAGAAAGTAGTGTCCCAAAAAACCTAGAGAGAAGAGAGTATGAAAGAAAAAAGGCTGCAGAGCTATCGAGGAAGATAAGGACTGAGAAAAGGCCATTAAATTAGACAATTAAAAGATTATAGGTGACTCTAGACCAAGCAATTTTGGTTGAATGATGAGGCTGGAAGTCATACCATAGAGCTGGGGTAAGGAACCTGCAGCCCCCACAGAAATTAAATCTGTGAAGTTTAGATTCAAAGGGCTGCACTTGAGGACCTAGAGGGACACATATGGTCTCGAGGTCACAGGTTCCCCAGGCCAAGATGAGAGTGAAAGTTAAGAAGTGGGGTCATGGATTGCAGACAGCCTTGTCAAGGAGTGTAAGCCACAAAAGAGAGGTGGAACAATTACAGAGAGGAATGGATTAATAGTTTTATGAGGATGGAAAAAATGTGAACATTCTGTAGTTGGTAAGGAAGCAGTCAACAGACAAGGACAGGTGGAAACTGTGAGTGGAGATGGCAGAGGGAGCTATCTGCTGGAGAAGCTGAGATGGGATGGGATGGCATCACTTGTGTAAGTGGAGGGGTCTGCCTTTGTAAAAAGGGCCACCTCTTTACCTGAGACAGAGATGAAGTTAGAGATAGTGATAGAGTGCTTAGACAATTACCAATGTTTAGGAAAAAAGATCAGAAAACTTAAGACCTTCCATTTACAATCTCATTAAGAAATTGACAACTGAGATAAATGTTGAGACTCTTGAGAATACTGAACAGATTCCATATTTCCAAAAGAAAGATTTCCTCATAAAGGTTCAAAATGACAAATCTAACAGTAACTCAGTAAGTACTTCCTTTGGTCCTAAGAAGATGAAAGAATGACATCAAATCAGAAATCAAGCCTGCAGTATACTAAGCAACAGACATCTCTACATTCCTAAAAAGTATATGCATGTTAAGGGAAAATAAAGGTGTTGAAGTTGTCAAATTCACTGGCTAAACTACTACGATGGAATTAATCTGAGTCAGGGTTCAGTCTAGGGTCAAGAACAGCAAGCCAAATCATCAAGTATTAAATCAGGAATCAGGAGTCAGGATCATATTACCAGGCAGGATATACAATCAGACGAGGAAATAAAGGGAAGCAAATACAGCCAACAGAAAACGAGGTCAAGAATGCTAGGTGTCACAATTAGGCTGTGTGTATGTGTTGCAGTGATGTGAAGGGGGTATAGGGAGAGCCACAGTATTTGGGATCACAAAATGTAGTAGGATAGGGCCAGAGAGGAAATCTATGGCAGGTAAGCATGCCAGATAATCTTAATTTCAGTGACGCATTTTGTGGTATCTTTTCGTCTACTATAATGGATAGCACTGAGTCTGGAATCAGGAAGACATGGATTCAAATTCTGTCTGTGCCCTGCTGTATGGCTATGGACAAAGTTGCGAACCTCTCTGAACTTCAATTTCTTCTTCTGTAAAACGAAGATGACATTAAACCTGGAAGACAGATGAAGTCATTTTGAAGCTTAAGTACACACATACACACACACATACACACACACATACTTAAAATACTTTCTTAAAATGCTATGTCAGATAGTATCATCATTAAAGCAGATATTTCCTGCTGGCCTGTAACTCCACTGGATCTTAAGAGCAACCTTTTGAAAACACTAGGAAAAAATATAAGGAATCACAACTATATAACATCTTTCCAACAAAGATTACAGATAAACTAACATAAATTTCCAGTAGTCATCACGAAATTCTTAAAATGGGTCATATTTTCAGATCAGATAAGGTATGTCTTCATGAACAATGAACATGAACATTTTAAAAGAGTTTCCAGGCTCATGAATAAATGAAAAAGCATCCTATTTTATACTTACTGTGTGCCATGTACTATGTGGCATGTTAGGAATACAGATAGAAAGGTTCAGTCTCAGGGCAGATGAAAAGGATGGGTAGCACTTAGGATTCAGAAGCAAGGCAGATGGTAAGGCCCCGTGACCCTTAAGGTGGAGGGGCAGGTCAAACATCAAGGCCTAGAGGGTCCAGAAGATACAGTTGCAGGGCAGATGGCAAGACTCAACTCTCTTCCATTTCACTAGAATTATAGTTCATCACTCCACACTCATTGAAGCAGTTATGGGTGGCTGTCTACCTGAAGGGAACATGTGAACAAAGAGCGAAGAGATAGAAAAGAGAATAGAAGGACCTGGCCCACACTTTGGAAAGGGGGAGTGAGTCTAAGTATAAGAATGTAGCAGGTGCTCAGGTCCAAGTCCAGTTGGTAGGAAAGAACAGGAAAAGCAGGAAGACTGGTGGTAGCGAGTACCCACAACACTTGCTTCTGCCAGGCCCTCTACCTCTAGTACAAATATTAACAATTAACAAATCAGCCCTGCGCCCCATATACCGTAGGGGTTAAATCTGATGGTCTAAGTTCAGGTTTGCTCAATCCGAATAGATGTCTTGTGATCATCAATTTAATTCCTTTTATATTGGAAATGATAGTTTCATCAATTGTAAGGTCAGGTCTCAAAACATATGAGTACACATAATGTGGAAGTTACAGGAAGGTCTATATTTACTGTAGTTAGACAAGAGGTCTTCTTTATTAGCAACACATGCACAAATCTTATCTAGGAAACCCTTTGCATCCAGGGTCTTCATTTTGCAAGAGTCTTGTACTGCATCTACTGATTTCTGGACTAAGAGTAACTCTTATCTATGGTAGTCCTGCACCTATGTTTTGTGGCTTCTGCTGACTTCTGGTCCCAGGTCCAAATGCCTCCCTAGGTATTCTGAATCTTTATTTTACAATAGTTAAATAAGTTATCACTGGATTAAGAACTCTAAAATGCTGAAAAAGACCTAAGAGATCAACCAGACCTCATTTTACAGACGAGTAAAATGATTAGAAGCTTATGTGTCTTGCTCAAGGTCACGTAAGTAATAACTAGCATGATTCAAACCCAGGTTCACGGACTCCAATTCTAATGTTGATCTACTACATAGTTCTTTGTGCTCTCAATCCTTCATGAACTAATACAGAATGAAGTGAATAACAGAATCAGAAGAACGATTTATGCAAATGACTACAACTTTGTAAAGAAAAATCACTTTGAAAGAATTAAACTCTGATCAATGCAATAAGTAACCATGACTCCAGAAGATTAATTATGAAGCATGCTTCTTCCTACCTCCTCACACAGGTGATGGAATAAAGGACATGAACAGGCAACTCTCAAAAAGAAAACACGTAAATTATCATCAACCATAAAAAAAAATTCTCCAAATAACTAAAAAGCAAAATGCAAATTAAAATAATTCTGAAGTTGTACCTGACATCCATCAGACTGGTAAAGATGACAAACTGACACATACCTTTTCAGACAAGGCCAATATATGACTTGCTTTTTAGAAATGCCAAAAAGGAAAAAAAAATCTTCAACCTTTTTTCAAATGTACAGAACAGGGAGAAGTTCAAAGGGAAACACAATTGAACAGGACTAGCTTAAAATTAACATGTTAAATTGGTTATAAGCTTCAAAAAAACAATCTGGACATGATAATGATTTGCATTTTCATATAAAAAAGATAAAACAGTGGGTTGGGTTCGTTTTTTGTTTTATTTTTCTGCTATTCATCGTTGGAGAATAAGCCTCTACTCCATCTTGGAAAATAGTTCCAAAAGACTAGGTATAAGAAAATTTTATAGCCATTGTGGATCTAGAGTTAGAAGGATTAACAGGGATGATTTCATTTTTCTTGCTTTTTCAATGGGGGAAGGGAAAGGAAAAGTAGGAGGTAGAAAAAGTAGATCTTCATTTGCAAATAAAATTTAATTAGGAAACTGAAGCTAAGAAAAGTTGTGACTTCATCAAAATCATATAGATAATAAAGATCAGAAGTGAAATTTGAACCCAGTTCACAAGAAGTGCTCTTTTAAAAAAAACCAAAAACTTAGAGATAATTTTTGCTTTTACATCCACTACATTTACCAATTTTCCCTTCCCCTTCAATTTTTTTTTTAGAGGGGGGGAACCTATCAAACAAATCAAATGTTATTTGCAGATTTCCACAACTTGGTTTCTGCCCTTTCTCATATATCTTCTTTGGAACCAAGCTTGGTCATTATAATTTCAAAACATTTATTTTCTATTTTTTTTGTCGTTGCTCTATTCATTTACATGGTTATAGTCACTGTATATAGTTTTCCTAATTCTGCTTACTAAACTTTGAATTAGTACATATAAATCTTTTGATGTTTTTCTGTGTTCATCAAATTCAAGGTTTCTTATAGCACAGTAATATTCTATTACATTCATATGTCACTTTAGACATTCCCCAGTCAATGGATATCTACAATGTTTCCAGTTCTTTGTTCTACAAAAAAAAGGGCTGCTATAAATATCTTTATGTATATAAAAGTCTTTGGGACCTTTCTTTTTATTCCTGACCTCCACCATCCAGGCACAGGTCAGCAGTGGGATCTCTGTGTCAAAGTATGTGAATACTTTTCTCACCATCTCAGTATAATTCCAAATTGCTTTCTAGAATGGCTAGCCTGATTCAGAGCTCCACCAACAATGCATTAGTGTGTTTGTCTTCCATAGCTCCTCTGACATGAATATTTCCATGTTTTGTCATCTTTCTCAATTTGTTGAATGTAAACCAGAAATTTCAGAATTGCTTTGATTTGTATTTCTCTTATTACAAGTGATGAGAAATAATCTTTCTTATGGTTGTTAACAGAATTCGCAATTCTACAGAGAACTGCTTGTTCCTATCCTCTAACTAACTGGCTTTTGACCTTAAAATATTTGTGTTAATTCCCTGTATGTTTTAGATATAAAACCCTAATCGGAAATAGTAGATGCAATTAACCATTTCCTACTGCTTTGTTTACCCAAACTACCTCTTAAAGAAAAATATAGGCAGAGACTTGACCTGGAAGAAAATGTAGTCACAAGAAGTAGTGGAATAGAGTGAATAGGATGTTGGGTTAGATTCTATCAGCCAACGTGGGTTCTCTTTCCAGCTCTGCCACTTACCACTTGTATGACCTTATGCAAGTCATAAACACTTTACACTTCTGTTTCCTTATTGTCAAATGAGAGAGCTCATATAGATCAGATGATCTCTAAAGGTCCCTTCTTGTTCTAAAATTCTAAAACTAAGAGTTAGCAAAGAAGCTTTAATTTGGGAGAAACTAAAGTTCTTATACTTAACTAAAGCACTACTATGCTAATATATAATATTTTAAAAATTAAAGTAGCTGCCACATCTATAACCCAACAGTAGCATATGTCAATAGGAATCTTTCTGGGGACTGTCTTACAAAAACTGGACCAGTTAAATAAAAAGTTTTAGTAGAAAAGAGGCAGGCAAAGTATAGTAGTTATGAATATTAAAAAACAGAGAGTGATTTTTATGTGTGGAGTTTGTTTCATTACTTTACATATCATCCTGTATAGATAACTACTGGAACCAACGGCAGCTGTGGAGATAAGGTAACGTCATAGAACCTCTAATAATTTTGGAATCAAACCTCTGTAAATATGTTAAATTCTAAACTCCTAAACAAGAAATTGTGTTTTTTTAACCCACAATACCTCATAATGTCCAGTATAGTACCCAGTTTATAAATCTAGTGGTATTTTTAATAAATGTTGTTTACTGACTCACTGACAAACAAGAAACTTATCCAATTATTATGACAAATGAGACAAAATGCTAAAGTCTGAACAATTAAAATTTGTCAAAAACAGTCCATGAAAATATAGGGTTTCTTGAAAAAACAAAATTTGTCATTAAAACAGATTTGTGGCCCAGAATTATTTCAGGTGACCAAAAACCCCAGAGGCAACCTACCTCAATTGATTCACAGTTGTCAATGAAAAAAAAAACAAAAAAACTTTACCAGAATTTTAAAGTAACACTAATAAGAAAGAATTTTTAATTACAGCCAGAAACAAAAGAGCAATTATTGTCATCGTATAAACATGTGTACTACAGAAGACCCACCATGGTCATGGCTTAATACTTCTGAATTATGACCTAGACAATTTTTTTTTCAAAAGCCTGAATCAAATTTATTGAGGTATAAATCAAATTTATCGATAATCTCTTTTGTAGAGTGAAGATAGAAAAGGGCATCCATTTTTTTTTAGACACAGATGCACATAGAAGTATTTCCAGAAATTGTTAAATAAAGTGCTAAAAATCTTAAGGTTATACACATGGCTATTCTCCAAATCCTGTCTTTTCCTTATCTCCAGCTATGGAAAAAACTCTTAACTTCCTGCTACTGAAAAAAGAAGGGGGAGAGGGGTGTTTTAAATTTCATTTTTAACTTTTTCCCCTTTGAAGCACTCTTACAATTGTATAGGTATGTGAGAGACCATAAAGAAAAACAATTTCTTCTACTTCCTTCCTCTGCTTTCACTTCCTCTTAAGGAATAAATGTTGACAGAAATTCCATTAGCCAGAATGTCTTCCTCCCTCATATACCAGTCACATACCAGTTAGCTAAAGCAATCCCCTATCAAGTTTGCTTAAAACAGGGTACACTCAACCGTTACTATGGATTTGATTCCTTTGGGTGGCTTCCCTTAGTCAAGTAGGCTGACTGAAGATGTCCTCACCTTTAATGCAACACAGTTGGGTTTAAGATAACCAATATCATAAAAAGTGGTTCAACTAAAATAGTTTCTATTAATAAATCTGTTGAAATATAATTTGGTAACTAAAACCTCTGATCTGGACCCCATTTATCAACTTAGAACTCTCCTTAGATGAATTTCTAATATTAATAATGATTTTCCTTGAAATGAAAGCAAACACAGTTTAAATATATATTTCTTTACTAATATGTAGTAAATCAAATATCCTTATGGCCCTGCTTCAAACTGACCAAAGACCATATGTGTCTATGTGTACATCATGAGAAACAAGAAATTTGCTCAGAACCAACTGGCAAGACCAACAAAATGATTTTTATAACTACTATATAGGTCAAATCCCACTTCAACTCACTCCAAGAATCTACCATGATTCCCTTACTGTACTGGGATTTTGTTCTATAAAAAGTTGCCGGAACTATTCAAGTAACTGAGCCCTCATAAAAATGTTTGTATAAAAATTTTCTTGGCGGGTGGGGGAGAGAATCTCTATGTTAAAATAGAATTGTATACATTTATTCTTTAAAAGGAACTCATATACACATCTAGACAAACTCTCAAGATTATCCTCGCTTAGCAGAATATACTTACTCATATGCTTGCAGAACTACTTTCCACTGACATTAAAGGTAGAGAAAAATTGAGGATTTCTCATAGAATCATCCTAAACATTATCACACAAAAAAACCAAACCCAGGTATTTAATCAAGCATTATCAAAATTAACATGGTTTTCAGTACAACATGGACAAGAGAGTTTAGTTAGTTCATTTTTTGTGAGAAGAGAAAGCTCAAGAAGTTTCTGCTGCCATGCACATCAACAGTGGGGAGAAGGCAAAGATCCAGAGCCTGGGATCCCTCCAAGACTGTTCTAATATTTCCCTAATCCTGACTTAGCCTGCCCTAGCTCTCCTTTCAGGCTCTGTGAACAACGATAGGAAAGAACTCTCCCATTATAACCAAAGGATGAATTTCAGGGGATGGCTCAGCCAAGAAGGATCCACTGGAAACTCCTGAGCCATAAGAAGCAGCAGCAACACTAGTAAAAGGAACTATAGGATAGGCTGTTATATACAAGACTGTTAAGAAGAAACACTACCTCAAATCACTACAAAGTAAATCACTACTAAGTAAAATATCAGAATTATGAAGAAATAACTTACTACTCTAATAGAGACAAAAGGTCAATATAACCACAGTAGTTAGCAGAGACAGAGCACAAACCTATAGCCTGGTTCTTTTATACATGAATTCCATGCTAGTGATGAACTGCACCTTCCAAAAGTCAATAACTGGTCAAATAATCAACAAGCAGTTGTTAAATGCCTACTCTGTGACAGGAACATAAACTGCAAAACCAAAAATAAATAAATAAATAACCAGAAGTTAACTATTGTAAAAACTATAAACCTGACCCTATAAAAGTAACAGATGGGTGTTTCTAGTGCAAGTAATGGGATAGAAAGTTTCCAACTGTAGTTGTACATGTACGTCAGTTTATGCCGCATTATTGGACAACTTAACTACACATTTGAGGGAGTACAATGTAGTAGAAGTAGCTGGTTTTGCTGTTAGAAGATCTGGGTTCCCATCTTAGTTCTATTACTTATTCCCTGTGTAACTTTGGGATAGTCACTTTTATTCTCTGGACCTCAGACTCAACTGGAAGATAAGGGGCACTGGTCAAGGTGATCTCTACAATCTTTTCCCACTCTAGATCCTATAAGCATGTGAAATTTAAAAAAAAGTTTTGTATTATTTAACCCCTCAAAATGATTTTCTTAATGAAAACCCTTTTTATAAACTGAAATAACTATCTCTATTTTAGACCTTTAACTTTTTATTTCTTGGGTTATACCTGTATTCATGCTTGCTTTAATAGATAAAAATTAACTTGAAATAGTGCTTGTTGGCTTTCCTAAAATTTTCAAATACTGTCTTTAGAGCTTTCTTCCTTTTAAATACCTATCAGATAAGAAAAAGGTGAGTAGAAGGAAATCTGATCACTCCAGTTTTCCTTCTTTACTTAAAAAAGTTCTAGAACTTCAAAACGACTTTTTTTGTCTAAGAAAAAAATGGTCCTACTCAAATTCAGATATGGCTACTGTTAGAATATGATTTAATCCATTATTATACACTATAAACATGCCTTTGATTCAGATACCGAAAACACACAAATCAAATCTCATTATAGCAAAAAATCTCTGAAACTTAAAAAAAAATGGCCCCTACTCACTTATTTCAAGTCACATTCAATAAAAATTCAGTAGGACAAAATGTGGACTGTATTGGAATTCAATATACATGTCAAAACATGTTACTAAACTGAAGCTCTGTAAAGAGGAATGGAATTATAAACAGATAGAGATTCTAAGACCTCCCAAACCAACAGGATGTATAGACAGATCCCTTGAATTCTAAAACACTGTCAAACTTGTATAGAACTTATGTGTACCATTTGTTTCCCCAAACTGGAAATACTCTAAGCACAATGGTATCAAGCTATTTGAGATGTACATCTACTCTTGATAGTCCTCACAATACTCTAAGCTGTTGGCTTTAAAGTCTCCATGTGACTGTGGAGCCCTTTCTTCAGTATTATTTAACATAATTTCAAACCACCTCTGATGTTAGAGCATTTGCGCAGGGTGATACTTTCTTAAAACACCTGAAGATGCTTCATGAAAACCTCTTCCATAGCAAAGACATGGTGTATAGAACATTGTACCCTAAAATTTTTTGTTATGACTGGTCATCCACAACAATATGAAAAAAATTTCAAACTGTTTGATTTCTACAAAAACACACTATTGTAGACTTTTAAAACTATTTAAAATAGTTATGAGAATGATTTATTTTTCTCATAAATAAATCACTAGGTATTGGATATATGATGCTAATTACCAAAAGATCTTCTGGAAATTCAGAAGTGTCAGGTCAGGTATTCTCTCTCTTTTACTGTTTAAACTTTTAACATCTTCCACGGTTTGCCTTATTATTTTCAAAAAACAGAATACCAAAGAACAAGAGTAAAGTTGATTAGATTTAACTTGCAATAACACTACTTAATAGCTTATTATGAGATAACTTCATTGTATAAGATGTGATGGTACCATACTGAAGCATAACTTCAATTTCATAACATCTATATTTGCTCTGTCCACAAGGGAGGAAAAAAATCCAAAGTGTAATAGGGGAAACTGTCACAGCAATAATAATCATTAAATGAGTTTTACTTTTAGAAAAAAATCTGGCTTTTAATATACTACTAATCAATAATGAAGTGTTTTAAAAATGGAAGGTTTGTGATCATTCGATGAGAGTTGTCCTAAAAAAGTATTCCTAAACTACTTTTCTTAAACTTATTTTGCTATTTTACATTTTATTCAAGTCTTTGAATTATAAGCAAGCATCAATTCTGACACAATTCCAAATAAGATAAACTAAATTATGATACTATGGCTTAAAGATTCATGCCTAACCTCTGTCATGCACAGATTTTAAAATATATTCTCTCGTTTTTGCCTGTCTGTCTGTCTCTCTCACACACACACAACACACATATTTGTTGTATAGAGAGAAGAGCACTGTATTTGGGGCTTGATTTCCTCATCTGTAAAATAAGAGAACAGGACTAGAATGACCTTCAGGCTCTTTTTCCATTTCTATGTCCTTTGAAAACATACAACATGGCAAAAGGAGGTAGTGCCACTGAACTGCATCATTCATTGGAAATACAGTTGTGTCCATAAGAAGAACCTTCATAAGGACTACATAGGTAACATGAAAATACTCTCTAACTGGGGACTGTTAGGATCCATATACAATGAGAGAGTCTGGCATAAGATTCTCTTTGAAGCCAAGGTCTGAGTTCAAGTCCCTTCTTAGTCACATACTGGCTATGTGATCCTAGACTCACAGTGTCATTTAAAGCTGTGGCACTCTAAGCAACTTTCTCAGATGGGTTTTTTAATGCCATGGACTCCTCTGATAACCTGGTAAAGCCTACAGGCCCCTTGTCAGAATAATGTTTGTTGCCTACGTTCACAGTTGAAGGAAATGATAAATTTCAGCTGGAGGTTAGAAAAAATAAAAAGTAAATTTTCTTCCCCATTCAAGTTCACCAACCCCTTGACATCCCCAGGGTAAGACTAAAAATCATAGAAAAGATGATGACCTGCATTGGGAGAGGAAGTTCCCTCACCAGGGAGCTCCCCAAAGCAAAGACATCATAGATCCAGTGCTATCCTATTCATCCATCCATATATACATATATAGAAACTAAAGTATGTTCTCAAACAATTTTCGAATTGCCCAGCATGTGTAATTTTTTGATTTTAACTTCTCCATTCTTTCCCACAAAATATCGGTGTCCTGGAGCGCCACAAACATGCGGCAGAGATTAGAGAGGCAGGGTACCCCCAAGAGGCAGGTGAGTAAGACGACACACACAGAATCCCCAGGGGATGGAAATTCGGGATGCCCAGGTTTCACCAGGAACCTCAGCCAGGGTACTAATGGCCCACAGGCCCCAACTGAGAGAACAGAGGCCTACAAACTCACAACTGAATTACACTGCCTAATTGGACACTGCACTACACAAACCCCGGCCACATTCATCCTCACTGCGACTTTATGCACACACACTGAAGTGCGACTTACGTATTTCCAATTAGTTCCAATAAGACTGTGGCTGAAAACTCAAATTCCACAGGGAGATTTCCTCCGAACACCCTCAAACATGGCAGGGCCTGCCAATCACTGGCCACGCGCTCCGTGGGCAATTCGGAGGTGACACCTTCACAACTTAACCCGCAGGGAGCCCGGGAGAGTGGGTTTTTCCCATCCTTTCCCCCCTCCCCGCACCTCCAAAAGCACGAAGCCCCACAGGACACGAAACTTGGCTCGGGGTTATCTCGGATGCTGGCTGCTAATCGCGGCTCCCCAGCGCAGCGAGGACGCCCAGCCACGACGCGAGCACGGGTGGGTGGGGGCGGCGGCAGCTGGGGAACTTGGTCCCGGGGCTGCGGGACCGCGGGGGATGGCAATCCGGGGAAAGCGCCTGGGGATCCTGAAAGCGCAGGAGGGACCGCCACTACCTAGGGCTCCCCCGCGTCCGGGACCGCAGGGGGACGGAGCAACTTCTCCGGGGTCCCGTGGCTGCCCCCCTTCCCGCCAGCCTGGGAGCCCACGCGGAAGGGAGTCAGTCCGGGGGGGAGGGTCTTGCCCCGCAGCGCAGCCGGGGCCCGTGCCAGCTCCCAAGGACAGCGGCGCGCACCCTCCTGACGGACTCGGCGAGGCCACGGACGGACGGACGGACCGACGGGCGGACGTGGGAGGGGGAGCGCGGCGCGGCCTGGCCCGGCCCAGGGAGGCCCAGGCGGGCCGCCCCCCGCCCCCGGCTCCCCTCCCCCACTACGTCCTCCTCTTCCCCTCCCCCTCCCCGGCCGCCCGCTCCCTCCCTCCCTCCCTCGCTCCGCGGCCGGCCCAGCTCTCAGCCCCCGTCCCCAGCCCGGCCCCCGGCGACCGCGCAGCCCCACTCCTCCCGGCTTCATTCATATGGACACACCGGCTGGACCCGTGGGGTGCGATCCTGCACGGGCGGGCACGGCCGGGCCGCGGAGACCGGGGCGGAAAATAAAAAGTTAAGAGAAGAACTTACCTAAAATGGCTCCTGCAGCAGCCAAAATACAAACAGCTATTATTTGGTGAAGTTTAGCTCAGACACCCTGCAAGGACACCCTAACCCGGATCGGGCCCGCCTCCCCCGCCACGCCATTGGGCTTCCCGGGCTCTCGGCACAAAGTCATTGGTCGCGGCGGCCATCGCTCAGACGGCAGCCCGTTTCAAGCTTGCTTGCAGGGGCGAGTGATGGGCTCGCTCCATTGTGCTCCTATTTGCATGGATGTGATAGAGGCGCTGATTGGTCCGTGAGCGGGGCCGCACCGCCCCCCGCGCGCCTCCCCGGCGCCCCCGCGACAACGTCGCCCCCTCCCCTCTCCTCTCCTCTCCCACCTCTGCCTTCCCCTCCCCCAGCGGGCTGCGCACCCCCGGCCCTGCAGAAGGAAGGGAGGGAGGGAGGGAGCGGAGAGAGGAAGAGCGAGAGAGAGGGAAGGAGGGGGCGGCGTGACCGGCCCGACGGGGATCCAGCCCCCAAGCGGGGCGGGACCGAAATCCCCGCCCACAAACCTCGGAGCCTGGGCCCGGGGGAGGACCGCGGAGAGGGAGAGAGAGCCCAGAGGGAGACTGTGGAGGGAGGGACGGGGAGGAAAATGCCCAAGAAAAGGAAGGGGAGAGGAGAGGAAAGCGGGGGGAAGGGAAGGGAAGCAGGAGGATAGGAGGGGGGAGAGGGGACAGGAAAACAGAAGAGAGAGGGGTAAGAGGAGAAGAGAAATGCTAAGGAGGGAGGGGAAAGGAGAGAGAAAAGGTAATGGGGGAGGGTAGAAAAGGAAAAGCTAAGGGGAGAGGGGGGCGAAAATGAGAAGATGGGCAAATGGGGGGTGCCCTCCCCGCTGAGCCCTGGCTGGCAGCGTGACCGATACCAGCCATGCTAGGCTTATGTCCAGGATAAAGACGTCCCTCACAGAACATCGCCCTTCAGCCCTACACAGCTTTGCCAGGCTGACTACCCTTATAATGTGACCCCTTTAACACGGGATGAGCCCGATGGTCTTTCCTCCTGGGTCCAGCGGGTCCCCCAACCCTGACAGGAGCATGGCATTGGCTCCAAGGAGTCTGCGATCACAGATGCAGATTTAAACGTCTTGGGTGGGGCTTGGAGAATCCACAGCATCATGCCAGTCCTAGAAGCTGTTAGTGGCCTGGCATCTTAGTAGTGTGCCCTGATTTGCTGAAGAGCTTTTCCTTTGTCTGCCTGTTCTCTTTTGAGCAGGTGTTTACCTTTGATTTCAACTGGATACTTCCCAAATGTTGATAATAGAAAAGTTGTTTAAACCAACATGTTTATTCAAAGTAAGATGTCATTTAAAGCAATTGACTTGCCATTTTTCTTCAGTAAAAATAGAAGTAATCTGAATCCTGTTCATTCACAGGCCATTTTTTTTCTGGTCACATGCACTTCAAATTAGCAAGGTTTTAGTTTATTAGTAACATCTGTTATCGTTAATAGCAAAAACAAAAATAAAACTATTCCATTCGGAATAAAAAGAGATTTAAAAATTTTGCTTGAAACACTCTCCACATTTTAAAATCTTTTCAATATCATTTTTGGGTATCATCTTTTCTCTTAGCTGATGTTAAACTTTTCTCCAACTTCATACATTTTAAGTAAACTAATTCCTTTTCTTTGGCTTAGCCCTTGCCACTTTTCTGCTCAATAATTGCAGATTTCTTCCTACTGGCCAGACTTCAGAAATATCATAGATTTACAGGTATAAATAGCCTTGGAGTGTAGTCCTTATTTATGTTTTAAGATTTTATTGGTATCTTTCATTTTTATATCACCTACATTTCTAACTATTTCTCACTCACGTCTTTCCTTCCCATGGACCTATCCCTTATAATAATAATTTTTTTAAAATTCATCAAAACCCACCACTATGTCAGCTAATTCTGACATATGCAATATTCCTCACTTGTAGTACCACCCTCCCCCACCTCATATCTCTTCTTTGGAGACATGCTGGGTCATTATAATTTCTTAGCATTCTGTTCTATTATTTTCCTTTCTTTTTATATTAGTGTAACCATTGTGTATGTTGTTTCCCTAATTTTGTTTACTTCACTTTGCAGTAGGCTATATGTCTTCCCATACTTCTTCTCTTGTAGTAATTTTATTCATTGTTTCTTGCCGCAAAGTAGTATTTCATTGCATTCGTATACCACAGTTTGTAAAGCCATCCCCCAGTTGATGGACTATTATGTTGTTTCCAGTTCTTTGCAAATACAAAAAGTTCTGCTATAAATATCTTTATGTTTATGGAACCTTTGTTTTTATCTTTGACCTCCTTGGAACTCATGTTTAGGGGTGGGAGCTCTGAATCAAATGGTATGAATGCTTTAGTCACTTTCTTAGTGTAATTCTAAATTGCTTTCTAGGGTGGTTGGGCCATATACAGCTCTGCCACAGGTGTATTAGTATGTCTGTCTTTTCACAACCCTTCTAATATTGACTATCCCCATTATCATCATCTTTGCCAATTTTCTCAGTCTCAGGTGAAACCTGAATTGTTTTAATTCACATTTTTCTTATTAGTGATTTGGAATAATCTTTCATATGCCAGGTCTTACATTTTACAGATGAGGAAAATGAGACCCATATGAGAAAAATAACCTGCCTGATGAAACACTAGGAGAGTCAGGATTTGAACTTAAACCTTCTGCCTCCAAACCAAGGAAGTGCTCTTTCCATTACGGATACATATAAGCAGGGCCACTTTGCCTTAAATCGAATAATCAAATAAAACACAATATGTGCACATGAACAGGAGGCACTAAAGTAACACGTGAAGGAAAAGGACAGCACAATCATTTCTGATCACAAGTTAAGTAAGTCAACCAGCTTTTATATTAAGTTCCTATTTGGTGCCAGAAACTCTATTGAGCACTGGGAATGCAGAGACAAAAGGTAGTATGAAAGGAGACAACATTTAATATATAAGCATATAAGAATAAATGCAAAATAAATATAGAAAAGTGAAAACAAGCTAACTATGGAGAAGGGATTTAGCAATAGAGTATGTAGCTCAAGCATCATCTTTTGCACAAAACCCTTCCTGATGTCTCCAACTGTTAGGACCCTACTTTCCAAATTATCTTGTATTCAGCTGCTTTGTATATATTTACATAATTGTATATTTATGCTGTAGGTATTTGATATGTGCTTGTTTTCTCCTCCATTAGAATGTTATCTTGCAAGTAGGAATTGTTTCATTCTTTGTACTTATATCCTCAGCACCTAGCACAGTACCTGGCATTTAGTAGGCATTAAATAAGTAGTTGTTGATTGAACTGGGGAGATTGGGAAAAGTTTCATGTAGGAGATAATTTCTGAGCTGCATATTTGTTTCTTAAATTAATTTAATTTTTTTCAGTCAGTGAAAATCTGCCTCTCTCTTTCAATCTCATCCCACCCCCAAATTGAGAACAAAAGAAAAACAAGACTCCTGTTAAAACACGCATGGTCAAGCAAAATAAATTTCCTTAATGGTGATTAATGTTTGTGTAGACAGAGAGAGATAGAGATAGAGATGATATATAGAGACAGGTATCTATCTCTATCTATTTATCCATATGACTCATTTTGCACTTTGATTCATCTATCAGGAGGTAAGTAACATGTTACATCCTTAGTTGTTCAGATTCATGGAGGGTCATTATGATGATTAGAGTTCCCTAGTGTTTCAAAGCTGATTGTATTTATCATATTGTCATCATTTTATAAATTACTCTCTTTCTTCTGTTCACTTTGCATCAGTTCATTCAAGCCTTCCCCAGTTTCTCTGAAATCATCCCTTTCATCATTTCTTATACACAATAGTATTATATCACATTTATGTACCCCTTTAAATGCCCATTCTTTGTCACTGCAAAAAAAGCTATATTTTTATACAGCCTTAGAATTTGTTTTGCTTAAAACTAATTCATCCCTTAATCTACTATCTCTCTAATTCCTTCTCATTCCTTTTCTCTTTTCCCTCCTCTTTCTCTGTTGAGTGAAATGTTATTTCTATACCCAAATGAGTGTGTAATGTGTGCATTTGTGTTTGTGTGTGTGGATATGTTAGTTTCTCCTTTGACTAGGTCAGATAAGAATGAGGTTCTGAGCTGCATCTTGAAGGAGGTGAAGGATTCAGTGAGGTGGAGGTGAGAAGGGAGTGTATTCCATGGATTATGAGAATTTCTAGGCTTGGAGATTGGAATTTGAGTGTTGTGGGTGAGGAACAGAGAGGAGACCTGTTTCAGTAGAAGGGACATCACATACAAGAAGGTAGGAAAGATAAGTTGGGATAAGATTATAAAGGATTTTAAAAGCTACAGAGAGGAATTTATATTTGACCCTGATGACCGCTATGGTTTGTTGAGTAGAGGAGCAAGATGGTCAAATCTGTATTTAGGGAAAGTCACTTTGACAGCTGTGTAGATGATAGATTGCAGTGGGGAAAGGCATGGAGCAAGGAGAGCAATATTCCTGATGAAAGCTGATGAAGGCCTAAACTTAGGTGGTGATTATGTGAATAGTGAGAAAGGGAGGGATCCAAGAGATGTGGTAGAATGGAAACAGCCAAATTTGGCAACCAACTGAATATGTGAGGTGATATTGGGTAGTTGAGGACAATGCAGAGGGTTTGAAATTGGGAGAACACGGATGTCATTGGCAGAGATAAAGAAGTTCCATAAAAGGGTAGGTTTAAGAGGGGAGATCATGAGTTCTGTTTTAGACACAGGGAATCTGAAGAGTCTGTGGGATATCCATTTTAAAATATGCAGTTGCTGCTGTTGGATTGGAATTCAGGGGACAGATTAGGGTGATTATATAAGTCCTTGGGTCATCTAGATAGCTCTCATAATTAAAACCATGAGAGCTGATGAGGCCACAAGAAAATGGTATACAGAGAAAGAGAAGAGCCTTGCAGAAAATCCACAGTTGGGGGGCATGATATGGATTATGATCCAACAAAAGAGACTGAGAAGGAGTGATCTGATAGGTAGAAGGAGAACCAAGAAAGAGCAGTATCATAAAAACCCAGAGAAGAGTATCCAGGCTCACAGGATTCTTCATGGAAGAGTTGGCTTTTGAGTTAGATCTTAAAAAATGAATAGGAACTCAATAGATAGAAGTGAGAGGAGGCCATTCTGGGCATAGATAGCAAAGTGAGCAAAGGCAAGACAAAGATGTTGTAGATGATTTTGGAAGGCCTTGAATACCGGGCCAAGGAGTTTATTCTTTAGTGTTCTGAGCAGAAGAGGGCTATGATCACATCTGTTCATTATTAATAAAGATGAATCTATCATTAGTGTGAGGGATAGACTAGAAGGAGAGACTAGAGGTGAGGAGCCTGGTTAAGGGGATGTTTTCAAGTGACCAATGATGAAGACCTCTAATACACACTTCTGTGAGGCTATGGCTATGGACCGGAAGTTCTGTAGGAGAGAGAACTGAATTGTAGAAACATTTTTGGAATAGATAGAAAAAGGAGAAAGCATATCAAGACAAAGTCTGGGAAGTAGAATAAACAAAGGTTTAAAACTTAAGCAGATTCAGGGGAAGGTGACCAATCTAACTCAACCCACAGTAATTTGTTGTACATGCAACTAGTGTGCCTCCTGTCCTATCCTAGGTGCTGAAGATACAAAGGTAGATGTGTTACAGACACCATTCTCATGGAGGAGCTCAAAATAGTTAATAGCTAACATTTATATAGAACCTATTATGTGCCAAGCACTTTACAAATATTATCTCATTTTATCTTCACAACAATTCTGGGAGGTAAGTGCTACTGTTATCCCTATTTTATAGAAGAGGAAGCTGAAGTGATCAAATGTTAAGTGACTTGCCCAGGGTCACATAGCTAATAAGTGTCCAAGGTAGGCTTTCAATTCAAATTCTCCTGACTCTGGTTCCAGAGTTCTATCTACTGTGCCACCTAGTTTAGTCAGAGGCAGGGGTTTGAGTAAGAGGTAATTGGAGGTAAGATTGATAATGTAAGGAAATGAAAGGTAAGACTGGGGCTGAAATGAGGAGAAGCAAGTTAAAATAGAGTCAAGAAGTTTGGATTTTTTCCTTTAACTGTTAAGAGTTTTTGAACAGGAGAATAACATGGCCTAAGTAATATTTTAGGGAGAATAATTTGTGAAGGATGTTACTGTATTGTAGGGTAGATTGGAATGTATAGAGACTCAAAGGTGGAGACCAATTGTTGTTTTCCTCCATGAGACTGGAAACTCTTTGAGGGTAGGAGAGACTGTCTTTGTTCTTCATATTTGTATGCCTAGTGCTTAGCCCAGGGCCTGGCACATAGTGGGCTCTCAGACCACAACAGTGGGGACTAAAAAGAAGAAAGATGATTAGCAGAAATATTTCATAGGAAGAACTAACAGGAATCATTGATTGGAATGACTGGATATAAGGAGGCAGACAGTGAGGAAGCAAAGATAAGTTTGAAATTTCAAACCTGGGTAACTGGGAGAAAGTTGGAGTCCTTAGCAGAAATGGGGAGAGAGGGATAGGCTTGGGGAGGGAAATGAAGACTTTAGTCTTAGGCATGTTAAATTTGAAGTGGTGGTAGAGCGTCCAGGTGGAAAAGTCTCATTAAATTGTAATCTCTGTATCCCTATATCTCACCTGCTACCTAACTAACTGATTTGTACTTGATAGGTAACAAATGGTTGTTGAATTCAATTTAAAATGTGGCATTTTACATGATTACACATGTATGACCTATAATGAATTGCTTACTGTCTCAGGGAGGGGAGAGGGATAGGGAGGGAAGATGGCATGGAATTTGGAGCTTAAAACCTTAAAAAAGAGCTTTTAAAATTGTTTTAGCATGTAATTGGGGAAAAATATTTTTAAAATGTGTGATAGTCAATTGGAGATACAGGCCTAGAGCCCAGGATGGAAGTCCAGGTTCAAGATGGAGATCTGGGAATCTTTCTTATAGACTTGATAGTTAAAGGTATAGAACTGAAGCTTATAGAATGACAGTTTTCTTTTCCATCTTGTGTTTTTCTAACCCTCTTTCGATTTTCCTATTTTTAGTAAGGGTACTTATGTTGTGATCTAGGTTTCTTGGAACCCCAAATGCAAGGGCAAAGGGCATAGGTCTGCCTTGAAAGAATTTGACCACTCAAGCCTTCTTTCAGTCCAAGTAGTTTTTGAAAGCAAGATTGGGGTGATCAAGATTCCTAATGAGTCTGTGCATTTGGGAGGAGCAAGGCTGATGTTTTTATAGGGAAAAAGATTGTGAGAAAATTTAGATGGGATTAAGAAGTCAAATAGCCTGAAATGATCCAGAGGTAGCAGAAAAAGGGGGTCTAGGCTGGGTTGGAGGTGACCGAGAATTGAAGGTTGGAGTGGTTGGGGGGCACAATGAAAAGACTTTTGAAAGGATTACTGCGATGAGCCAGTGCTTCAGGTGAATGCCAGCGATCTGGTCAGGGTCTGGGTTCCTGAAATTCATGGGAAAGTTCAAAAGGAGTGGGGGTTCTATGGGTTTGCAGATCTGGTCATGCTCAGATCCTCATTCTCCTTCACCCCACACATCCCAACAATGGCCAAGTCTTGCCAATTCTTTCTCCAAACATATCTCACACCTGCTCCCCTTTCTCTCTACTCCCATGGGTATGACCCTAGTGCAGGCCCTCATCACTTCTCTCCCAGACTATTACTATAGTCTCCTTATTGGTCTCTCTGTCTCAGGTCTTTCTCCTCTCCAATCTATTCTCTACACAGCTGCCAAAGTAATATTCCCAAAGCCCATATCTGGCCATATCACTCCACTACTAAATAAACTCCAGTGGCTTCCTGTTACCTCTGAGATCAAATATAAGCCCTATTTGGTGTTTGAAATGCTTTGCAACTTAGCTCCAACTCACATTTCCAGGTTTATTATCCATTACTCTCCTTCATGTACTCTCTGGAACAGTCAAACTTGTCCTTTTGGCTATGCTTCACACAGGACATTGTTTTTCCTATCTTGGGCCCTTTTACTTAGACTGGCCCAATTCTTATAAAGCACTCTTCTCACCACCATCTCTTAGAACCCCTAGTTTCCTTCAAAGTTAAATGTAAGTTCTAGCTCTGATCTGAAATCTTACCTATGTTACCTATGCTCGCACCCTAGTTCCATTTAATGATAGAGCTGTAACACCAATGCAGTACCCACAGCAGCCACTATGGATATGCATGCCCATTTCAGGGTAAATTTGCAAAATATAAACTCTCTTCCTCAAAGATGAAACCAAAATATTTATTCAGAAAGTCAATGCCACCATGGTAACAATGAAGTTTGTACACATTATCAATAAAGGGAGCACTGCCATCCCCATGCCTTCCCTTCATCAGGCCTCCCCACAAATATGCTCCCCTGGGCCAAAATTATACCCTCTCTTACTCACACTAGCTACTCTGCCTCAGCTTTGCCTCACTCTCTCTTCTACTCCACTGTTTGGCAAGCTCTTCCCACCATGGGAGTTCTTCTATTGGCATACAAAGCCCTTTACAATCTGGATCCCCTACCTTTTCAGGTGTAATGGAGGTCTGCCATGTGCGCAGAGTGCTCAACTGATTTAATTCCTCCTCATAGAAGAGTCTGAGTAGCCTGCTTGTTATGAAATTATGAAAGTGACTGGAAGAGACTTAGAAAAAACAGGGTGAGGAACTTGTGGCCTGGAGGTCACATATGACCCTCTAGGTCCTCAAGTGCAGACTGAGCCACACTTGAGGACCTAGAGTACCATATGTGACCCCCAGGCTGCAGGTTTCCCATCCCTGGATAGACCTTCTGTTACTATGTCTAATAAGAGACATTCCTTTAAGGAAAGAGGCTTTGGGTCCTCTCCCTGTCAGACCAATATGGAGCCCCATAAATACAGGCCTTAGTTCTTTGCTTGCCCTGGGTGTTTGTTAGGTGAAAGAGACCAACTGGAGACTCTAACTTTACAAGTTTCCACAGGTCAGGAGAATGAGTTTCTGAGAATATAGGAGCCCAGAAGTCAAATTCATGCTGAGTTTTGCACCCTGCCTAATATCAAAGACTTCAAGAGTGAAAAGCAACCCTTGGGACCCAGGCCCGCACTGCCTAGATAGGCCTCACTAAGGTTTTTATGGCATGAACTTAATGAACCAATGCTGTTTAAAAATTACACTAAGTCTGAGCCCACTCTCTCTGTAGATCAAAGTGGAATAAGAGAGAATATAACCTCAAGGTGATGGAGAGGTGGAATATTTATACCTTTGTTATTGCTATATCTTCAAAGTAACTATCCTTTTGTAAGAACTGATTGATGTTACTTCATTAAATGGAACCAGGGTGCTAGTCACTAACTGTTACTAGTAGTGGTGGTGGTGGAAACACATCCAGAAAGGGAGCTCAATCAAAAGGCATTAGAGAAAGATACCCCAACCCCTCAGGGCTACCCAGAAAATTAGAGGGGGGAAATACAGCAAGCCTCACTCTTTAACAGCAAGCCTAGCACATGCTCACTACACACACTTATCGTACCTCATTTCTCACATGGGGGCAGTTAGGTGGTGCACTAGATAGAGCATTGAATCTGGAGTCAGAAAGGCCAGAGTTCAAATTTGCCTTCAGACATTTACTAGCTGTGTGATCCTGAAAAAGTCCCTTAACCCCTGCCTAAAACTGAAGAAGGAAATGGCAAACCACTCCATGGACAGTTGGTCCATGGGGTCACAAAGAGTCAGCCATGACTGAATGACTAAGCCACAACAGCAACCACCTCTTCACACAGTCTATGCCCCAGTCAAATTGACCTACTCGATGTTCTCCATCCACAATCTTCCATCTGCTTGGCCCTCATGCTTCCTCACTTGGACTTCCTCAGATGCTTATTTCTCTTCAAGGTTCAGCTCAAGGGCTACCTTCTACTCCAGGCCATGCTTAATTTCCCCTCACACTTGTTAGTCCCTTCTTCCCCTGGAATGAATTTACATTTACTTGGATGTGTTTTGTATTTACTTCTCAGTGTACGTTTCCACTCCGTATGTTTGCTTCTTGAGAGCAGGAGCTGTTTCTTTTTTGTCTTGAACCTTCAGCATCCAGCAGGGTGTCTGGTACATAGTAGATGCTTAGTCAATTAGAACTTCTTAACCTTTTTTGTATCATGGATTTTATTGGTAATTTGGTGATATCTATGAAACCCTAATTAAAATAATGTTCTTAAATATATGCAATAAAAAGGCAAAGGATTACAAAGAAAACCCAATATAATGAAATAGCTTTCAAAACATTTTGAAAAACATGTTCACAGGCTGCAGGTAAGACCCCTTGTAATAAATGCTTGTTGAAAGAAAGGAGGAGGGAGGGAGAATGGAAAGTAGGAAGGAAGGGGGGGAAGGACAGAAGAAAAGGAAGGAAGGAAGAAGGAAAGAAGAAAGGAAGGAAGGAAAGAAGGAAGGAAGGTAGGAAGGAAGGAAGGAAGGAAGGAAGGAAGGAAGGAAGGAAGGAAGGAAGGAAGGAAGGAAGGAAGGAAGGAAGGAAGGCAATAAGTGGGTTGACTTTTAATGGCAGTCAAACTGCCTTTGTTTAAAATGTTACTGGGACTCCTCTTTGAAAATTATGTGTAATTGACTGTGTTTTGAGCACCAACCATTCTATCCTGAATAAAAACTGACTATAGCATACCCTGCTTCTTCAGCCCTAGATAGATGTAGTTTTGAACACATAAATTTGATTAATCTGAGGCTTAATTCCAAGTCTGAACTTGCTGTGGAATTTTTTTGTAGATCTGCAAAGTATACCCCATTCTTAAGCCTCATTGCATCAAACTGTGATCAGCATTACTGATCAATTCTACCAGCCTGCATTGTCTTGCTGCAAAAGTGGTTTCTCATTTTTGCAATATCAAAACAATACAAAGTGCACATTGTCATTACTGTTCCTATGTATTCTTCCTATTATAAAGTGATCCTTAGTTTTCATTACAGGGACATGCATGATACTTGTAATTAGTACTCAGGTCTGCACTGGGCTGTTTTATGAGTATGTTAGTGAAACATATGTAATCATCTTGTTCTCAGCACTGCTTCTGAAATTTCCACAACCTCAATACATTGATAATCCATAACTTTGTCAACGTAGATATTCCTTGGCTTATGAAAATCACAACTTCTCTATAATTTAATGGATAAGAGATAGCCTCCTATAATGGCTAGGGTGCTGGATTTGGAGTCAGTTAAGTTCTGAGTTTGAATCTTGTCTCAGATACTAACTGTGTGACCCTGGGCAATTCTCTTGACCTCTCTCAAGCTCAATTTCTTCATCTGTAAAATGGGTAAAATAATACCTGTAGCACTAATCTCTCAAAGTTTTTGTGAGGATCAAATGAGATAATGGATGTAAAGCACATATTATTGCTGCTGTTGTAATTATCAAGAATTGCCTTAGCCAAAACATTGAACACATTCTGAACTTTTTTTGTGACACCTTCTAGCAGGATGGTGAATCCAATGGAATGCATAAAATAAATTGTATAGAATCACAAAGAAACCAATTATATTGAAATATAGTTACCAAAATATTATTTTTAAAAAGTTCATGAACCCCAGGTTAAGAAGTTCTACTTTATGGCCAATCTGAGAATGAGCCTCTCCTAACTTAGATTGGTCATTGGATAGTAGACACACAAGTTCATCACTGGTCCAGGCCTGTCCTTGGAATTTTCCCAAGGTGATAAAACCTGCCAGGACATGAACTCTGCCAGACTTTGATAAGCCAGAGTCAACTCTGTCTCATGATAAGGTGTCAGTGGAGGGCTTTATTTAGTTTGTATGTTTTGTTACTATATGAACTCAGTATTTTCTCCATCATTTCTTTAATTGCTGTGTGATTCAGTCCAATTCATTTCAACAAATGTTTATCGATAACCTTATCTGTGACCTCTCAATTACAGAAAGCCCAGATATTGACGTTCCATTGTCATTCACTTGAACTTTGCTATGAGCCAGTAAATTGTTTCAGTGTTTTCATCAACCTACATTTTTTCATCCAAGCTCCATTTGTATCTTAAAATGTAACTATCACTTTAACTACTAAAATGAGATATTTGTCAAATGCTTAGCAAAGTGCCTGGCTTTCTTTAAGGTCAAAGTCCTGAGAAAAAAAGTGGGGGAGGCCCTCCGTTTTATTATGTTGTATGAAACAAGCAACTTTTAATGGTCAACAACATTGTATGCCTCATGCTGTCCTACATATTATACACACATCAAGTTAAAAAGACACCCTCAAGTCCACAAAGAATTTGCATTCTAAAGTTTAAAGATGATAAAACTGAGCCCTGTGCATGACAAAAGACATCCATACAAATGCATTCAAGCCCAGTTCTCCTTATGCACTGGGGGAATTGGCTCACGTAATAACGTGTGCTGACATGCCAGCGAATGTTTACAACAGGAAAAGGGGATGGAATGCTCTGCTTAACTCAATATGCTTGCATGCATGGGCGTGTGCACGCACACACACGCGCACACACACACACACACACACACACACACACTCACTCCTGTAGCTCTAGGTTACTCACTAGAGCTATAGCATGGCTCTTTGGAAGTATATTACCGATTAGAATTAAAGGTAGGAAGAGGCAGAGTCAGGAGGATGATTAAGTAGAATGGGAGAACTAGAACTAGAAAGGATGTTTAGGGTTGTCAGTATTACTGCCAGAGCTAAAGTTAAAGTTTAGATGTCTAGGTCAACGGCATAGAGAACAACACATCACTGGATGTCTCTGCCAGAAATGTTTCTAAAGCATGTCACCTTTTTTTTTTTTTTTTACAAAGTCCTTTAATCATAGTAAACCTATGATATAGACAGAGCAAGTATGACAACCCCTCTTTTACAGATAAAAAAGCTGAGGCTTGGAGAAGTTGAATGACTTGCTTATGATCACATAGTTAATGAGTATCAGAGCCTGGACTTGAACCCAGGTCTTTTGGCATGAAGCTCAGCATGCTGACTTCATATGCTAACTTCAGAGTCTTCTACGTAGTTTTTCATCCCAGAGTATTAAATTAGCAGAACTTGGACTTACTCTAACTGTAATGTACTTTCTAGTCCTCAATAGAATATTAGTTGGATAAATTCTGAAACTGAGTCAGTATAGATATTTGACTTTATATGTAAAAGGATAATACCCATATATTTTTTAAAAAATATGGTTTCCCTATCTCACCCAGGCTGGCAGTACAGTAACTATTCATAGTCTCAATCCTACTGTTGATCAGTCCAGGAGCTTTGACCCACTTCTTTTTCATTCTGGGCTGGTTCACCCCTCTTTAGTCAGCCTGATGGTTCCCTTCTCTTGGGGACTCACCATATTGATGCTGGACTTTGTGGAGACAACAGATCAGTTTAGCTCACTGTAGCTCAGAACTCCTGAGCTTAAAGTGGTCCACATGGAGCCCAGGATCTCCTCTAACTTTTGAGGAGGCATCAAAAGGCTTTACTAGAGTGACTTTTTGTAGTTCAAATTGTATAGCCTTCAAGGTTCAAGTTCATGTTCAAGGTTCATGAAGCTCCATGCAGCTTCCTATGTTGGGGAATTGAGGATTGCCAGGTTATCTTTCCCATGGATATTCTTGCTTGAATTCTTATCCTACTGAGCCTTCCCCCACAATTTCTGGAACATTGACATTAGAATGCTTTTCATTAAACCTTTCTTGTCTATTTTCTGTTTTCAAAATATTCTTCCATGAGGAATACTTTTCCTCATTCATGAACTGCATCATGAGATACTACCCTTTCCTTCCTGCGTGACACAATATACATGAGTATTACACAGAAGATAACTGGATAATCCAAACTTGTTTGAGTTGGTTTGTACTACTGTATGTTTATCACTCTTGAACTTCACTTTAAAACAGAGAAAAACCACATGGAGCCTCTGCTTTGGGCCTAGTTGCAGACTATACTTAGGTTAATTTTGTTTTTTCTATAAGTGGTTGGGTTTAAGACAGCTATCATATATTCTTGCTTTTATAGTCCTAACACCTTTGAAGATCCCTTTAGAGGTCATAGGAACATAGGATTTAGATCTAGAATGGACCTTAGAGATTATTTGGTTCAACTTTCTTGTTTTATAGAGGAGAAAGCTAAGGTCTAGGTAGGAGAAAGGACTTACTCAAGGTGAGAAAAATAAGTAAATAATAACTCACTTTAAAAAAAAAATGAATTGTATTCCTGGAACCACCCTGGCTCTGACAGGTAGACTTTTGCCTTTTTTTGTCTAGATTCAGGCCTTCATTTTTTGGCCATCTCCATACCATGCTGCCTCTACTCTTGCCTTCCTTTGCACTGGAAACTGGGACAACATTCCTGGGCCCCCCCTCCCCCTTCCAGTTCTCTTTTTTTGTATTGCCTTTCCTCTTATTTGAATGTAAGCTCCGTAATGTAGGAACTATCTTGCTTAATTTTTTTCCCTGTATCCCCACCCACTACCTAAGTATATAATAAATGTTGCTGAATGTATAAATGTATATATGTATCTGCCTTCCTATCTACCTACCTATTTTATCTCTATCTATCTTTAAGGTTTTTAATATTAAAGGGCCCCAGAAGAACCCAGCTCTTATGACACTAAAGTTACTCTATTTTTACAGGACATAGCACCCCCTGTGTATGATCCTGGGAGCTCCCCCCCTACCCAGAGCTAAGTGGCTGCTACAGATGCATTTGAACTCTGACCTGGCTGGCCTTACATGTGTCATTAATACATAGCAAAGCTTCAAGAGACTGCCTCCAGCTGATGTTCCCAACTCTGGGGACAGGGACTATCAACTTTTTATCTTCACTTTTTGCATTCCTTTTCTTCAGTCTCTACCTCTATTTTTCTTTTCTCTCTTAATTCTTCCTCAATCTCATATAGCCCTAAGTCAGGCCAAAAAAGTATGACCTTCTCAGTTGAAATGGTGAATGAAAGGTGGTTTTTTTTGGATGAGGGGAGAAGGTAGGGAAGGGAAGGGGAAGAGTGGTTTTCTAACCCTCAGATACTGATCCAGGATGTGTGTAGGAAGCAGTTTTATCAACCAAAGTTCCACCAAGGGGGTGGAGTCAATATATGTGAGCTGGAGCTTCTGAGAACTATTCAGGAGGGCACTAGACTTTGTCAAGAACTTTTTTTCAGGGAGCTCTCCAGTGTACTGGATTACTCTTGCCCGAACTTCTCTTACTTAATGAACCAGAGACTTCTGCCTCTGTGCCTGATCTTTGTATTGCCAAACCTTCTGACTTTGGCTACACAGCAGTCTACTATGACTTGTGTCTGACTTGACCATGACTCACTCTTACATTTACCTTTTCACCATGCCTACCAGGATCTCAATGACCACCTGTTCCTCCAAACCACCTTAGCACCTCTGTGCCTAATTCCCTAGGCACGATCCTCACAACTTGCCCAGAACAAGTGAACTGAATGGAGTTCAATTTCCTCATTTGGTCCAACATCTGGAGACTAACTACACTTCCATGCATTTACCAGTCACTAGGGGCTTTTCATTTCAGCCACATCTGTTACTCATTCTGGTATTCTTTCTCTATTACTGGTCCTTTCTATTATCCAGTTGGCACCAATTTCTGCATCACTTACCCCCCTCCCTGAGCTAGTTTTCTTGGAAACTATTAGTCTTTGAAAACCTGTTTGGTTTCAGCTTGTGGGTTGTCATAGTCTATTTTGCAAAGATCTTTTTTCTTTTTTTTTCTTTTACTCTTTTTCTTTTGTTGTCAACAATATGGTCCTTCTTTCTATTTTTCCATCTTCTGTCTTTAAAGCATTTTCTAGGCACCATAAAATAGTACTACATAAAACTGAATTGTACTCTATTTTCATGTGCTCTAAATACCACAACTCAATTATGTGTTGGTCATATTTAGTCATTCAGGCATTACTAAAGCATCTGAAAGTACTAAAGAAAATTCTTCATTCACATTGAGAAACTAAAAAGCCAAAATCCACACTTCAGAAGACTGTAAGGAAAATACATATCCTCCCCAGGGCCAAGATCTCATGCAACAAGCATCAACTTGCAGCTAATTCCTCCAGTCAAGATCCACCCTCTTAGGAGACTGTTTATGGTAGAAATTCGGCACAAATGGAAATAACTGCAGCATTGTTATTTTTGTGTGTGAGTGTGGGTGGGTGGGTATGGAGAGAGAAAAGATTTTCTCTTATCACTCCCACTGCTCTCTCTTCCTTGGGCAACAGCCTTCCCAACTTAAGAGTGGGGTCCTTTGATGCATATGAAATGTAGGTAAAATACAAGGAAATGCTTGAGAGATTCTAAGCTCTCCTGACAGTTCTCTGCCTCATGTCTTTATCTCAGATATATGTGAGTAGAAACTCTGGTTATGACCACTTGTCAATTTTATTAAAGAGGATATTTCTTTAATGTACAGGTTGGACTAAATGGTTGCTCTGTTCTAACTCTCATAATTTTCTGCTTCTCCCTGGGATTTCTCTGGATCTCAATTTTCTTATTTTAAAATGGGATTAATGATACTTGCAATACATACTTGACGGAAAGTGTGAGGAAGGAACTTAACTGATTAAAAAGTGAGCTATCAGTATTATAGATAATAAAAATAATAGTAAGATCTTGAAGTGCCTTACAAAGTCCCTCACACAAGAAGGGGACTATTCGTTCTCCCTACCTCCAAGGAACATCATGAGATGTCATCATGGAGACTTTAGAGCGGTGGATGGCAGGAAGACACAAACCAGTCAGAGATAGGCAGGCATAATCATGGTCTTAACTCCCAGCACAGCATCCTAAGGGTATGTCTAATAGTGTCACCCTTAGCAATGAACTCCTTGATGACCATAGGACAGTTCCCCACCAGACCCATGTCAGGTAACTGCTCTTTTGTTATCATAGAACAAAGCCAGGTCTTTGACCACCTCGAGACCACCCCTGTACTGTAATACTTGAAGAGTATAATTTATTTCTCCCCTAAAGCATGGCAGGACTATAGCCTCATTCCCCCTAACCTTTATTTTCTTCTAACACATACTTCTGAACTCTGTTCAAAACCAGGAATGAACAGGTTATTGTATCCTAAGAAGTTGGTTACGGGCTCATGGCACTGCCCTTCTCAAAAACCTTCACCAACTCCCTTTTATCTACTGAATAATGTTTGGTATAGATTTCAAGGCTCTTTACCATCTGGCTAAAACCTATTTTTTCCAACTTTGGACTTAGGCTACTCCTCAAGGTCTCTGTGCTCTAGCTAAATTGTACTAGTTACTCTTCCCCCAACACTTTCCTTCCTCTGTGTTTTTGTTCACACCCAAAAATGTTTGAGCTGCACTTTATGAAGACTGAGCTACCATGTATGAAGACTGAGTTGGAGAGGGAAGAAATGTCTTCAAGGAGACTAGTTAGCAAGCTATTGCGAAAATCTAGGGAAAGTAATAATGGGGATTTATTTTTTTTAAAGCACCTTTCAGGGTCTGTGTTGCAAGGGAATTAAATTTATTTTCATCTCCTACATATTTTGTATTTATGCGATATGGTGAATAGAGTACTAGATTTGGGTCCAGGGGCCGTGGGCTTGAGTCCCTCTTAATATCCTTAATAGCTACAGCTCACTCTTAGTTTCAGTTTCTTCACCTGTATAATAATAATAATGCTTGCATTACCTACCTTATTGGACTATGGTGAAGAAAGTACGTGATAAATTCTTAAGTGAAGGTGTTATTATTGCCATGAAATGTGATTAGCAACTGTGCTAAGTTATCTCTGCAGTTCCTTACATCATATAATCCTTTTTAATAGTATTTTTCCCCCAATTACATGTCAAGACAATTTTTAGCATTTGGTTTTACAAGATTTTGAGTTCTAAATTTTTCTCCCTCCTCCCTTCCCCTCCCCTCTTCCTAAAATGGTATATAATTTGATATAGGTTATAAATGTGCTATCATTTAAAACATATCCCATATTAGTCACAGTTGTGAAATAAAAAACAGATCAAAAGGGAAAAAACCATGAAAAGAAAAAAGTAAATAAAAAGAGTAGGCTTCAATTTCCTTTGAAAGTCCATCACTTCTTTATTTGGATATTGGATAGAATCTTACTTTTTGAGTCCTCTGTACATGTCTTTGATCATTGTTTTGCTGAGAAGAACTGAGTCAGTCATTCATAGTTGGTCATCATACAATGTTGCTGATACTGTGTACAATGTTTTCCTAGCTCTTGCATCAGTTCGTACAAGTCTTTTCAGGTTTTTCTGAAATCTGCCTGTTCATTTCTTATTGCACAATAGAATTCCATTACATTCATATACCACAGCTTGTTCAGCCATTTCCCAGTTGATGGACATCCCCTCAATTTCGAATATTTTGTGAACTTGAAAAGGGCTGCTATAAATATTTTTGCGTATGTAGGTCCTTTTCCCTTTTTTCTGATCTCTTTGGGGTACAAACCTAGTAGTGGTATTGCTACATCACAGGGTATGCAGTTTGGTTGCCCTTTGGTCAGGCTTCCAAATTGCTCTCCAAAATAGTTGGATCAGTTCACAACTCTACCAACAATTCATTAGTGTACCAATTTTCCCACATCTTTTCTAACATTTATCATTTTCATTTTCTGCCATATTAGTCAATCTGATATGTATGAGGTGATACCTCAGAGTTATTTTAATTTGCATCTCTCTAAACAAAAGTGATTTAGAACACTTCTTCATATGTCTATGGATAGTTTTGATTTCTTCATCTGAAAACTGCCTGTTCATATCTTTTGACCATTTATCAATTGGGTAATGACTTGTATTCTTATAAAGTTGACTCAGTTCTCTATATTTTATTGAGATTATTGAGGCTTTTATTAGGAATACTTGTTGTAAAGATTGCTTCCCAGCTTTCTGTTTTCCTTCTAATCTTAGCTGCATTGGTTTTGTTTGTGCAAAACCTTTTTAATTTAATGCAGTCAAAATGATCTATTTTACATTTTGAAGTGCTCTCTATCTCCTGTTTGGTTATGAACCTGTAACACTTAACTTCTCCTTGAAGAATATGGATGCTATACCACTTGATGCATGTATGTTTAGTATTGATTCATTGCTTCATTGTCTCTGATTCCTTTTAGCAAGATGTAATTTCCTTCCTCATCTTTTTCCATTAGGTCTATTTTTGCTTTTGCTTTGTATGAAACAAGGATTGCTACCCCTGCTTTCTTTATTTCAGATGAAACATAATAGATTCTGCTCCAACCCCTCACTTTTACACTCTACGTGTCTCTGCTTCAAGCATGTTTCTTGTAAACAACATATTGTAAGATTCTGTTTTTTGATCTACTCTGCTAACTACCCTCCAACCTTTCCCTCCACTGTAACAGGTTTTTCCTACCTCTTCATGTGAAATAATTTACCCCATTCTCCCTCTCCCTTCTTCCTGCACCCAGTGTATTCTTTCTCATCCCTTAATCTTTTTATGTCTTTCCCTCAAATGCATCTTATACTCATACCCTCTATGTATATTCCTTTCTTGCTATACTATTAGTGGTACAATTTTAAAGAATTACAAGTATCATCTTCCCATATAATAGGGATGTAAAGAGTTTGACTTCATTGAATCTCTTATGTTTTCTCTTTTTTTCCTTTTTAGACTTTTTTGTGCCTTTTGATATTATAGATAAAATTTTAGATTTAATTCTGGTCTTCTCCTTATGAAAGCTTGAAATCCTATTTCATTGAATGATCATTTTTTCCCTTGATAAATTATGCTTGATTTCACCAGGTAGGTGATTCTTGGTTGTAGTCCTAGCTCCTTTGCCTTCCAGAATATCATGTTCCATGACCTCTGATTCTTTAAGCTGCTAAAGTCTATGTAATCTTGACTGTGGTTCCCCAGTATTTGAATTGTTTCCTTCTGACTGCTTGCAGTATTTTTTCCTTGACCTGTAATTCTATAATTTGGCTATAATGTTACTTGGAGTTTATATTTTGAGATTTCTTTCCTGAAGTTATTTGTGGATTCTTTCAATGCCTATTTTGCCCTCTGGTTCCAGGATATCAAGGAAGTTTTCCTTCATAATTTCTTGGAAGATGCTGTCCAGCTCCTCCTTCTGATCATAGCTTTCAGGTAGTCCAGTGATTCTGACATTGTATCTTCTGGATCTATTTTCCAGTTTTTTTCCAATTGGTATTTTAGGTTTTTTTAAATTTTTTTCATTCCTTTGAATTTGTTTGATTGATCCTTTCTGTCTCATAGAGTCATTAGTTTCCACTTACCCAATGTTAACTTTTAAGAAGTTGTTTTCTTCAGTGGATTTTTGCATCTCCTTTTTCATTTGACTAGTTCTACTTTTTAAGCAGTTGTTTTCTATTTCCAAGCTGTTGACTGTTTTTTCATAATTCTCTTGCATCACTCTTGTTTCTTTTCCTAATTTTTCTTCTACCTCTCTTATATAATGTTAAGCCTCTTTTAAAATTCTTTCATGTGTTCCTTCCGTGCTTGATACCACTTGGTAATATATATCATATATTCAAGAAATAATTACAATAGTGGGAGTTTGTGTTCTCCATAGCTTTTGGTCTACTTGTGTGACTTTGAAGATGTAGTTTGTTAAAGAAAATTGTGAGAGCATATAATTTCCTTCTCATATTTCATCTAAGACACCATTACTATGTGTATGGATAATTCTGACAAATATTTTATAGATATGAGATGTTAGAAATATGTTTCAGTAGCTACCCATATTTCAATCTCCTTTTTAAAGTAATAATACTATCTGTATTTTTCCTCAGTCATTGTTATATTCCTCTCCTTGACATATTATGGGAATTAGAATCTTGATGCTAATAAAAAAAGTGTCACTTCCAGAATAGATTTCTTCTATGTTTGTCTTATTTGATCTAGCTGTTTGTCCTGCCTTCTTTCATGTCATTTCCATGACATGTTCTGTGTTCATCTAGAACATAGGGGACTCAGGTCTTAGAATCCAAAGATAGTGATTCCATTGCTATTGGCAATGAAAATTTTTTTTATAGACAGATCTGTTCTAGTTTTCATTTCTTTGTTGTCCTCCTTACTTTTTCACCTTTAGGTGCACTTAGGATGGATTGAATAGAGTTCATACCAACCTTTCTGTAGACTCATTTTCCTCTTCACTGCTCTAAGGTGATTTAAATGCTTAATGACTTCTCTTTGGATCCTGACATTCAATCAGTCTCAACTCTATCTATGCTGTTGTCTTTCTAGATAGATCTTTCCATTTTCTCTATCAGAATAACATGAAAACCTGTGTCAAATTCCTTGCTAAAATCTAGTAAACTGTTTTTGCAGCATTCCTCTGACCTATCAGTCTAAAAAGCCTATCAGAAAAAGGAAAAGAGATTAGTCTGACATAACTTGTTTTTGATGAATCTATGTTAGCTAGCTCTTTAGGCCCATCACTTCTTCTAGGTGTTCACTAATCATCCTGTTAATAAGATGTTCTAGATTTTTTTCTAGGAATAAATTCACTGGCCTATAGTTTGTAGATTCAATTTCCTTCTCCTTTTATGAGAACTTTTTCCAGTTCTCTTACAATAACCAAAAATCTTTTATTCTTCCTGGTTCTAATTACTTTGCTCTGCATAAATTCATATAAATCTTTCAGCATAATATTATCCTATGACATTCCCATGCTATAGCTTGTTCAGCTATCATCCAATTGATAGACACTTCTGTTCTTTTTTTTGTTTTTTGCAACCACAAACAGTACTACTATGACTATTTTGACATATATGCGAGTTTCCCCCCTTCCCTGAATTTGATGTTCTTAGGACAGTTCCATCATTTTCAAAGATCCTGACAACTGCTCAGAACCACATCCTCCAGTTATTTCAATATCTTTTGGCTTGATGATTTAAACTCATTAGGTGTGACTAGGTAGTTTCTTAGTGTTTCTCTTCTTAACTTACATTTTTATTTCTCTTTAAAAATTTTTGTTTTGGCCTTTCCATTCCCATTATTGGCAGAGAAGCTTCACTTTCTCTCTGTCATCAATTATCATTACCCATCCATCATGAGCAGTGGTTCTATCCCTTCTTTGATCCTCCTTTCCTCACAGTACCCCTGTTTATTGTGCTTAGCTTTCCCTACCATCTCCAGCTAATTCTGAGCCTTAGCACTCCTCACTTTATTCTTATAGGACTGTACCACACTTTTGCTTTTATATTCCAATACATGACTTTTCTTCCATATTCTGTATATCTTTTAAGAATCTGTATTGTTGAATTCCTGTATATTCTCATTTATGTCTTTAGGTAACTCCTCTTCACTTGAACTGCTCCTTATTGGGGCTTCAGGATTCCATTTCTGTACTAATTTTCCCATGCAGAATTTTAGGTCATGGGATCTTTCTTTGAACCTTTTGAAATTCATCCTTCCCAAATCTAGAGTATTTGTCAGACTCTGCCTTTTCTTTCCTTCTCTATCACAAGTAATATGATAAAGTAATTATTTCCCTACAATGTTCCTATCATTTCTGCCCCAACAACAAGTTCCTCTTTATTGGTGAGAATCAAATCCATTTTGGCAGTTCCCCTTGTTGGTTCCTCTACCTTTTGAAGGGGCAGATTATTGTTAAGGCAAGCAAAGAAATTACTAGCCAATTTGCTTCTGGCAGAGAAAGAGCTTCAGCAGATGTCTGAATAATTGAAGTCTCCTATTGCCATTATATCCTGCCTTTGTGCCAGGATTTATTTCTCAAACTCTTTATCTATTTCTTCTTTCTGTCCAGGTTGTCTGAATAAAATCTGATGACAACATCACTTCTGTTTTTGTTTTTTGATCTTTATCCATATGTTCTCCATTATTTATCTCTCCTATGGTTCCTGAGATTCCTCACACTTGAGGCTATCTGCTTACTTTTAAGCTATCAAAAATTAAAACTGCACCAAGACTTTTAGGACACCCTATATAACATTAATCTATACCTTCTTTTATGATCTTTTTTTCTTTTTTCTTTTATATATTTTTCCAGTTATATTCCAATCTTGGGTCTCATTTCACCAAGGATCACTTATATCTACAAGGTCATATTTGATTTATTAAGATACTAGTTTATATTGCCTATATTCAAGCTTTGTACATTTGTACAAATATAAACACCTGAAGCTATTAGTCTTATTGTTGGTTTCATTGTTGGATGTTGTTGAATTTCTGAGTATTTTGACTGCTATTTTTCTTCCTATGTTATAGCTACTTTCTATGGTATCTATCCTGGTAGATATATGTGGGCAATTTTCTCTCCCATCCTTCCTTTTTTAATTTAATGCCTTCATTAGATATACTCTATTCTTGGCTAGAAGTTTCTATCACTCTGATGTTTTAAGCTAAAATCCAAATTCCATTCTCAGACACCATCTTCTTAACCAGAAGTTCTCTAAAGAGAAAATCAATAATAAAAATTATAAAAAGAGGCAGAGAAGAATCTTAACCTGTGGCAGGACTTCAGAGGGTAGTAGAATGTGATTTGGGGAAGAAAAAGGACAACTCAATTTTTGGAGATATATAGTAGGAGTAAAATCCTTATGGAGAGTAGAGCTGGACCCTCTAAGGGGAAACCAACTACTTGTATTTCAAGGAATAAGGATATAGTAGCACCAAGTGAGAGGTCATCCTGTAATAGAAGAAAAGAAACAAGTTAGCAGTGGTTGGTGCCTTCATGGTGAAAGTGTCAAGGTAGCTATTTGTTGAATTGACATAAATCATAGAAATCAACAAATTTCTTGTTTTTCTGTGGCATGTCTCCCAGGTTGTGAGGCAAAGCTTCCAGAGATTTGTTACACCTGAAGACCATCACCCACTTCTGTTTGCTTATATGGGGCCATAATTTTACAGAAGAAACCCCAAAGCATTGCTAGGGATTGTGAAATCTTGGTGGGGGGGGCGGGACACTGAAAACCTTGAAGTGGTTTTGGGAAGGAGTTAAGAAGGTGATATCTAAGAAAAATATTTGGATTTCTGAACTATCACCTAAAAGATAAAAATTATGGGTTCTTGATTAGCAATGGAGGATAGTTAATGAGAGATGATTTTTTTTCTTTAGTTGCTTGGAGATTTGTAGAACTGATACTTAAGTCTCTAAAGTGAAAAAAAATTGGAGAAAGAAAGAAACTTCCCGGGAATATCTGTTAAGGAAGGTGCCAAAGAGAATAAGAGTAATGGGAGAAAAAGAATGTCAGTAGAGAGATCAATAATTGAAAGGAAATAATACTCCAGAAGAGTGCCTCAAATCAGCTCCATAAATGAAAGGAAGCAAATTTAACATCAAAGGTATCACTGGGACTTAATAGGACAGGACTTGTAGCTTGAAAATGAATATAAAAAAGAGATAAAATACTAATTTGGAAGTTTATATCTTATTTAAAAGGAACAGAATAAATCAAAAGGTGCAGTGGAATAACACTGTATATGAAGTAGGGTTTTTTTGGGGGGGCGTTAATCAACTTTCCTTATAGCTTGCTACTGATTCTTTATCATGTTCATTCTCATCATCAGGGTAATCTAGGGGTATAGTGAATATTTCTTTATTAATTAATAAAATTGTAATATTTTCCTCATTAATTAATTAGGTTGGAGTTCCTACCTCTGAAACTGGAGAAATACCTTTCTCCATAGTTGTTGATCTTCTATATATATCAACTCCTAATCTCTTAGGATTATATAAATATTCACATTATTGCCTACACAATTTATTGACAGTGTAATGAATAATACAAAGATATACAAAATTACTTTCAATACTTGAACTCTGATGAAGATCTTAGCTAGAATCATCCATAAACATCAATGTAACTGCTGGAAATACATAGCATTCACTTTCTTGTCAGTAATATTCTTTATCTTCTCTACAAGATAAAAGTTTAAATGTTTTTTTTTTTCCAGAAAAGAAGACACTTCCATCTTCTCTCTCTCTGTGTCTTTTCTAACTTTTTCTTCACTATGACAGGAAACCGTCATAGTGGAAACTGTCCTGAGGAAATGAATTTTCCTCATTTGTAAAATGAGGGGATTAGATAAAATAATCTCTAAATTCCTTTCCTTCTTAATGTGTTTTATGATCCTATGAGATTAGAAGCTCTGGAAATAGATCATCAATTTGACACAGAGTTGTGACTTAGTTATTACTGGGAACTTCAGCTTTCTGGATATCTGATGGTGCTTCCTTTCAACCAAAAGTGAAACAGCTGATAAAGTTTTGTTTTGCTGTCATTCTTTTCTTTTTTATCTTATTTTATTTTAAAAATTTATTTATTTAGTTTTAGTTTTCAACATTTATTTCCACAAGATTTGGAGTTCCAAATTTTCTCTCTATCTCTTCCCTCCCCCCACCCCAAAACACTGTGCATTCTGATTACCCCTTCCCCCAATATGCCCTCCCTTCTATCACACCCCTCCCTTGCCTTATCCCTATCTCCTCTATTTTCTTGTAAGGCAAGAAAGATTTCTATACCCTATTACCTGTATTTCCTATTTCCCACTTGCATGTAAAACAATTTTTAACATTCACTTTTAAAACTTTGAGTTCCAATTTCTTTCCCTTCTGCTCTCCCCACCCATCCCCACTGAGAAGGCAAGCAATTCAATATAGGTAATACATGTGTAGTAATGCAAAAAACTTCCATAAAAATCATGTTGTGAAAGACTAACTATATTTCCCTCCTTCCTATCCTGCCCCCAATTTATTCTATTCTCTCTTCTGACCTTGTCCTTCCCCAAAAGTGCTTACTTCTAATTGCTCCCCCCTCCCATTTGCCCTTCTTTCTATCATTCCTCACCCCATTTATCCCATTCTCCCCTACTTTCCTGTAGTGTAAGATAGATTTTCATACCAAATTGAGTGTACATCTTATTCCCTCCTTAAGCCAAATGTGATGAAGTAGGCTTCACTTTTTCCTTCTTACCTCCCCCCTTTTCCCCTCCATTGTAATGGCTTTTTCCTGCCTCTTTTATGAGAGATAATCTGCCCCATTCCATTTCTTCCTTTCTCTTCCCAATGTATTCCTCTCTCACCTCTTGATTTTATTTTTTTAGATATCATCCCTTCCTATTCAACTCACCCTATGCCCTCTCTCTATATGTATATAATCTCTCCAACTACCCAAATGCTGAGAAAAGTCTCAAGAGTTACAAATATTATCTTTCCATGTAGGAATGTAAACAGTTCAACTTTAGTAAGTCCCTTATATTTCTCTTTCCTGTTTACTTTTCATGCTTCCCTTGATTGTTGTGTTTGAAAGTCAAATTTTCTATTCAGTTCTAGTCTTTTCATCAAGAGTGCTTGAAAGTCCTCTGTTTCATTGAATGACCATTTTTTTTTCTCCTGAAGTATTACACTCTGATTTGCTGGGTAGGTGACTCTTGGTTTCAATCCTAGTTCCTTTGACTTCTGGAATATCATATTCCAAGCCCTTCAATCCTTTAATGTAGAAACTGCTAGATCTTGTGTTATTCTGATTATATTTCCACAATACTTGAATTGTTTCTTTCTAGCTGCTTGCAATATTTTCTGCTTTACCTGAGAACTTGGGAATTTGGCTACAATACTCCTAGGAGTTTTTCTTTTTGGATCTCTTTCAGGAGGTGATCAGTGGATTCTTTCAATATTTATTTTACCCTCAAGGGCAGTTTTCCTTGATAATTTCATGAAAAATGATGCCTAGGCTCTTTTTTTGATCATGGCTTTCAGGTATTCTCATAATTTTTAAATTGTCTTCCCAGGATCTATTTTCCAGGTCAGTTGTTTTTCCAAGGAGATATTTCTCAGTGTCTGCTATTTTTCATTCCTTTGGTTTTGTTTTATAATTTCTTGATTTTTCATAATTAGCTTCTATCTGCTGCATTCTAATTTTTAAGGAATTATTATCTTCACTGAGTTTTTGGATCTCCTTTTCCATATGGCCACTTCTGCTTTTTAAGGGCATTCTTCTCATTGGCTTTTTTGGATCTCTTTTGCCATTTGAGTTAGTCTATTTTTTAAGGTGTTACTTTCTTCAGCATTTTTTTGGGTCTCCTTTAGCAAGCACTTGACTTACTTTTCATAATTTTCTTGCATCACTCTCATTTCTCTTCCCAATTTTTGCTCTACTTCTCTTACTTGAATATTGGGAGCAAATGATTATAAAATTAGATATAGAGGAGAAGGAAACCAGGTGCAATCTGATACCTTAGATCTGTGGAAAAACAGATTTCAAAAGGTTAAAAGAAAAAGTAGGATAATCATAATAATATTAACAATAAAAACAAGACCTGATATTTGTATATTGCTCTAATAGTTAAAAAGTACTTTACATATGTTATCTTACAGCTACCCTGTGAAGTAAGTGCTATTATACCTTCCATTTTATGAATTAGGAAAAAGATAAAGCAGACCAAGGACAGGATATTCTCAAGAATTCAATTTTAATGATGCAGGGGGAGGAGCCAAGATGGCAGAGTAGAAAGACACACATACACTAGCCCTGAACCCACAGCCTATAAAATACCTGTAAAGAAGAACTCCCAACAAATTCTGGAGCAGTGGAAGCCACAAAACAATGGAGTGGAGGAGATTTCTGTTCCAGAGAGACCAGAAAAACTGACACCAAAGGTCCATCATGCACCGGACCTAAAACAGAGCCCAGCCCTGCCCTGGCCACACGGCCCTGAGAGGAGCAGATCCGAGCAGGCTTCAGGGACGGAATCTCCAGCAGCTGCACAGTTCTCTCCACCTACAGGAACAAAGGTCAGTGAGAGAGCCTGTTTGACTGGCCGAGAGGGGAGCGGGGTGTCTCCATAACTCGGGCCCCCTTGGGAGGCAGCAGCAGAAGCAGCAGCTGACAGGAGCTCCCAAAGCAGACAGGAGCTCGGATCCATTGTTGAAGGTCTCCATGTAAACCCCCTGAGGGAACTGAGCCCTGTGTGACAGCCCTGCCCCCACTTGAGCAGCTGAACTTAATCTCACATTGAATAGCAGCCCAGCCCCAGCTGAAAGCCCTGAGGCTAGGAAGCAGCATTTGAATTTCAGACCCCAAGCACTAGCTGGGCAGATCTGGAGGCATCTGGAGGGTGCAGAAAGGAATCTCAGAAGTCAAGTAACTGGCTGGGAAAATGCCTAGAAAAGGGAAAAAAAATAAGACCATAGAAGGTTACTTTCTTGGTGAACAGATATTTCCTCCCTTTCTTTCAGATGAGGAAGAACAATGCTTACCATCAGGGAAAGACAGAAATCAAGGTTTCTGTATCCCAAACATCCAAAATAGATATTCAGTGGGCTCAGGCCATGGAAGAACTCAAAAAGGATTTTGAAAATCAAGTCAGAGAGGTGGAGGAAAAACTGGGAAGAGAAATGAGAGAGATGCAAGAAAAGCATGAAAAAGGGGTCAATACCTTGGTAAAGGAGACCCAAAAAAATGCTGAAGAAAATAACACCTTGAAAAATAGCCTCACTCAATTGGCAAAAGAGGCTCAAAAAGCCAATGAGGAGAAGAATGCTTTCAAAAGCAGAATTAGCCAAATGGAAAAGGAGGTTCAAAAGGTCACTGAAGAAAATAGTTCTCTCAAAATTAGAATGGAACAGATGGAGTCTAATGACTTTCTGAGAAACCAAGAAATCACCAAACAAAACCAAAAGAATGAAAAAATGGAAGAGAATGTGAAATATCTCATGGGAAAAACAACTGACCTGGAAAATAGATCCAGGAGAGACAATTTAAAAATTATGGGACTACCTGAAAGTCATGATCAAAAAAAGAGCCTAGATACCATCTTCCATGAAATTATCGAGGAAAACTGCCCTGACATTCTAGAACCAGAGGGCAAAATAAGTTTTGAAGGAATCCACCAATCACCACTTGGAAGAGATCCAAAAAGAGAAACTCCTAGGAACATTGTGGCCAAATTCCAGAATTCCCAGGTAAAGGAGAAAATATTGCAAGCAGCTAGAAAGAAACAGTTCCAGTATTGTGGAAATACAATCAGGATAACACAAGATCTAGCAGCTTCTACAATAAGGGATCGAAGGGCATGGAATAGGATATTCCAGAAGTCAAAGGAACTAGGATTCAAACCAAGAATCACCTACCCAGTAAAACTGAGTAAAATACTTCAGGGGAAAAAATGGTCTTTCAATGAAATTGAGGACTTTCAAGCATTCTTGATGAAAAGGCCAGAGCTGAAAAGAAAATTTGACTTTCAAAGACAAGAATGAGAAGAAGCATGAAAAAGTAAAGAGCAAAGAGAAGTCATAAGGGACTTACCAAAGTTGAACTATTTACATTCCTACATGGAAAGACAATATTTGTAACTCTTGAAACTTTTCAGTATCTGGGCAGTTGGTGGGATTACATACACACACACACACATGCACACACATACACACATGCACGCACACACAGACAGAGAGCACAGAGTGAATTGAATAGTATGGGATCATATCTTAAAAAAATGAAGGTAAACAGTGAGAGAGAAATGTATCGAGAGGAGAGAGGGAGAAATGGAATGGGGCAAATTCTCTCTCATAGAAGAGGCAGGCAGGAGACTTTTTAGTGGAGGGAAAAAGAGGAGAGCTGAGAGAAAAACATTAAGTTTACTCTCATCACATTTGACTAAAGGAAGGAATAAAATGCACACTCATTTTGGTATGAAAACCTATCTAACAATACAGGAAAGTGGGAGAGAAGGGGATAAGCAGGGTGGGGGGGATGATGGAAGGGAGGGCAGTGGGAGGAGGGAGCAATTTGAAGTCAACACTCTTGGGGAGGGACAGGATCAAAAGAGAGAATAGAAGGAATGGGGGGCAGGACAGGATGGAGGGAAATATAGTTAGTCTTATACAACATGACTATTATGGAAGTCATTTGCAAAACTACACAGATATGGCCTATATTGAATTACCTGCCTTCCCAGAGGGAATGGGTGGGGAGGGAGGGATGGGGAGAAGTTGGAACTCAAAGCTTTAGGAACAATTGTCATGTACTGTTCTTGCTGCTAGGAAATTAGAAATATATGTAATGGGGTATAAAAAGTTATCTGGCCCTACAAGACAAAAGAAAAGATGGGGACAAGGGAAGGGAGGCATGATAGAAGAGAGGGCAGATTGGTGACAGGGGAAATTAGAATGTTCGGTGTATTGGGGTGGGGGGAGGGGAGAAATGGGGAGAAAATTTGAAACCCAAAATTTTGTGAAAATGAATGTAAAAAGTTAAATAAATAAATTTATTAAAAAAAGAAAATAAAGAGAAAAAAATTTTAATGATGCCAAAACAAATGATCTCATTGAAGAAAAAATAAAGGAAGAACCATAGCTACGGATGAAGCTCAGTTAACTTAGCCTTTAAAAAAATAGACGTGTTTAGAAGGAAGAAACAAATTCAGGTCATGCAGGGGAGTGGTTTGTGGTAGTAAGAACAGGATGAGAAACAGTAAAATGCAATATTAGCAGTCTGGCAATGGGGGTAAAGGATAAAAAGAGGAATTGGTGATGGTTTTAACTATGTTGGGGACAAGAGAAAGAGGAAAAGATCTCTGCTCATATTGGATGGAATGATAATAATGGAGAAAAGGCAAAATTTTTTCCCCTTTTATTTTTCTTCTCTTTGCAAAGGAAGATAATCCTAGGACTCGAGATGACAGATTAACAAATGATTAAGAAATTCTTAGAAGCTTAGATTTTGAGAGAGATGGTACTTTAAAAGTAATCTATTGTGATATTCATTCTACAGATGAGGCCCATATGTTAAATAATTTACCCAAGGTCATACAGCTAGTAACTGTTAGGGCTGGTGTTGAATACCAAGTGTTCTGACTCCAAATCAGTACTTGTGCCTTGGCACCATACTATCCCCATTTATTTAGTTGAAATGTAACTAAGTGAGGAGATAAGAGAGCTCTTAGCATCCCTTAATTAACTGAAGTCACCAGACCCAGAGGAAGGACATCCCAGACTGAAAGAGTTTGTGGATATGATTGTTGAGTTCCTGTCAGTAAACTTTAAAAACTCACAACATATAGGAGAGTTGCTGCTATAGGACTAGAAATGGAGAAATATCCCAGTTTCCATAAAAAGGAAGAGGGCAGAATCTTTAAATTATAGTCTGGGGGCCTTGTCTTTGATTCCTGGTAAAACTGTAGAACGCACTATTAAAGGGATTGTATATAAGCATGGAAAAAAGGGCAGTGGTAATGATAAAGAGACAGCATTACTTCATCAAAAATAGGTCATGCCAGATTAAACTCATTTTTTGACAAGATCATTTAACTGGTAGGTTAAATGAATTCTGTAGACATAATACACATGAAGTTCATCAAGAAAATATGCAAGGTTTTCGTCCTGTCCTTAAGAACAAAATAGAGAGACATAGACTGGATGGTAGTACAGTTGGGTAGATCTGGGGCTAGTTGAATAATCAGACCCAACAAATAGTTATTAATGTGTTAGTGTCAACTTGGAGTAGAATGCCCTGTACTACTTAGTATTTTTACTAGTGAGTTGGATTAAAGAGTAAACTATATGCTTATTAAATTTATAGACATCAAGCTTGAAGGGACAGATAATACATTGGATAATTGAATTAAAAAATATCTGAACAGGATTGAATGAAAAGATGAATTTTAAAAGAACAAATCTAAAAGGATAAATAAAAAGTTCTATATTCAGGTTCAAATCATCAAAGTTTAAGTGTTAGATGGTGAGTGAGTTGTTAAACAATGATCTGAAGAAAAACTGGGCGTTTTAGTGAATTGCAAGCTTGGTATAATTCATAATGCAATCCAGCAGTCAAAAAGGCTAATGCAAGCTTAGACTATGTTAAGAGAGGCATAATAGCTAGAGCGAGGTAGATGACAATCCAGTTATTCTCTGATAGTAAATCATGGTAAACCATGCTTAGAGGACTGTGTTCAGTTAGGGTACTATATCTTGAGGAGAACAGCAACAAGCCTGGTGAGTGATAGAGAAGGGTGACCAGGATAATTGGAGATCTGGAGATCATGCTCTAGGCCAGTCAGTTGAAGTAGCTAGCTGGGACAGTTTAGCCTGTAGGAGAGAAGGCTTGGAAGTTTTTTATGATAACAATCTTCAAGCATTTGAAGTGCTGTCCTGTGGATGAATCAATCACTCGTTTATTTGGCCCTAGAAGGCAGAATTGGGAGCAATGGGTGGAAATTGTTGAAAGGTAAGTATAGATTCCATATAAAGAAAAATTTCCTAATAATTAAAAGCTATCCAAAAATAGAATGAGCTGCTTTGGAAATTAATGACTCCCCTTCACTGGGGGAATCTCTACATGGAGACTGGATATATACATGTTGGAAATGTAATAGAGAGAATTCTTGTTCACAGGGAGGGTACTTCTAGCCTGGCACCCCTTTTCTCAGAGGAGAGCACAGTGATGACCTTTGGCCCCAGTCCCCGGCTAGCAGGAATGAAAGACTCCCTGGAGAATGATGGGAGAGAAGAAGCTAGAGATATCTATTCTGCCTCTCTTCTTGCCACACACAAGGTCAAACTCCAGCCAAACATGGACCTCTCTACACATATGGGGCCCTTCCCATTCTTTCCCTATATAGTTTATGTGAAGAGGAGTAATGTGACATATTGTTATTAGTCATTTTCAGTCCTGTCTAACTTCATGACTCCATTTGACAGATATCAATCTACAAAGATGAGTTGGACTTATATTGATAAGGATGGGAGGAAAGTTGGATCGATCAGGTGGACACCAAAGCAGCATCGAAAGGGGTTCAGCAGCCCTCACACCAGAGGGGCCAGTCTTTCCTGAACATCCCATATACCCCTAGAGCATAGTAGATATTTAATAAATGATTTTTAATTGAATGCTTATATTCTATATTCAGTAAGCTTCCTTGGGCTTCAGTACCTATCCTCATCTATAAAACAGGAGTGAGGTTAAGCTAGATGATAACAGAAGTATTTTCCTGCTCTAGAGCTGTTTACCTGACTTCTGTAAGTTGTATGATACTTACATACTTTTTCAACGTCTGTGATCTTGTAGCTATTCTCCCTTTTTCATCTGAAACTTTTGATCTGCCAAGCCCCCAGCCCATTCTGAGGACTATCACCTGTTCTTTGCCATGGGCCAGCTAGCATTGGTCAGCATGTCTATTTTCTGATCATCTGGAACATCCTGCATATTCTGGTCCCATATTGCGCAAAGTAGCTGAGTCACTCCTTGTCAGAGAGCATCCTGCAGCAGCACTGAGAGAAATCAATAGTGTGGAAGAAAATTAGCTCATTACACAATCATAAACAGCAACCCAAGTACTGCTCACAATGTTTGCACTCACACACAAGGACTCATTTGATTCTATGTACTCTGGCAGATAAAGGACATGTAGAAGGAACATAGGACAGAGGGTTGTTCTTTTTCAACTCTGGGCTGAGGCAAGGGGGTGGTTCTTCTGTGGAAGGCCAGCTCAGGCTTGGCCTGCTGACTCAGTGTAAAATCCTAGAGCACCCTCAGTCCCTGAACCAAGCTCAATGCCTGGTCAGGACCAAGCAGACTCCAGGGTCGTTGTCATGCCTGACCACCCCAGGTGTGTTCAGCTTTTGGGCAATGGCTGAATGAATGTGAGACTGCCTTTTTTTATGGGGGTGAAGGGATGGGAAGGTTGGGACCTTTATGTTCAAGCATTACAGAGGAGGCTTAGGTATAAAGAACAAACATGTGACTCTGGGAGCAGAACTGAAATGAATGTAGAGACAGAGGGAAAGCAAAGTGAATTATCCTGGTGAGGAAGGAAACACCACATCTGCTACTTGTTGTAAGGGCATGAATTTTTGTAACCTGGCACTGTCTGGTGACAGGAAAGGGTATAAGATTTGGAACTAGAAGAGCTGGGTTCACATCCCGATTGTGATATTTTGTTTGCTGTTCTGGAGCTGTGATTTCACTGTTGTCGGAAACAAACCTAATCAATGAATATAAGCAGTGCTTCTCACATCCATAGTCTTAGAGAGTGGCCCAGGGTGATGAGAGGCAATGGGTTGGCCAGTCTCACGTAGCTAGTATATATCAGAGATGAGACTTTACCCCAGCTCTTCCTGATTCACATGGTGGCCCTTTACCCATAATATAAGGAATTCTTAACTTTTTTTTGCATCTTGGACCCCTCTGGCAGTCTGGTGAAGCCTATGGACTTTTCAGAATAAAGTTTTAAAATATATAATATAAAATATCTGGGATTACAAAGAACACAAATTATATTGAAATAAAGTATAATTTTTTTTCCCTATTCAAGTTTATGGATACCCACAGACTACTTTGTTACATCACACTGTCTCAAGCTGATACTGTGTCAATTTAGGCAGGTACCTTCTCTCTAGGCTTCAGCTTCCTATTGTTGTAAAATGAGGGCATTGGACCAAACTCTTCCCACTCTGATGTTCAGTGACTCAGGAGAGAGTACTTCTGGCCACCTGTGATACCATGCTGATAATGCCTACAATTGAGATAGCACTTTAAGGTTATAAAATGCTTCATATATTTTATCTTATTTGATTTTCCCACCTACACAATAAAGTAGGTCATTAAAGTATAATTATTCCCACTTTATAGATGAGAAAACTGAAAGTCAAAGAGGTCATGCAAGTTGTCTGCGGTCACACAGCTAGTAACGACCACCACTGACACAAGGAGCCATATTTCCCACTTCCCAGGTTCCCTCAGATAGGAAACTTTTTCTGGGAAATCCTGAAATCTCTCTTTTTCTTTCCTTCAAATTTATTTATTTATTTGGTTTCAATTTTCAACAATCATTTTCACAAGTTTTAAATTTTCTCCTCCTCCCTCCTTTCTTCTTCTCCAAGACGGCATGCAATCTTATGTGGGTTCAACACATTCACTCTTACTAAACACATTTTCACATTAGTCATGTTGCATAGAAGAATTGAAAGGAATGGCAGAAAGCATGAGTAAAACTAAACAAAATGAAACATAACGAAAGAGAAAATACTCTGCTTCATTTTGCATCTAACTCCATAGTTCTTTCTCTGGTTGTGGATGGCATTTTGCATTTTAAAGCCCATAGAGGAGAACAGAGAGGACAGGATGCTGTGGTGTCTCCTGCCTTGGGGAATTTGCATTAGAATTGATGACAGACCTGACCACAATGACTTACTAATGACCTTCCTTCCTTGTTTAGTATCTTAATGTTAGTAGAGCCCCTGGTTAGAGAGGACTTTCTTGGGGGTTTCAGCATCTAGCCTGGGTCCTGAGGGCATTCCTGTACTCTGAATGCTCCCTTAGCAGGGCCAGGAGTATGGCCAAGGACGTTTCCCACCTCTGGCCTAACCAGTTTAGCCTAAATCTGGACAATTCCTTTCAGGTCTTGGTCCCAGGCCTGAAAAGACTGAAAGGGGTTTGGATTTGGGTGAGAAGAAGTAAAGTCTCTGCTTCCTCTTAGATACCACCAAGTGCCCAGAATTGGACAATTGATCAATACCTCCAGGTGCAGCCTGAGCATTCACCTATCTACAGGCTTGGCCTGAGGGTAGTGACATGTAGTTCCACATACAGGAAAAAGAAAAGAAGACCCATCATCCACAGAAACTCCTTTTATTATGAGATTCAGGAGATAGGGATCCTGAGATTTAGCCATTGTGACCCTTGGATATACAGCTAGAAGAGAATTTAGATTCTATTTATCTTGATTTATTCATTTTACAGATGAGGAAACTGAGGCTCACAGAGGTTAAAAAAGGCTTACCCAAAATCATAAAGGGAGTGGCATATAGGAATCAAACACTAGTCTTCTGATTTTACATTGGGACTTTTTATGGCAAATGCATAGTCCTTCAGCCTTGAATCGTCTTTGGAAAACAGACAAGCTTGGGAAATCAGAAGATTTGGGAGTTCCTTTGCCTATCTAGAATGGAGACTTTGGACCCAGAAGTGCACACTCATCTTTTCTAGGACTGTTCAGCTTAAAAGCATTAAGTGACCTAGGGAAATTCCTTCTGGTGATAATAAAGAACATTAGCTCATAAAAGCATAGCAAAAAAAAAATCAAGGATTCTTTATTTGCATATAAAAAGGGCACAATAAAAGCTAATTATCAACAGGTGAGCCAGTTGCACTATTCCATTTTCACCATTTGAATGATTAAGTATTAAAGTAAAACATAGTATTAAAGTAAATTTTAGAAATGGAGCACATTTGAGGTCTCCTTGAGACCAATTGTAGCTTATGTGGAGGATACATGGATAAATGACAAAAAGGAGGAGCTGTCATTGGGCAGGGGGAAGGTATCACTGGGTTCTTTCCCTTCCCATCCCATTCATGATGGGCAGGAGCTGGCCGCTCCTGCAGCCATATGAACTGAAGAGGAGGCTGGATTTGTCTTCACCAGGGTAGCTGAAAATTCTGTGTCCAGAAAATCTGAAGACAATGTTTCTGCTGCTACTAAGAAGCGAAGGGCTAGGATTTTAAATTGTCTGTGGTATTGAAAGTCAATTGGCCCCACTGTTAAACACTGCTTCCCAGAGCCCTCCCTTACCAGCTCTCCCTCCCCTCTCCCACCCCCTCACCCTGTAAGCCATCATAGCTTTCCTCAGGGTTAATTTACTTTTCTTGAGTACTAAGAACAAAAGATCCTATGCCTGGGATACTTAGGTCCCCTCTTCTTTTAATAATTCATAATAGGTCTTGTATCTGTCTCCTATTCTCTAATCTCTTTGCCAATATTTTCGTTCAAGTCCTCATTGCCTACTGCTTACACCGTTACAATAATTTCTTACTTGATCTTACAGATTTCAGTCTCTCCCTCTTTTCTTTTTGTCCTCCAGCTGCTGTTAAAATAATCTTCCTGACTCAGTCACTAGCCTGCTCTAAAATCTCTAGTGGCTCTCTATTACCTAAAGGATAAGCTACTTATCCTATCTTATGTGGCCCTTCACAGCCTGTATCCAACCTATCTTTCTAGCATTATTACATAATTTTCTCTTTAAAGTATTCTGTGTTGTAACTAAATGAGTTCCAACTAGGAGCTAGCTATTTCTCAAATTTAACATTTCATCTTTCTCCTTGATGCTTTCAAAGAGGCTGTTTCTCTGACTACTGAAATCCATCTCTTCCATATGTAACTGAAGCCTTCCCTGTTTCCCTCAAGTGAATGTGATCAAAGACTTAGAGTAGGAGGGACCTTAGAATTCATCACCTTCAGCAAACTCATTTCACAGATGAGGAAAACGAGGCTCAGAGGGGTTAAATTACTTACCTAGGGTCATATAAATAGTAAATGGCAGACCTAAGATTTGAATCTAGCTCCTCTGATTCAAATTCAGCGCTCTTTACACTGCACCACGCCAAACAGTTGTTTGGGGGAAAACCTTTGCAGAAAGTTTCTCTGATAAAGGTCTGATATCTAGTATATAAAAGAAACATTTAAATATATGAGAACAGTCCTCCTTCAATAGATAGTCGAAGTATATGAGTGGTCAATTTTCAAAGGAAGAAATTCAAGCTACCAAAAGTCTTAGTTTTTAAATGTTTTAAATCAGTGACATTTAGAGGAATCAAAATTAAAGTAACTCTGAAATTCCAACTCACTTGCCCCAGACTGGCAAAAATAACCCAAAAGAAAATACATAGTTGTTAGAGGAACTGCAGGAAAACAGGCACAATAATTAAGTGTTGGAGCTTTGAATTGTTCTGGCCATTCTGGGAAGCAATTGCGAATCATATCCAAAAAGTCACTAAACTATACATACTCTTTGACCAGGGATACCATTATATCCCAAAGAGATCAAAGAAAGAAGAAAAGGATTCATAATGGATAAAAATATTCAGTTCTTTTTGCAGTAGCAAAGACTTGGAAACTAAAGGGGTGTCCATCAGTTGAGTAATGATTGAATAAATTATATTATGTGAATGGAATGTATTATAATTGTACTACAAAAATGAAAAGAATCGTTTCAGAGAAACCTGGGAAAACTTGTATTAACTGATGCCAAGTGAACAGAAACCAGAGAACAATTGCTATAATAACAGTCACACCATAAAGAAAAATAACTTTAAAAGACTTAAGAACTCTGATTAAGAAAATGACCAATCATGGTGAAGCATGTTACCAACTTCCTGGTAGAGAAGGAATGGAAAAAGTTGCAAAATGAAATATGTAATTTTGGGCATGGCCAATGTGGAGAATTTGTTTTACTTGGTAATGTTTATTCATTACAAGACTCCCCCATTTTTTAGAGGCAATTGGGATTAAGTGATTTGCCTGGATTCACAAAGCTAGTAAGTATCTGAGGCTAGATTTGAACTCAGTTCCTTCTGACTCCAGGGTCAGTGCTCTATCTACTGTGCCACCTAGCTGCCCCCTTTTTTTCTTTAAGATGGGGAACTAAAAGGGGAAAATAGTAATATGGTTGCCAAATAAAGGAAGAAAAGACAGAATACAAGGTCACTGAGGTATTTTTAAAATGTGCAGAAGACATACATATTTACATATTTAAGAATTACATATTTAAAAGAAAAAGTAAGCTGTACATATAGACTTGTGACTTCATGTACAAATCATTTTCTATTCTACAGGATTAAAAAAAAAACACACCAAAAATGCTGTACCATCATGTCACCTTCTGTATCTCTTTATCCTCAAATTTTCCTAGAGCCCTTTGCTTGGAACTTTTCTTTTTCCCTTATTACTTTCTATTTATACACATTCATGTCATAATCCATCCCCTGCTGCAGTAGCAGGAACTGTCTTCTTTGTGTTCTCTGTACCCAGCTTATTTGCCCACCTAGTAAATGTTAATTAAATGTGTGATGTCTCTTTTGGTCCCTGTCTTTGGAATGACCCTTTTCCATCTGGAAAGCTTTCTCTTGTCTCAGAACCATGCTTCGAATGAAACTCACACTACATTTGGAGGTCCATAGCCAATGGCTGCTCTGTTCTCCCTTCTTTGCTTAAAGCTGAAGGCTGTCCTTGAGAATGGGATTAATGAATATTAAAGGACAAGTCACTGAGTAATGTAAAAACAATCCAAAAAGTGCCTAGCAAAGCCAGGGGAATAAATGCTGCAGGTGTCTCCTTCCAGGAGAAAATGAGCTACAAAGTACTTGGATCAAAATGGAGGCTGACTGTGGATTTCAAGGTTTTCTAGGGTAGAAAGGAGTGAATGCGGTCTTTACACTGCACCACGCCAAACAGTTGTTTGGGGGAAAACCTTTGCAGAAAGTTTCTCTGATAAAGGTCTGATATCTAGTATATAAAAGAAACATTTAAATATATGAGAACAGTCCTCCTTCAATAGATAGTCGAAGTATATGAGTGGTCAATTTTCAAAGGAAGAAATTCAAGCTATGATGATGCCTTCACAATTCTGTCTGCCTGTTAAGCCATAATAGTTCTGACTGACTTAGCTCTGTGTCTTAGCATCACTGTAGCTGGAGTAACTCCTGGCCTAGGGGATTTAAGATCCATTCATCTTCAGGCAGAGAAGAAAGCTTGGGTTTCTTAGCATCAGTTCAGGTGCTCCCCTGTTCTGTTTCATCTGGATTCTAACAACTGGACCTTGGACTTGTTTTTCTTCTTTTAAAAATACATTTGGTTGATTCCTTTTGTTTATACATCCTAGTTGTTTCAAATCTTCCCCTCTTCAGGCTGAGCCTCATGACAAAGCAGAGCGAGTAAGCGAATACGTTTGATATGATGACTACAGCTAACAATGAAAGAAGAATGTTTTTCATCATCTTTTCTCTGGGACTCTACTTGATTTTTCAGTTACCCAGAGTTCTACTTCCTTTTAATAAGCATTTCATCTTCATTGTTGTAGTCCTCATGCATTGTTGCTTAGCACTATGTATTTCACACAACATCAGAAAATGAAGTACAAATCATCACAATTTGAACAAGTATTTTCATGTTTTCTGAATTCCTCATATTTGTTATTTCTTACTGTTCACTAACCAATCAATCAATAGACATTTTAAAAATATCTGTTATACTGAAAGAGAATAAGCCCTTATATAGGGAATAATTCTAAAGCAGAAACCAAGTAGTCCAAAGCCTAAAAGGCTTTGGAGATGAGGAAAGGTGGTTTGAAGCAAGTGGATCTTAAGTTGAGACTTAAGGGAAGCCATGGATCCCAGGAAGGCCTAGTGAGAATACATTCTAGATATGGAAGACAGTCAGCCAGTGCGAAAACACAGAGATGGGATGAAGTGTCTGTAAGGAGCAATAAGAAAGCTGGTTAGATTGGATTGTAGAGTGTATGGAGAGAGGAAGGTATAAGAGGGCTGGTAGGTTGGAGCCAGGTTTGGAGACTTTTGAATACCAAACAGTAGCAGTTAGGTGGCACAGTGGATAAAGGTCTGGGCCTTTAGTCAAGAAGGCTCATCTTCCTGAGTTCAAAACTGACCTCAAATACTTACAAGACTGTGTGACCTTGGGCAGGTCACTTAATTTTGTTTGCCTCAGTTCCTTATCTGTAAAATGAGCTGGAGAAGGAAATAGCACACCATTCCAGCAAAATTGCCAAGAAAACCCCAAGTGATGTCACAGAGTCAGACACCACTGAAATGTCTGAGCAATAGCAATAAAATACCAAATGGAAGATTTTATAATTAGTCCTATAGATATTAGGTAGCCAATGGGATTTATTGAATGGGTGGCAGACGGGGAATTTTCATGGCTATATATATATATTGGAAAAATCTCTTTGGCAACTGAGTTGAGGCTAGATTGGAATGGTGAAAGATGAGACAGGGTGAGCATCCAGGAGGGAAAAGGGTAATGTGAGTCATTTGGGGAAGGTAGAAACAGCAAATTCGACCACAAATTGGATATGTGGGATGAATGGGAATGAGGTGTCAAGGATATAATGATGAACATTTATGAAGAGTCTACTAAGTGCCAGGCTTTGTGCTAAGCACTTGAGATACAAATACAAGAAAGTGCCTGCCCTCACGGACCTTACATCTAACATGGAGAGGCAACTTACAAAGTGAAACTGAAAAGGGAGGTGAGTAGTAGCAGAGGGTACTCATTGGGGAGCGTTATGAATAAATTGAAACCAAGCAAAACAGCTGATACGAAATTAAGAAATGACTGGCATTTTGATTCTTTTATAAAGGAAAGCTATGGGAGGAGGGTTTTTTTGCTCTGCTTTCCAGCCCTCTAGTAAGAAAGGCAGAAGCAACCAAAGGCAAGGATGAAGTGTGAGTAGCAAAGCTGAAGCATTCTCCATGATGATGAATTTCCTGGTGATGAACTTATCCTGGGTAGGACATAATGAAGAGAATGGTGAAAAAAGGATGATATTGAGGTTGAGTGCCTGGAATGATGGTGGTACCCTCAACAGAAATAGAGACGTTTGACAGAGGAATGGGCTTTGGTGAAAGACAATGAGTTCTGTTGGAGACATGCTGAGTTCGAGATGCCTATGGCACATTGAGTTCTAAATGTTCAATGGGCAGTTAGTGATGCAGTACTGGAGATCAGGAGAAAGATTAGGATTAATTATATAGAACTAGGACTCATTTGCATAGATATTATCATTAGATCCACGAGAGTCAATGAGGCCACCAAATGAAAGAATGTAGAGAGGAAAGAGAAGGGAACCCATGACAGAAACTTGGGGGACACCCATAGTTCATGATGAAGATGAAGATGGGTGAAAACCCTGCCTATCTGTAGCATTTGGTGCTGTTGACCACTTTCTCCTCCCAGCTATTCTCTCCTCTCTGGGTTTTCACGATACAATTATCCCTTGGTTCTCAAATCAATAGGCACCAACTTTGTTTCCAGTACTGCACTACCACAGGGAGTGCTACTGTGTATATTTTAATATATATTGAACCTTGGTTTCCATCTTTGACTTCCTTGGGATATATGCCCAATAGTAGGACTGTAGGGTCAAAGAGTATGGGAAATTTAGTCACTTTCATGTTTCTTTTTTAAATTATATTTTTTTTTCAATAAGATAAAACATACCTGCCTTCTCTCATTCCCATCCTCTTCCTACTGAGAGTGAAGGAAAAACAAACTCCCTGCTACAAGTATATGTATAGGCAGGCAGATCAAATTTCCACATTAGCTGCCTTCTCACAGACACACACACACATTCTGCAATCTGAGTACTTCACCTCTCTTTTAGGAGGTGGGTAGCACATTTCATTATTGGTCCTCTAGGATTAAAACTAGTCCTTATTCTGATCAATGTTCCTAATTCTTTCAAATTATATATTTTTTAAATAAATTGTTCTCCTGGTTCTGTTTATTTTACTTTGTATCAGTTCATATAAGTCTTTCCATGTTTTTCTGAAGCCATTGCCTTTATCATTTCTTATGACACAATACTGGTCCATTTCTTTCATATATCACAACTTGTTCAGCCATTGCTTAATGTATGGGCACCCTCTCCAATTCTCATTCTTTGGAATCTTAAAAAGAGCTATAAATATTTGCGCATATCCTTAGTTTTTTTGTTTTTTGTTTTTTGCTTAAGACTAATCCTTCCCTTAATATGCCCTTCCTCTAATTCTCCCTTTTCTGCTTTCTCTTCTATGTCTCCATTGAGTAAAATGTGTTTTTGTACATAACCTCTGTGGTGTGTGTGTGGTTGTGTGTGTGTGTGTGTGTGTGTATGTGTGCATTCTTCTTTCCTTTGACCAAGTCAACAAGAGTAAGGTTCAAGGGTTCAAATGTCACATGCTACAATTTGCCCTCTGGTTCTAAGAGATCTGAGCCGTTTTCTTTTAAGAGTTCTTGAAAGATGATAATGCCTAGATTCTTTTGTCCATGGTGTTCAGTTAATACTATGATTGTTTTAATATTTCTTGTTTTATGGAGTTGTCGGCTTTTATTTGATCCATTCTAATTTTTAGGGAGTTTGTGGCTTGGGCAAGGTTGTGCTTGTGCTTTAATTCCATGTCCGATGTTTTCTTCCGTAGTTCTTATTTTTCTAATTTTTTCCTTTAGTGCTCTCATTTCATTGATGAAAACATTTCCAACTCTAATTCTAGTTGATTCTGTGCCAAATCTGTGTTTTTATTTGAGGTTTTGCTCAGAGATTTTTAGAGTCATTCTCTTTTTCTCCTAGCTTTCGTAGTAGCTTTTGGTGATAGTAGTCTTTTTTTGTTTGCACAGTTTTCCAGCCTGCTTCCTGACTTCAGACTTGAGGTTAGGACTGGGCTCTGTGGCATTTCTGGAAGGAAGGTCTAGGCTGATCCTGCTGCTGCTTTCTTGTAATGTTGAGTGTTGTGTCATTCCGGAATCTCAGAGACTTTTCAGGTTGGAGACATGAAAACTTTCAATGCTCCCCAAGTCTAGGGTAAAGCCTGATTATACTGCCAACTCTGGTCTCAGTTCTGCAAGTTCCTTACCTGGGTTTAGTTCTGAGCAAGAGTAAACTGTTGTTGGATTCAGTCACTATTACCCATCTGGGAGTCTCTGTTACTTAAGAGTAATAGAACTACTTGCTCCTTTGTGGTTTAATATTCCTGCCTTTTGTATCCCTCTGAAGGCTGAGCTAGATGCTGGAATACCATCTCAGCTCTGCTCCAACAACGTGAACCACATACAGCTGCTACATACGTCTGGACTTCCCCCTGCCTCTGGAATTCCTTATCCCTCCTTATTTTGCCTTGGAACTGGGTAGTAGGTGTCAAAGCCGCCATTTGGCGCCTGTCCCTATTGTGATACCACAGTATAGGTTTGGGCGTGGGACTTCCTCCTGCCTGAATGCACAGCCTCTCCTTGGGTTTTAAGTATTCTCTTTAGAGCTATTCCTAGACAGACCATATCCCAGTGTCCATAGACCTGACCTATCTGTCTGTGCAGACTTGGGCTGGAAAAGTGACTCACTTTGACTTTTTTCTTAAGTTTCCTCATCAGAATTTAGTCTGCTACATTTTCTAGTTCTATTTGGAGGGCTTTGGGGTTGGAGGTGGGGAAAACTTGCTTCATTGCTTCCTTGATCTTGGTTTCACCTTCCTCTCATGCCTATTTCTAAATTGATATCTAGAGTGGCTGGGCCACTTCATAGTCCTATTCATAGAGAAATAATAATTTATAATTCATAGATAGTATGCCTGTCTTCCCACAATTCATTCAACTTGGACTGTTCCTATTTCTTACCTTTTTTTTTTTTGCCAATTACCATAATGTGAGATGAAACTTCAAGAGTTAAGTTTGCATTTCTCTTATGATTTGGAACATATATTCATGGGGTCATTTGTAGTTTTCAGTTTTTCTTTTGAAAACTTACTCTTTGACAACTAATCTATATTCTATCATTTCTAGGAAAAATACGAAGTGATCTCTTTGACATTCAAAGACTTTCATAACATTGCCCCTTTCTACATTTCCAGTTTTCTTATGCCTTAACTCAACACTTACTCTTCAACTCAGTGACACTGGTCTCCTGGCTCTTCCATGAACAAATCATTCCATCTCTTGGCATTTTTCCTGGTTATTCCCCACACCTGGACTGCTCTCCTTCCTCCTTCCTGACTACTTACCTCCTTGGCTCACCCAACTAAAATCCCATCTCCTATAGGAAGTTTTCCCCCAACCCCTCTTAGTTGCAATGCTTTCTCTCTGTTAATTATTTCCTATTAATCCTGTATATAGCTTGCTTTGTATATATTTGTTTACATGTTGTCTCTTTCATTTGATTGTAACTCTATGAAAGCAGGGACTACCTAGTGCCTCTTTTTATATCTACAGTGCTTAGTACATTGCTTAGCACATAGTAGTCACCTAATAAATATTTATTTAATTCAATATTATGGAAGGACACGATATTATTTACTTACATTAATTCCCATCAGTCAATCAACAAGTATTTATTAAGCACTCATGTACTAGACACTATACTACATGTTGGGAATATAAGAAAAGGCAAAAATACCTACCCTCAAGAAGCTTACATTCTAATGGGGGAGAAAACATGACAAAATTATACTTACCAAATATATACAGTGTAAATGTATATATACAAATATATACAGTGTGAATGGAAGGTAGTCTCAGATGGATGACACTAGTAGTAGTAGGGAATTGAGAAAGGTTTCCTACAGAAGATGGAATTTGAGCTGAATCTTCAAGCAAGCCAGGGAAGCCAAGAGGCCAGGGTGAGGAAGGAGAGTATTCTATGTATGGGCTGGTTGGTTGCTGTCCTTCATTCTCAAAGAGGACCAAAATGACATCACTATGTTAAAGTCAAGCTATAATGCTTCTGATTGTGGCTGATCAGGCCAATACAAGCTTGGAATGCTCCACTACAGGTCAGGTACAAATAGGCCATGCGAATATTTGGGGTGCATTCTTTAAATCTGTGAATCTTGTTTTCTTTTGAACTACTTCAATTCTGCTTTGCTCACAGAGCCCAGTACCTTCTCTAATGAGGGCGTGCCATTCTGGGTGGTAACACAATCAATACCAAAGTTCTTAAGAGAGACCTTGAGAGTGTCCTTGTATCGCTTCTGACCACCATGTGAATGCTTATCCTTTGTGAGTTCTTCATAAAATAGTTTCTTGTTTTTTGTTTTTTTGGCAAACATACGTTTTGTATTCGGACATCATGGTCAGTCCATCGGAGTTGCGCTCTCTGAAGCAGAGTTTGAATGCTTGACTGTTTAGTTTAAGAAAGGACTTCAGTGTCTGGTATTTTATCTTGCCAGGTAATCTGCAGAATCTTCCTAAGTCAATGAAAATGGAAGCAATTCAGTTTCCTGGCATGGTGCTGGTAGACTGTCCAGGCATGGAGATAGGCTAGAGCAAAACCTGGAAGTCAGGAATGGAGTGTGGACAGCAAAAAGTCCACTGTCACTGAATCACAGAATAGGTAGAGGACTGTAAAGTAGAAGGACCCTGGCAGGGTAAGAAGGAGCCAGATTGGGAAGGACCTTAAAAATCAAATTGGAGGACCTTATATTTGATCCTTGAGGAAACAGGGAGCCACCAAAGTTTATTGAGTAGGGAGGTGACACAGTCAGGCTTGCCTTTTAGGAAAATTGCTTTGATAACTGAATAGAGGAGAAATTGGAGTGGGAACACACTTGAAGCAAGGTTATAGAAATGGAAGGTAATGAAGCAGTAAGTTTCTAACTAGAGTAGTGGTTGTGTGAATGGAGAGAAAAAGATATACACAGGGAATGTTGATAAGGTAGAAGTGAAAGATTTTCTTTTTCTATTTTCATTGATTTTATTCTTGCAAAATTGTTTTTTTATGTAATAGTATTGTTATTTGGGTCCTATCCACCACACAGCACTTTACCCCTCACTGTTATTTCCTGGGCTCTTTATCTGGGAGTATGTGTCAATCATGACATAATAGTAACATGCCTCCACTCCCAGGTAGTAGCTACAGTCTTTTCTTTCCAGATCTGGTAAGCTGTGCCATTCTCTCAGGTCATAGTTGGGCAGCAGTTTATTAGATTACGTTTTTTCAAATGGTAAAATGAAAAGCCTCAACCACTTGTATCAAAAGGTGCAACAATTCACTTCTTTTCAGTTCCGTTCTTCAAAGCAAAAAAGACCCATCTTAAGGTAGTGTTTGGTTCCTCACTCTTCAGCCTCCCACTTCCAGCACAAGAGTAGTAATGCTCCAGCCCAGAAGTTCACGGTCTTAGAGTGGACCTTCTTTCTCTTCCAAATGTGGCAATGAAGAGAAGGAACACCATCACTTCTATGGTAGGTCCATACTGGGCTGGGCCCTTGGCTTCTCTAGTAGCCTCACATCCATTGCTTCCATGGATACTGGAAGATGGTAATAATAACAATCATCCTCCTCCTCCTCACCATCATCATCATCATCATCATCATCATCACTACCACCACCATCATCATCACCATCATCATCATCATCATCATCATCATCATCATCATCTCCACCACCATCATCATCATCATCATCATCATCATCATCATCATCACCATCATCATCATAGCTGGCATGTATGTAGGACCACTCCATTTGCAGGCTTCTACATACATTATGTTTTTTGATCCTCACAACCCTGTGAGGTAGTGCTACTATTATTTTCAGGTAAGGAAGTGTAGTTCAGAGAAGTTGAGTCCTGGCCATGGTCACCCAACTGGTAAGCATCTGAGATAGGATTTTAAGTCACATCTTGTTCATTCCAGTGCTTAGCACAGTGCCTGGCACATAGTTGGTGCTTGATGAATGTTGATTGATTGATTCTATTCCTGTGGAATCTAGCATTCTATCCACTCTGCTGCACTAACTCACTTTCATCTTGTTCCTCCAGGTCCCCCATTCCATGGTGCATTAGTCTGGTTCATGTACTTGTCTGTCTTTGTAGCATCTCTCATAGGAAAGGAAGTACTGCTAAGAAAAACCAAACAAATCCTGGGGCCAATGCCACCTAGAGCACATGGAGTATCAATCATGTGCCAGACTCTGTGCCAAGTGCTGGGGATACAAAAAGATGTAAAAGATAGTTCCTGCCACCAAGGAGCTTACGATCTAATGGATTTGTCTGTCACAGATTTTGACACTGGCAGGGCAGAGCAGAAGGATCCCTCTGGCTCTGTGCTGTTGCTCCAGCCTCTATTGTCTCTTAAGTATCTGACTGTTATTTCTCCCCTAGAAATCTCTGCATAGTCCTATGTCTGACTTCAATTCCTTCCTGTTGATTATCTGCAAGCATTATGCATATTCAGAAGGGGAAAAAGCAGTCAATGAACCTTAAAACAAAATCAAATGAAGCTTTAAAAAATCAAATAAAGCTTTTATGACATCAGAGCTCTGACACAAGCCCAGAATGCTCCCCTTACCCTTGGGAGTAAGTCCTCCCCTTCACCTGGAACCTAGACCTAAACATTCGTAATGTGCCTCATAGTCCCAAGGACTGGAGCCTGTTCCATGCTGTCTGTTGCCAGAACTCCTTGATACTGACCATATATTGCCCTTGATGTATGTCTTCCATTTACTCCTGGATTCCTCTAAGGAGCCATTCACATCATCAGGTGCCTATTCCTGGGATCTTCCTATATTGTCTACCCAGCCTGCTCTAGTCTCTAGGGACTTAGGCATCTTGATCTTCACTGTCTAATGAGCTGTGGTTCTGACAGTCATCCTTCTGACTCTGCTTATCACTGAGAAGTAATATGAAGTCCTAGGATTTGAATAGGGTTGTGTCAACCTTGGGCATGTCACTTAACCTCTGACCTCAGTTCTCTCAGCTGTTAGAGAGGATATTTGTTCTACCCTTCTCATGGGGTGAAAGGGTGAAGTACCTTGTAAACCTTAGAGTGCTATAGAAATATGTTTATGGATATACATATATATTTGCCTATATATATATATATAATGGGAATTGTGAAACTACATAATATTCTTCTTTGTCTCACGCTTTCTGCCTATACCTCATTCTTCCCTCTTTGTCTCTGTTCAACTGTCTTTTTTTCCTTTCCCGCCTCAGACCCTTCATCTGTATAAGAAGGAGGCCTATTGGGTATCCTGGACTATGAGCCTTGGGAAAGGACACCTAACATGGCAGCCTTCTGCCTGTGCCCCTAATGTTTTGTTAGAAGTTTCTTTCCCTTTCAAGAAGGTCTGGTGTGGGGTTATATGTGGAATTAAGCAAATCTAACACTTGCATCCTGGATCAGCCTAGTGTGACCGCCTGTGATAGGTCATTTTGGAAGGTTGGAGTAAACCCTGTCTTTTTTTTTTTTTGGTTGTTTCTGGTGCTAATGCAGACCTGGCAAACCCGTGCAATCCTTCGGATTGGTCTTGGGTTCATTTTCCATATCTGGTTATCAGTCATCTAGACATTAGACTAAAGTAGGAGAATTCACCACTGAGTTAATTTCCAAAATTAAAAGCCCGGCTTCCCCAACTGCAAACCCTGAACCACCTTCAAGGAGCCAAGAGGAAGGAAGGTCATGGAGCTTGCCATGATTGTTGCTAGGAAACGGCTTATTGGGTCTCCATGTGTTCCTGTCACGTGGTTCCTGTTGCTAAGGAAACAAGTCCCTTGGTATCCATGTGCTCAGCATGGCTTAGGCCCAACCAGCAGTGTTGGCTCTGGGTGTTTTTTTTTTTTCTTTTTGGAGAAGGGTAGAGCATGTTAAAAATGGGGAGAACAAGTAAGTCCACAATATCCAGCAGTCTGTAGTCCTTTAAGAGGTAGAGGTGCAGGATGAAAAATCTGCTCTCCTAACACCTCAAGTGCCAAGGAATGTTTTCCTGTGTCTGTCAGCACAGTGATTCTCACTACAGAGACCCTGAGCTGGGAGTCAGGGCAGGGACTATCCCCTTAAAGATCATTCAGGCTCCATCTCCAAGGCTTATGGTCCCAACTTTAGGAACTTCTAATTGCAGCCTAGTTCCCTGGTCTGAAAGAGACCCTGTAGTCTGATACCTTCCCTTGTTATCTAGGAGGTGGGAACAGCGAGCCCAGATCTATACTCAGCATTGACCTCATCACAGCTACAGTCATCCTGAGCAGTATTGGTTTCACTTGGGCTACCCTTTATTTTGCGTGGGCTCTCTGACCCTAGTTAACGGTGTTGTTTGTGTTTATTGGAGCTGTCTTCAGGTGAAAGCTTGATGAAAACCTTCCTCCTTCTGAAGCTATGATGTGATGATGCAGCTGTGATATGGGGATAAAACACTTGATTTTGGTTTAGAGAATCTGAGTTCAAATCATAGCCCTTCTGGTTATTAACTTATGACTTTGGACAAGGGCCTCAGTTTCATCAGCTGTAAAATGAGAAGGATGGTCTATGAAATGATCTCTAAGGCTCTTTTCAGTTTTAAATCCCATGAGCCCATAAAGAACACTGGCCCCCTGGCCCTCTGCTGGGGAATGGCAGATTTGATTCTTGCCTCTTGCTCCAACTTGGCCCTGACGTTTAGCACAAAAACCCCAAGTTTAACTCTTTACTTCATTTTTTTTTAGAAAGCATATAGTTAAACTCCCTTGAGGTGTCCAACACTGTGTTGGGAAGGTGTGGGAAGGAGAATATAAGACAAAAGGAATTGCCAAAAGGAACTCCAATACAGGACAATAATATAAATTCACCAGGAAGCAAGAGATCCTTTTTTTTTAATCTTGACAGAATGGTTAATTTTCCAGACAGTCCCAAATGAGTGAAAACACTTTTTTCCCTTCTGGTCTAGGTTTTGTAAATTATCTCATCAGTTTAAGAGTTCTCTCTGGAGATGCAGCTTACAACCCATCCATGCCTGACCATCCTGTGCAAATCTTGTTGTGGTCTCCCAAAAATTCACCATGGGGGGGTCTACCCAATGTATTGGAGGATTTCCTTGCTTTGTCTTGAGCTTGTGAGGGTACTAGTTCACTCTGGAAATGTATCGGTCATCCCTAGGTCTTGTCAGATGACAAATTTATCTTCTCTTCTTGTCATACAATTCTTTGATGGCATCCTTTATTCTTGATCTTTGGAGTTTCTTTTTGCTTAAGGTCTGCTATCTCCCTTCCTTGTCTCCTATCCACTTTCCATTCTACACATCCCTACCAGACTCTCCATTGCCTTCTAAAGACTGATGATGCACATCCTTAGCCCTTCAGAGGCTGTGGTATTCCATCGGTCACTCACTGCCTTACAGCAATTATGGTAAAACATTAGTATTAATGAGATGAACTCTTGCTTTCATGGGAAGCTTGGGGTCAATAAAATAGTTTTGCAATTTCCTCAAAAAATTTCTTTGCGACTCTGGCTCTAGCTGATTATCTGTCTGTACTTTTTGTCCTAGATGTACATACTGTTGGACAAATACTATCGGGTATAGGTTTTATAAATACCTGTCCTAAAGCACAGTCCTAAAGTCTGACCATTTCATGTCCCTTACTCAATAACTCCAGTTGCTCTCTATCATCTCTAGGATCAAATACAAATCTTTTGTTTGGCATTTGAAGCCCTTCATAACCCGTCCTCTCCCCACCTTACAGTTTTTTATACCTTATACACCTTCCCCAAAGTATTTTTTGATCTAGTAACAGTGGTCTTGTCATCCTGGAATAAGACCCTCATCTCCTGACTCTGGGTATTTTCACTGGCTGTCCTCATGAATGGAATACTCTCTTTCCTCATCTCTGTCTCCTGGCTTCCCTGGTTTTCTTCAAGTCCAGTTAAAATCCAACTTTCTATAGGAAGTTATATCTAGTCTCTCTTAATTCCAGTGCCTCCCCTCTGAGATTATTTCTAATTCATACTGTATCTTTTGTGTTCATACATTTGTTTGCATGTTATCTCCTTCATTAGATTGTTGTGAGCTCCTTAAGAACAGGGATTATCTTTTGTCTTTCTTTGTATCCCCAGAGTTTAGCACAGTGTCTGGAACATAGCAGGTGCTTAATCAATCTTTTTTGGCTATTTATATAGATAGAATTTATGTCCCCAAGCTGAAGTTCTGATGTCAGACTGGGATCAATTTTGGGAGCTTCTCACATAATCTCACATAATGGCCACCCACCTCTCTCAGGGACCTCTCCAGTCTTTAAGACCCACATGACTATAGGATTGAGGCTTCCCTGAAAGGGAAAAGCACTTGGCTTTATGAGAGTCGAGTAGCTCCCTGCTCTGATGATATGTACAATCCTTTAGACCATCCTGGGATGGAGGGGGAGGCCCTCAGGGTTGCCTAAGAGTCTACCCTTCCCTAATGCTGTGCATTCATATTAATCATAATACCAGTGAAGGGCAAGGCTCAAATTTGTCCATGTTCTGGCTCTGTCCCTTGTTGCTCCTGGGCTCCAATTCTACTTTATCATTTCCATTTGACTACTATCAACTCACATTTCTGAAGTTTCCAACTTGGCCCAGGAACTCCTCATCACTTGGCCACTGTGTCCATCCACTGCCACCCTCTGGGGCCATGGTTCCCTGGAGAGAATGGATAGTATTTTCTCCATGCACTGAATTTGTATTTTACTAGGCTTTAATTTTTTTTTTATCTAACCTCTTAGTAATTATTTCCCCTCTCTGTGGCCTTCTGCTTCTGCTCTCCATTTTAAAGATCAAGATGTGGGATATGGCTCAGATGTATGAAGAGTTCAGGAATCGTTCCATCATGCTCAAAATGGTAGCAATGGAATATTCTAGAAAGAAGCAATTCATATATACTAAAAAATTATCCTGGTTAAAAGAATTTCATATGTTGAGGAAGCATCTGCAAAATTAGGACAAAGTCTTTATTTGTGAAATGAAATGAAGACCCAGGACAATGCCTGAGCATTGTCAATGAATTAAGCAAGTTGTGGAGAAAGCCAGGCAGTAGTTAGTAAAGATGGCTAGGCACCCATATAATTCTCAGGGGTATGCCCTGGTGCAGATCCTCCATAGATCACTGCTCTGGATTTTAAGTACTGTGGAGGTCTGCATTGACTCACAACCATAGCTCAAGAACTTTCACCAATGTTTTTACCTTTAATAGCAGAAAAATACAGTAAGTTTAAAGCAACGGCATTTCATGAATTGCTTGAAATCTTAAGAAAAGCAGCAGTTAAAACATTCACTCATAAAACCCTCATAAACCTCATAAAGAGGGTCACATGCTATCGATGGAAAGAGTTGACACACATATAGCACAGGGCGGCAAATAAAAAAGGAACGTATCTAGTCAGGAGGGACGAACAGGTCATGATCCTAAAGCTTCAGACTCACTGATGCCTTCTGGTGATGTCATTACGATGCTTTCTTCCACTTTGCCTACACCATGATTATCCTGAATGTTCCTCTGCCACATACATAGACTCTGTATTACATGGAGTCTCTTTTCCTAATTTTAACTTTGAGGTTTCTCCTCTTTTCCTTGACTTAGGATCCTGGCGTGTGACATCATTGTAGTTCATCTTGAGAATTTCCTGTGACTCTTGATTTTAATTTCTGAAAGCTAGACTATAAGCCATGGGAGTGATATTTGTCTAATAATTGTCAAATGGCTCTGGGAAATCTGTGTTCCCTAATTTTCCAACACTATAATCCTCTTCTGTTCTCCTACAGAGATGTGCCTGTGAGAAAAAAAAACAGAGACAAAGTTAAGCCCAGGGGGCAAGGTCGTGGTCTCTTCTACCAACCTACCCACATTCCTGGCCTTTTATATATAGAAACAGCCAGCCAAAGCCCAAAGGGGTTTTGGGTTTACCCAGACACAGACACCATTTGTATTAGGCTTTAGCTTAAAAAAAAGTTTTATTGATGTCTTTTGCCATTTCCTGAAATGCCCTTCTCCACTCAACATTCCCTGTGGCCAAACACACCTGTTTCCCTTGGCTCTCCTACAGAGTTTACAGATGCTGTTTCTGTATCTTTAAGATCCAAAAGGTATATAGATGAAATGGCATTTTCAACTGTTTGTTGGGAGAGAGTAATGGCTTTAGGGAAGCTGAAGTTTCTATTTTCCTCTTATGGCCATAGAGAAGCTAGAGAAGACAAGAAAGCAAGAAGATGGTGAAAGGGGCCCTTTTTCTAGTGGAACTTTTAACCTTTATCATTCAAAGAGGTTGAAGAAAATTCCTGAGAAGAGACTTGTAAGAGAAGAGAATTCAGTGTGAATTGATTTGTGAAATCAATTTCCAGAGGTAAGTCATCTGCAGTTTCAATGAGTGTTAGAAGTGACGCTGGTGGTGATCTTTCTCAAAGATAAAATATTATAATCGATTATTTACATATTTCTGTAATTGCTGGTTACATTGTAAATGAATTGCATAATCAGTAACTTTGATACTGACTTAACCTTAGGAGATTAAGGGTATTGGAATTAAAAAGATAAGAGTTTCCCTAGTTTACTGAAGTTGTCAAAAAAAAACCAAAACCAGACAAGGTCATCTGACAGAGCAATTGCGTCTGACAGGAAATCCAGTATTCCACACCCAGAATCCTCCATTTCTCTCTCACGAGGATGGAGGTGGTTTTTGTTATTTATACTCTGGGACTGGGATTGGTCCTTACAATTAATCAGATTTTTGATGTCTTTTAGCATACTTTTGTTAACGTTATTATAGCCATTGTGTTCTCTTTGTCCTAGTTACTTCACTCTGTATCAGTTGATAGGATAACAACATCAGTGATTTTCTCATGTTTCTCTCCTTTCTTCATATTTGTGGCTTTTAACGACAACCTTATTTACTATTTAGGCCCAGCACAGTTTGTTTAGTCATTCTCCAATCAATGGGAACCTATTTTGCTTCTTAAAGATTTTTTCTACAACAGAGAATGTTACTATAAATATTTTGTTATAGTGACTTATTTTGTTATAGATAGGACTTTCATTTTACTAGTAGCAGAATCACTCAAAGGACATGAACTTTTAGTGACTTTTCTTGCATAATTACAAACTGCTTTTCATATCTGTTGGAACAAATCAGGACTCAGTGTTTTAATGTGACTTCTAGTTAAAATAGTGCTGTGAGAGATGTGAAGCCCGGCTCTCATATATATGCTCCAGGCCCCTGTTGTGTGGTGAGGCATGGAAACCTACAGAAAGGCTGTGCTTGGAAAGCCTCAGGGGTTATGGAAGCCCAGGGCAGTGCTTGGCCAGAGAAGATGCTAGGAGGGAATAGAAGCCTGAAGAAACACCTCAACCAGGGGACAGCCTTCTCTAGAATTCTGACTGGGCACACTGAAACGTGCCAGTGCTCTGAGCACAGACACATCCAGTGAGATGAAAGTCAGTGGCAAGAGCCCAGGATATCAAGGACAGGGTCAAAAAGGGCTTGATAATAATATCCAAGAGTGTGAGGAGATATAAAGCCTGGCCCTCTCACAAAAACTCAAATTAAGAAGTAAGGCTGAGGATATGAATATGCAAAAGATATCAAACATTATTAAGAAATAATATGGGTCAAGCAACACTCAAGAGGTAAGCCAAGAAAAAGAGATTAATTCCATAAGAACTACAAGTAGAGCCTCAGAGACAGAAATGATTTGATCACAAGAACAATGAATAAACTTGGAAGAAGTAAAAAGCAAGGGATTTAAAAAATGAAATAAGAGACTGGTAGGAAAGAATTAGAAGGAGAATTTTAAAAAGGTAGAAAATTTTACCCAAGTAATGGAGTCCTTGAAAATCAGAAGGGAGCAAACAGAACTCAGTGACTCCATAGCAAAAAAATAAAATATTAGAAGAAAATCAAAAGACATTAATAATAATATTAAACATTTATATAGTGTCAACTATGTGTCAGCCATTGTGCTAAGTGCATTACAAATATTATCTCCTTTGATCCTACAGCAACCCAAGAAGATAGGTATAGTGTTACCCTCATTTTATAGTGGAGGAAAGTGAGGTAAACAGAGGTTAAGTGATTTACACTAAGTTACACAGCTAATAAGTGTGTGTCTGGATTTGAACTCAGATCTTCCTTCCTGTAGGCCTAGTGTTCTATCCAATATATCAACTAGTCGCTCCATTTATCAGGTCAAAAATAATTGGCCAGGTAAACAGGTCAGGGAGACAGACTTTAAGAACAATTAGAATATCTTGAAAACCATGACTAATTAAAAATATGGATATCATATTTCAGTAAATCATGAATGAAAACTGCCTAGAATTGTTAGAACCAAAAGGCAAAGTCAAAATTGAAATAATCCACAACTCCTATCCTGAAAGAAACCCCAAAATGGAAAGTTCCATGAATGTCATATTCAAAATCAATTTCCAGGTCAAAGAAAAAATACGGAAGGAATCCAGAAAGAAACTCAAGAAAGAACTCAAGTACCAAAGAACTGCAGTCAGGAATACATAAGACTTGACAGAAATTATTACAAAGAAGAGAGAATCTTGAAATATAATATTCTGCAAGGTAAAAGCTAAAGGTTAACAACCAGAAATAATTTATCCTGAAAGACTTAGTATAGTTATAGGGACCTGAGTTATGACTTCTTTGAAATAAGGAACTGTTAGCAAGGAAATTTCCCCATCCAAAGCAGGTTGATGTTTTCATAGCAACTTATATTCTTACATAATTTTATACATGTCACACATTTATGGAGTCACACGCCAGCATGTGTGAGAGGTAGGACTTGAACCTAGATCTTCCTGGCTTCAAGGTAGGGTATATAGTCATTATGCCCTGTTGCCTCTGAGTATAATACTATAGGGGGAATAATGGAACTTAAATGGAACAGAGGACATTAAGTTATTCCTGGTTAAAAAAAAAAAAGGCAAGAGCAAAATAAAAAAAAAAAACCCTAGAAAAGTAAATACATTGGAGCAACTGTTACTTTGAACAGCTGACTAAATGATTATAAAATATATATATTCTAAGGGGGAAGAACAGACATGTTCTTTCAGGACTTAACGTTTTCAAGGAATATAGAAAAAGTCAAATAAGGCATAAGGCCTAGAGTAGTCTTGTTCTGTTTGGATGGTCTTAAGAGGCGAAATTAAAGGTGGGGGAGAAGTATTACATTAAGGATGAAATAAAGAAGAAGTGGGTGGTCCTTCCTATATCCCGTAGGGATGCACAAAAATGGAAAGTATAGGAAGAAGGGATGGGAGAATGGGCATTGTATGAACGTCATTCTTGTCTGATATGACAAATGAGAATTGAATCCACATACATATACTCACAATGAATGGGTATAGGAATACATTTACAGGAAAATGGGTGAACAGGGAGAGTGGAAAGGAGATTTAGAGGAAAATGTAGAGTCTGTGAAAGAAAAGTCACAAGCAAAAGAAATTTCAGCTTCAGAGAGTAGATCATGGTGGGTAGGGACACAGAATTAAAAAGGCTAAAAACCAGTGACTGAAGTCTGGTTATGAGGAAGACAACTGAGGTAGTAAAGTGCAAGTTTGTAAACCACTTATTTACAGATCGCTAGAGTTTATCACATTCCTTTTCATTCACCATTTTCTTCTTTTTTCTAAGGATAAAAAGGCAGGGGGCAAAAAGATTAAAAAAAAGTACAACAGGTTATGATGGAGGAAAATGTAGGACTACTATTTATACTTATGAAAGTGAATAGAACAGTTAGGTAGTAGAGTGGATACAGCACTGGTCCTGGAGTCAAGAAGACTCATCTTCATGAGTTCAAATCCAGACTTAGACACTAACTGCATGACCTTGGGCAAATCACTTAACCGTGTTTGCCTCAGTTTCCTCATTTGTGAAATGAGAAGGAAATAGCAAGCCATTCTGGTATCTTAGCCAAGAAAACCCCAAATGGATTCAAGAAGAGTCAGGCATGACTGAAAAAAAGTGACTCAAGTGGTTAACTCACTCAAAACACAGAGTAGGATAAGAAAATAGATTAAAAATGAACATTCAACAATATGTTGTTTACAAAAAGCACAACTGAAACATAAAGATTCATACAACATTAAAATGAGGGAGTGAAATATGTTTCAGTCAAATTTTAAAAAAAATAGTGATCATGTTCTCAAAGAAGACAGCATTACAAATAGACATAAACAAGGCAACTATTATGCTTAATGGCACCATAGATAATAAAATAATATTAGTACTTAATATGTATGCACCAAATGGAATAGCATCTAACTGCTTAAAGGAAAGTTAATGGAATTATAGGGAGAACTAGACAGCAAAAGTTTAATAGCTGGGGACTCCTTTTGGACCTAGACTAATCTAATAAAAAGATGAACAAGCAATAAGGTAAGGGCATAAAGAGAACTTTTTGAAATAAAAGTTAGATATTATACAACCCTGGAATGAATCGTGATCAAACAATCCTATGACTTCTCTAGACTGAACTCTTTTTTATAAAATAACACATAGCACTAACAATGACAATAATGATAGCTATTATTTATATAGTACGTTAAAGTTTTGTAAAGTGCTTTACACATGTTCTTGTATTTGATCCTGATAACAAACCTGTAAATTAGATGCTATTATTAATCCCCATTTTATAGATGAGGAAGCTGAGGCCAAGAGAGGTAAAGAGACTTGGACAGCGTCACATAAAAAATGAATGTCTGAGGCAGGATTTGAAATCATGTCTTTATGACTTTAAATTCAGCAGAAAAAGAAGAAAAATTGGAACCTTAATATAGGAACCTCATGGGACAGTGTACACAATATTCTGTCCTAGTAGTACTCAGCCTCTCTGTTGTGAGGGAAAAGGAATGCTTAATTATGTTCTACAGAGCTTTCGTTGGTTTTTCTGTTAGAGTTCAATTTCCTTTTAATGATCTTTTCATTTATATTTTTGTTGCTGTCATTTGTCAACTGTGTATGTTTTTAAATTCTGCTTATTTCATTTTCATCAGTTCATACAAATTAAAATGATCCTTTTTTGAAATTAGGTCAATTATTGTTTTTTTTTTTTTTTAGTTTGGATATTTTCCATTGTTGTACCAACTAAATGTTTTATTGATATTGTTTCATTGATGTCACTTTCCAATGACTCAAGACATGACATCAAGAGAAAATTCTTTTTAAGAAACTTAACTGTAATTAGACAAGTCAACATGCTGGCTGTCACCTTTCTGCTGAGAGGAGGAAGGCATGTTCCACTTTTGAGGTCATATTTGGTCACTGTTCTGATATCTTTCAATATAATTTTCCTCTTACATCGGCATGATCATTGTGTAAATTGTTCTAGATTCTCCCTTCCTTTTCAATTCACAAACTTTTTGATTAGGCAAGTAAGATTTCAGACATATAGACTCTTATTTTCCCTTCTTAGACACTCTTTATCCCTGGTCAAGAGACTGTCATTCCTATATTTTAAGTTATGATTCAGAAATCTAAATCTCATTCTCAGATATCATCTTCTTAACCAGCTGTTTACAAAGTTCACAAGTTACCTTGTCTTTAGTGGTCAGCAGTGATGAAAACATCAATGGTGTCCCTAAACTTGTCAATTTTCTCCTCGCCCAAAGCCATGCCTCCTAATAGAGTAGCCATGGTTGATTGTAGGACTCCATTTCTTAAAATGCCTGGAACCAAGAAAGCATTGCTCATGCAAAAAGTTCTCTTTTCTATATTTCCCAGAAGGTTATGTTTAAACCCTTAGCATAGTGATGGCTTCAGACAATGCTGAACTTGGAATTAGGAAGACCCAACATATAGTCTGAGATCAAACTTAGACAATCAACTCATCTTCTCTGGACCTCAGTAAGGGCGTTAAACTTGACTTCTAAGCTCTTTCTAGCTCTAAATCTATAATGCCATGACTCTTTAGTAAGGTGTATTTATAAGGCAGCAAGTTAAAAAAAGCAAGAAATGGACACCAGCTGACCTGGGGTGGCAAGAGACAAAGCTGTGGTCAGGATCTGGAGACAGAAGATGACCGCATGGAGCAGTCATGTTTAGAACATGATGACTCTAAAGCTGAGAGAATTCAAGCAAGAAAAAGACTCCCAAGAGGCAACTGATGCTGCACCCCAATAATTTAATACCAGCTTTGTTATTCTGAAGTGATTGTGTTTCTGCCCTACTATGTTGGAAACAGAGACTAATTAAAAGAGAATACTTAATTGGGAACTGTCACAGGGTGAAATGAGTAGAACCAGAACAATTTATACAGTAACAGCACTGCTAAGACAATTTTTAAAGATAAGAACAATGCAATGACCAAACTTGATTTCAGAGAATGATGGAGCATGCTTTACGTCTCCTATCAGTGTCAGATGCAGAATGAGACCTCTATTTCTGAATATAGCCAGTGTGGAAATTTGTTTTGTTTATCTATATCTGTATATATTTGTTCAAGGTTGTTATTGTGGTTGTTGTTAATGGGAGAGGCGATAAATTTCTGCCAGCTAAAAAATAAAAATGTTAAACACAAGAAAAAAAGGAATCTTTAAATTATAATTCCTCTGATGGTACAGGAAATTGTGCTATTTTGTATATAGGTACAGAAAATATTTCATTATTTAATTCTCTTTCCTACTATTTGTGTTGTTTTATATGAATTATTAAAGGTTTCTGTTACTGGATATATGTCTCTTGTATAGTCTAGTGATAGTGTATATATGATAGAGGGCTCTGATCAGAAGTAACATAAATAATTACCATTAAACAGCCACACTGAACCTGGATATAGCAATGTGGTGGTAATACTAGATTCCTTTAATAGTACTGTCTGTGCCCATGCCAATCACCAGAGGGATTGGTAATTTGATGAATCTTGAGGAGTTTTCTCTCAGATCTTGAATACATGTTCCAGGAAGACAGTTGGGATCTCTTTGTTATTATCAGGTCCACAGACAACAGACTCTCTACCCTTCAGCAGGGTCTCTTCTTCCTCTGACCCTTGTCTGACAATATCTTTGGGTCCTTCTCTGAAGGACCAGCAGCCATGTTTCTTATCTCCAAGCTTGAGCGGTCCTTTCTCCCCTTTCCTCTCAGTTCCCATTCTTTTCTTTTTTCTTTGTAACCCTTATATTTAGCAGTGTCTGGCACATAGTAAATACTCAATAAATGCTTGCTGATGACACCAGTCTCCTAATACAGGCCAGGATTCCCCTCTGTTTCTTCAGAACTTTTTTTTGGTTTTTCTATTGAAGCTTTCCCCTCCCCCATCTCAAGAATATTTCATTTTCTTTGATGTACTTTATCATCTCTTCCATGAGGAAGACCATTCAGCACTTTGAAGATTTTTAGGGCCTATCTACCTTAGATGGTCCCAACACCTGCTGGGGATAGTGTTTCCACAGGGATGATGAGTAATGGGATATTCTACAGTTTGCATTGATGCTAACATAGCATGGTTGGTTTTTGACTTGCAGATGAGATTCAGGGTGGAGATGTGGCCCACAGAGGCTGATGGAGAGAAAGAGAAATTAATAAGAACTGGGATTATAACAGCCCTGACTGTCTTCTGCTGTTTGTCGCCATTAGATTTGTGATAGTCAGGAGGGACCCTGTGTATCATTAGCCTTTAGGGTACTTCAACAATACCCCTTCAGTGTTGATGTTTCAGGGATAGGTGCACAAGCCAGATGGATGCACAGCAGAGTTTCCAGGATCCTGATGTCTCAGGAGCTTGGAATCAGTGAAATTGATGGGATGTTCATCAATGCAGCTGTGACCAAGAGAATTATCCAAAGCTTCTGCAGAGCTCCCCCCATTCCTGTGTGGTGACCTGTTGTGAGCTAAATGGCCTGTGTCTCCCTCTCATTTGGCTGGGAGATAGGAGGCTTATGATAAGATACAGAACTTCTGGGTTGGTTTTTCCATAGTTCAAAAGGCTAAAGAAAGGGATAACAGACTTTAACCTAAAAGGGGATGTTTTGCTTAGACATCTTAAACACTACATGCCCCAAACCGAACTCATCATCTTCTTCCCCAAACTCTCCTCTCTTCCTGACTGCCTCATTACTGTCAAGGGCACCACCATCCTCCCACCCAGCCAGGCTCACAGCCTAGATATCATTGTCACTCTTTTTCACTCCACTGTCCTCCCCTCTCCCAACATCCAATCTGTTGGCAAACCCTATGGATTCTACCTTTGAAACATCTCTTGTACGCATCCTCTTCTATCCTGACATTGCCATCACCTTGCTACAGTCTCTCAGCACCTCACTCCTGGGCTACTGCAACAGCCTGCTGGTTGGTTTCCCTGCCTCAGGTCTCTCCCCATTCCAATCTCTCCTCCACTCCATTATCAAAGTGATCTTCCTAAAGATCGTCCGACTGTCAGCCTGCTTGGTATTCAATAAACCTCAGTAGCTTCCTATTATCTTCAGAGTCAAATATAAAACTCCTCTGTTTGGCTTTTAAAGTCCTTCTTAATCTGCCCCCTTTCTATCTTTCTAGGCTTCTTACACTTTATTCCTCTCAATGTAACCTAGTAGAACTGGTTTGCCTACTGTTCCTCATCAACTGGTTTCCTAGTTTTCTTCAAGTCTCAACTAAAATCTCACCTTCTGAAAATCTCACTTTTTTCCTTTCCCACTTAATGTTAGTGCCTTCCCTCTGAGATGACCTCCAATTTATCCTATTTCTATATCACTTGTACACTGTTGTTTGCATTTTGTCTCCCACATTAGGTTATTTTTATAATAGTTTATTATTTTTTATTTTTCAAATAACAAGTATTTTTATTCATGTGTCCCACATAATGGGTGGAGCACTAGGCCTGGAGTCAGGAAGACCTGAATTCAAATATAGCCCTATACATTTCCTAACTGGGTGACCATAGGCAAGTCACTTAAATTCTGTGTGCCTCAGTTTCCTCTACTGTAAAATGGGGGTAATAATAGCATCTACCTCCCAGGGTTATTGTGAGGACCAAATAAGATAATATCTCTAAAGCCCTTAGTAGAGTCCCTGGCACATAGGAGCTTAATAAATATTTGCTACCTTCCTTCCATTCTTCTATCCTTCCTTCCTTTCTGCCATTGAGCAAATTTTAAGAACAAAATCTGAAAAACAAATTCCTCACTAAATATCTAAATAATTCAGCAAAACAAACAATTCTTACATTAGCCATGTTTGAAAACGTATGTCTCTTAAAAACGTATGTATTTAAGTTCATCACCATTCTATCTGGAGGTCAATATTTGATACTTATTCTTTTGGACTTGTGGTTTATCATTGAATTGATGAGAGTTCTAAAGTCTTTCAAAATCATTTTTCTCTAAAATATTATTATATAAATCATTCCCCAAATTCTGCTCACTTAGCTCCGCATCAGTTCATAAAGGTCTTCCCAGTTTCCTCTGAAATTATCCATTCCATCATTTCTTATTGCACAATAATATTTCATTATGTCTATATACCACATTTTTTAAAAGGCCATTCTCCAATAGGAGGACATTCCTTTAGTTTCCAGTGTTTTAGTCACCATAAAAAGAGCTGCTATAAATATGTTGTACATAGAGATCCATTTTTTCTTTCTTTATCATGGGCTTATTAGTGGTATAACTAGATCAATGCATTGTTTTCCTCCATTATATTATGAGCTCCTTGGAGGCAGCCAGAAAGAAACAATTCAAGTATCATGGAACCATAGTCAGGATAACACAAAATTTAAGAGCTTCTACATTAAAGGATCACAGGTCTTGGAATAGGATATTTTAGAGGGCAAAGGAGCTACAATTACAACCAGGAATCAACTACCCAGTAAAACTGAGTACAATTCTTCAAAGGTATAAATGGACTTTCAAGCATTCTTGATAAAAAGACCAGAGCTACATAGAAAATTTGACTTTCAAATACAAGACTCAAGAAAGCATAAAAAGGTAAATAAGAAAGGGAAATCATAAGGGACTTCATAAGTTTAAACTGTTTATATTCCTACATGGGAAGATGATATTTGTAACTCATAAGACCTTTCTTATTATTAGGGTATTTGGAGTATATATAGACAGCTGGCACAAGTGTGAGTTGAATATGAAGGAATGATATCTAAAAAATAACATTAAGGGGTGAGAGAGAGGAACGTGCTGGAAGAAAGAGAAAGGGAGAGGTGAAATGGGATAAATTATGTCACACAAAAGAGGCAAGAAAAAACTTTTACAGTGGAGGGGAAGAGAAGGTGAGGTGAAGGGGAGTGAGTGAACTTTACCCTCATCAGAACTGGTTCAAATAAGGAATAGCATGCACACGCAATTGGGTATAGATATATACCTTAAATACCCTACAGGAAAGTAGCAAGGGAAGGGAATAAGAGAGGGGGGATGACAGAAAGGAGGGCAGATTGGGGGAGGGGATAGTCAGAAGCCAAACAATTTTTGAGGAGGGTCAGGGTGAAAGGCGAGAGGGAGAGAATAGAATAAACCGGGGGTGGGAATTGGATGGAGGGAAATATAGTTAGCAATAGTAACTGAAAAAAAAAACAACAACTTTGAAGCAAGTGTCTCTAATAAAGGCCTCATTTCTCAAACATAGAGATCGGAGTCAAATTTATAGAAATAAGAGCCATTCTCCAATTGATAAATGATCAAAAGATATGATCAGTTGTCAGATGATGTAAATCAACGTTATCCATAGCCATATGAAAAAATAGTCTCACTTATTGATTGGAGAAATGCACATTAAAACAATTATGAGGTACTATCTTATACCAATTAGATTGACTAATAGGACAGAAAAAGTAAATGATCAATGTTGGAAGTGATGTGGGAAAAATGAGACTTTAATGCACTGTTGGTGGAAATGTAAACTGATTCAACCATTCTGTAGAGCAATTTGGAATTATGCCCAAAGAGCTATAAAATCATGCATAGACTTTGACCTACCAATACCATTACTGGGTCTGTATCCCAAAAGAGATAAAAAACAAAAAGGAAAAGGATGTATATGTACAAAACTATTTATAACAACTCTTTTCTGGGGGTAAAGAATTAGGAGTTGAGGGAATGCCCATCAATTGGGGGGATGATGGTATGTGATTATGATGAAATACTATTGTACTATAAGAAATGATGAGCAGGATGCTATCAGAAAAAACCTGGAAAGACTTACCTGAGCTGATGCAAAGTGAAATGTACTGTGTACAAATTAACAATTATATTTTAAGATGACCAGTTGTGAATGACTTTGCTCTTCTCAGCAATACAATGATCCAAGACAACTCTGAAGGACTTATGATTGAAAAATGCTATCCATCCCCACAGAAAGAACTGATGTTTTCTGAATACATATTGAAGCATACTTTTTTACTTTATTTTTCTTGAATTTATTCCTTGGCTACATTTTCTTTCGCAACATAACTATGCTGGATATGTTTTGCATGACTACACATGCATAAAGAATATTGAATCGCTTGCCTTCTCAATGAGGGGGCCAGGGTGGGGATGGAGCAAGGAAGGGAATTTGGAACTCAAAGTTTTCAAAAGAAAGTTAAAAATCATTTTTTACATGTACCTGGGGAAAAATAAAATACTAAAAAAAAGATTGTGAGTTCATGGAGGGTAGAGACTGTCATTAGAATGTTGCATTCTATAATCAATATCTTAATTGTATTGTGATTTTACTATTTTTTTTTTTTGCTCTGTACCTGTGATTTTATCTCCTGGTGAAGAACTTTCCTGGCATATATATTTATACATCTTAAAATATACATATATATATATGTATTTACACACATGTGCAACTTATTTGTTTTAGATTATTGCCTGGGGATGCTGAAAGATTAATTAACTTCTCCAGGATCACACAGACATTAGTGTCAAGGTCAGGTCTTGAATCCAGGTCTTCCTAACTCTGAAGCTGGTTCTCTAGCCACTTTACCAAACTGCTTGTCTGACATTAGTAGTCTAATTCAAATTTTTATTTAGCTATTAACTTGAAACCTGACCAAATGTTAACATCTGTATTTATTAGAGTACTTTCCTAGTGGGGATGTTGGAAGAAGAACTCTAGATATAGAGCATAATATTTAACAATCTGATCCAATAAGTACCAGGAACTTGAGGAGTCTTCAGTCTCAGGTTGGGTCATTTTAGCTCATAGACTATATTCTAAAAATATATAAATATATTTAATAAATATATATAAATATATAAATATAAATATAAAAATAGTGGACCTTGCTGTCCACTCCAACATATAGCATTACATTTCTTCTGTAATTTCTCTACGTGTACTAAAAATTTTAGGAAGATAAAAGATGTAATTGTGAGAACTGCAATAGAAGAAGAAGCTGTGTTCAAAGCAATAAAAATAGTAAAAACAAGTAATATTTCTATAGTGCTTACTATATCCCAGGCATTGTACTAAGCACTGTACAAATATTATCATATTTCATTCTTGTAGCAACCCTGAAATTTAGGTACTATTATTATGCATATTATTATATACCCATTTTTACAGAGAAGGAAACTGAGGCAAATGAGGTCAATATTTCTCCCCTGAGGGTGAAGAGAAAGATGAGACTTCTAAGTTCTTAGAAAAGATCCCTATAATTTCTGTTAAGCTGGTATTGTATTTTTCAGTAGAGTAGTTAATGTACTGAATCCCATTGTACAAATTTTATAAATTTTGTCTTTTAATAATGTGATCTAAAGGCATGTTATATTATCAGGGTTTATTTAAAAAAAGTGTCTTGGGGCCAGTTTTTGTGCTGGTAGGAATCTATCTGTGAAATGATATCAGTCAATAGGAAAGAATAGTTTCATTCATACATACAGCTTTGTAGGACTGTTTTTACCTGACTTCTGTAAGAACAAGATATGTAAGAGGCATGGTATAATAGAAAGTTTCCCAGACATGGAAGGAGAGATCCAGTTTGAGTTCTGCTTTGGGCACTTACCTTCTGTGTGTCCGTAGGCAAATTGGTTAACTTCCCAGTCTGTTTCCTCATTTGTAAAAAAGAAATAATGGTTTCTACACTTAGCTCAAAAGGCTATGTTGAGGATCATAAGAGATGTACAAGCCCTAGGTAAGCACTGGCAAACAAGGCAAGCTGAACTATCAAATCAACTCTGAGATAAAAGATCTATATGACCAAGTATTTCTGGATGAATTGTTCCCCCTCACTGCATGTGGATTGAATGTCTCTAGCAGCTCACTTGCCTGCAGGAGTATGGCTTTCTCTTTCCAAGTCACTCATTCCTTCTCTTTTTTCCTGGGGGATGTAATTTTCTCTTAAAAAAATTGTTTTTGCCATTTGTCAGCCCTTAAAGGGAAAAGGGAAGTAAGTTAAAAATACTTTGTTCTCTACTAGGCTAGGGTACTTACTAGTCTGCGGTTTTTATTTCAAGGCTATACCTGAGGTTTTCGGATTCTTTATTAGGCTCTTCAGTTCGTTACTGGTTCTCCAACTTTGCCCTCTCACCTCTAACTCTAACCCTAACCCTGACTCTGGTAGGTAATATGTTTATCATCTCTGAAAATGTGAATCTGTCCTCTTCCTCACCCTCTCCTGCTCTGTATCTAGTAGGATGAACTGAGACGCAAAGCACATCAACAGTTTTTATCACATTTACTTTAGAAACTAAGTAAATATTTAGAACAAAGGTTAATGTTTCCCAAGCACAAAGAGAAGCCGGAAGCTTAGAGTGAATAACAGATAATATATTTGACCCTCTCTGGTGAGTGGGAAAGGAGAGTCCCATCTCTGTCCTCTAATCTGAATAGGAACATCTGTTCAGATTTTCCTCCTCTCCCTGGTTCAGGACTTATTAAAGCCAATTATCTTCTGTCTGCTCTCCATGGCCCTGCTTCTATGGCTCTTTCCACCTCAGTTACCTCTCTTATGCTCTTGTACCCACAAGCTTCTTTGCATAGGTCTGAGTCACAGGTACTCTGGGAAGTCTGCTTTCAGGTCAAATCTGATCTCACCAAGGCTATCAAAGATTTATTAATTGCCAAATCTAACAATCATTCCTCAGGCCTCACCCTTATGACCCTTCTGTTGCGTTTGATTTAACCCTTTCCTCCTGAACACTCTCTTCTCTCTGGGATTTTGTGATAATGCTCTCTCTTCATTCTCCTCCTATGTGTCCTTCTTATTCTCCTTTCCTGGAGCTTCATCTAGTTCATGCCCTGTATCTGTGAGGGCTTCCCAGAATTCTGTCCTAGGCTTTCTTTTCTTTTCCCTATACAGTCTTCCTCTTGGTGACCTCATTGGTTTGCAGCTTAACTATCATCTCTATATAAACGACTCCCAGATTTATATATCAAGCCCCATCTTTTCCTTCGTTGGACATTTTAAACTGGATGACCTTGACACATCTTAAATTCAACATGTCTAATATAGAACTTGTCTTTATCCACCTTTAGCACCAAATCAGCTCCCCTTCCAAACTTTCCTTTTTAAAAATAATCTATTCACTTCTTTAAAATTTGTATTTTTAGTTCTAAATTGTCTTGTTCCTTCCTCTTTACCACCCCTCCACCTCTTCACTGAGAAGGATAGAAATACAATACACCTTATACATATGCAGTATTGCAAAACATATTTTATGTTGGCCATGTTGCAAGAAAAAAAGCAATACAAAATAAATAAATAAAGTAAAATAAAGTAAAACATGCTTCAGTTTGCACTCAGAGTTAATTAGTTCTCTTACTGAAAGTGGATAGCATTTTTCATCACGAGTCCTCTGGAATTGTCGTGGGGCACTGTATTGATCAGAGTAGCTAAGTCTTTCACAGTTGAACATCATTAAAATATTACTGCTACTATGTGTGATGTTCTAATTCTGCTCATTCACTTTGCATCAGTTCATATAAATCTTCCTAGGTTTTTCTGAAATGATCCTTTTCAATATTTCTTACAGCACAGTAGTATTTCATTACAAATCACATATCACAGTTTGTTCAGCCATTCTCCAGTGGATGGGCATCCCAAAATTTCTAATTCTTTACCACCACAAAAAAATACTAGAAGTACTTTTGTACCTATGAGTGCTTAAAACTTTCCTATTTCTACTGTCACCATTTTTCCAGTCTCTCAGGTTCATGATGACCTTGGCATTATCTTCATTCCTCGTTCTCCTTTATACATATATTTAATCCTATATCTAAATCTCTCTATTTCTAACTCTAAAATATAATTCACATCTTACTCCTTCTACTTACAAAGCCATGATATTATCTCAGGCCTTATCACTTCTTACCTGTATTATTGTAATAGTCTCATAATTAGGAAGTATATACACTTTGGTTCTTTCTACAACTGTTCAGTAAATCTCTTTTTGTAAAAGCTAATTGATGTTAACAGGGTAAATGAAAATGGGACAGTAGTCTCTAGTGACTGATATTTTGGAGAACATACTGAATAGGGGCAAGAGCTGATAATATTAGAAAGATATCTCTTAATTCTTCAGAGTTATCCCTAAAACTGAGATATATAGCCAGCCACCATCTGGATATGAGACTTACTAGTATGAGTACTAATTGGAATAAGGACCTCTAGAGTCTTAGCACACACATATTAAGCAAATTTAAAGACATCTTAGAAGGGAAACTAGCAGCTGGAGGATTGAGCAAAGGCCATATGAAGGAATGTAATTTTTGACTTGAATCTTGAAATAAATCAATATTCCAAGAGAAGGAAGAGCAGAAGGAATTTATGGATATTATGGATTTATGGAGGAGGAACCAGAGAGAGACAATTAGAGATGCAGCACAGACTTGTATTTAAAGAGGATGTTTTAATCAATATCTTTAATATCTTTAGGTATATATGGAACCATTCTTCTGTGAGTCAATGACTTCCTTGGGGAATTTGCCTAGCAGTGGAACCTTTGGGTTAAAGGACATGGACATTTTAGGTGAAGCCAAGATGGCAGAGAAGGATGACCTATAGGAGCTCTCCCCTCACAGCCCATAAAATACATGTAACAATGACTCTAAACAAATTCTAGAGCAGCCAAAAGTCACAAAATGAAGAGTGACAGAGATTTCCAGCCCAAGGCAGCCTGAAAGGCCAACAAGAAAGGTCTATCTCACTGGGCTCAGAGAAGAGCAGCACCAAGACTGGAGCAGGCTTCAGGGCACCACTGGAAGCAACTCTTGTTCCCAGATTACTTAAGCCACAACTGTCAGAGACAGCTTCAAAGGTATTTTCTTCCATCCTTTTGGATGAGGAAAAACAATGCATGCCATCAGAGGAAGTCAAGGCTTCTGTGTCCAAAACATCCAAAATAAATATGCAATGGTCTCAGGCTGTGGAAGAGCTCAAAAAAGGATTTTGAAAATCAAGAAAGAGAGGTGGAGGAAAAATTGGGAAGAGAAATGAGAGTGATGCAAGAAAATCATGAGAAGTGAGTCAACAGCTTCCTAAAGGAGACCCAAAAAAATGCTGAAGAAAATAACACCTTTAAAAATAGATTAACTCAAATGGCAGAAGAGACCCAAAAACTCAATGAGGAAAAGAATGCTTTAAAAAGAAGTAATCAAATGGAAAAGGAAGTTCAAAAGCCCATTGAAGAAAACAGTTCTTTAAAAATTAGCATGGAAGCAGATGGAAGCTAATGACTTTATAAGAAACCAAGAAATTACAAAACCAAACCAAAAGAATGAAAAAATATAAGATAATGTGAAATATCTCATTGGGAAAACAACTGACCTGAAAAATAGATCCAGGAGAGGCAAGTTAAAAAATTATGGGACTCCCTGAAAGCCATGATAAAAAAAAAAAGCTTAGACATCATATTTCATGAATTTATCAAGGAAAACTGCCCTGATATTCTAGAACCAGAGGGTAAAATAAATATTGAAAGAATCCACTGATCACCTCCTGAAAGAGATCCAAAGCGAAAAACTCCTAGGAATATTGTAGCCAAATCCCAGAGTTCCCAGGTCAAGGAGAAAATATTGCAAGCAGAGAGAAAGAAACATTTTGAGTATTGTGGAAATACAATCAGGATAACACAAGATCTAGCAGCTTCTACATTAAAGGATTGAAGAACTTGGAATGATATTCCAGAAGTCAAAGGAACTAGGATTAAAACCAAGAATCACCTACCCAGAAAAACTAAGTATAATATTTAAGGGAAAAAATGGTCCTTCAATGAAATAGAGGACTTTCAAACATTCTTGATGAAAAGAACAGAGTTGAATAGAAAATCTGACTTTCAAACACAAGAATCAAGAGAAGCATTAAAAGGTAAACAGGAAAGAAAAATCATAAGGGACTTACAAAAGTTGAACTATTTACATTCCTACATGGAAAGATAATATTTGTAACTCTTGAGACTTTTCTCAGTATTTGGATAGTTGGAGGAATTTTACACACACACACACACACACACACACACAGGGTACAGGATGAGTTGAATAGGAAGGGATGACATCTAAAAAATAAAATTAAGTGGTGATAGAGGAATATATTGGGAGGAGAAAGGGAGAAATGGGATGGGATAATTATCTCTCATAAAAGAGGCAAGAAAAGCCTTTTTTTAGCAGAGGGAAAAAGGGGGAGGTGAGAGGGAGAAAGTGAAGCTTACTCATCATTTTTGGCTTAAGGAGGGAATAAGATGTACACTCAATTTGATATGAAAATCTATCTTACACTAGAGAAAAGTAGGGGAGAAGTAAATACGTGGGGTGGGGGATAATAGAAGAGAAGGCAAATGGGAGGAGGCAGTAATTAGAAGTAAACAGTTTTGGGGAGGGACAAGGTCTAAAGAGAGAATAGAATAAATAGGGGGCAGGATAGGATGGAGGGAAATATAGTTAGTCTTTCACACTATGATTATTATGGAAGTCTTTAGCAAAACTACACATATATAACCCTATATTGAATTGTTTGCTTTCTCAATGGGGATAGGTGGGCAGGGAGGAAGGGAGAGGAGTTGGAACTCAAAGCTTAAGGAATGAATGTTGAGAATTGTTTTTGCATACAACTAAATATAGGTAATAAGGTATAGAAATCTATCTTACCCCACAAGCAAAGAGAGAAGATGGGGATAAGGGAAGGGAGGGGTGTGATAGAAGGAAAGGCAGATTGGGAGAAGGGGTAATCAGGATGTATGGTGTTACGGAGTAGAGCAGGGAAAGATAGGGAGAAAATTTGGAACTCAGAATCTTGGGGAAATGAATGTTAATAACTAGAATAAATAAATAAATGTAAAAAATATATATAAAGAATAAAAAGGATATGGATATTTTAACCTTCCTTTGCATAATGACCAAGGCATTATTCTTAAGTCTCCATTCTCCTTTATCTTTGTCTTTTGTAATTGCACCAATCCTTTCTGGTTAAAAATTACTTTTCTATCTTTTTTTCCCTTCCTTCCTTCCTTCCTTCCTTCCTTTCTTCCTTCCTTCCTTCCTTCCTTCCTTCCTTCCTTCCTTCCTTCCTTCCTTCCTTCCTTCCTTCCTTCCTTCCTTCCTTCCTTCCCCAATGATCTTGATATTCAGGTCACATGTCCGTTTTGAATTTCTTGTACATATGGGGTAAAATATTTCTCGAAGCCTAATTTCTCCCAGACTATTTACTACTTTCTCCAGAAGTTCTTGTCAAATAGGGAGTTCTTTCTGGGCAATTTACATTTTGGGGTTTATTGAATGCTATGTTATTGTTTAGTTATTCCTGAATCTTCCTTTTTAAATCATTTCTTTTAAACTACTTTTCTATTTCTTTTTTTTTAAATTTTATTTATTTATTTAATTTTTTACATTCATTTTCACAAATTTTTGGGTTCCAAAATTTTCTCTCCTTTTATCCCCTCCCCCCACCCCAATACCCCAAGCAATCTAATTTTCCCTATCTCCAATCTGCCCTCTCTTCTGTCATCCCTCCCTTCTCTTGTCTTCATCTTCTCTTTTCTCCTGTAGGGCCAGATGACTTTCTATTCCTCATTAACTGTATGTCTTCTTTCCTAGTTGCAACAACAATACTAAACAGTTGTTCCTAAAACTTTGAGTTCCAAATTCTCCCCATCCCTCCCTCCCCACCCATTCCCTTTGGGACGGCAGGCAATTCAATATAGGCCATATCTGTGTGGTTTTGCAAATGACCTCCCTGATAGTCGTGTTGTGTAAGACTAACTGAATTACCATCCCTCCTAACCTGCCCCTCATTGTTTCTCTTCTGTCTCTTGATCCTGTCCCTCCCCAAGTGTTGACTTCAAATTGCTCCCTCCTCCCTTTGCCCTCCCCTCCATCATCCCCCCCCTTGCAATATCTCCTTCTCCCCCACTTTCTTATACTGTAAGATAGGTTTTCATACCAAAATGAGTGTGCATTTCACTCCTTCGTTTAGTCAAATGTGATGAGGGTAAACTTCTTGTTTTTTTTTTTTTTCTCAGCTCTCCTCTTTTTCCCTCCACTAAGAAAAAAAACTCCTACCTGCCTCTTAAATGACATATAATTACCCCCTTCCCTTTCCCTCTCTTTCCTCCCCCTACATTTCTCTCTCACCATTTACCTTAGTTTCTTTTAAGGTATGGTCCCATCCTATTCAGTTCAATCTGTGCTCTCTACCTCTGTATGTGTGTGCATGTGTGTATGTGTGTGCATGCGTGTACATGTGTATGTGTGGTCCCACCAACTACCCAGATACTGAAAAGTTTTAAGAGTTAGAAATATTGTCTTTCCCTGTATGAATGTAAACAGCTCACTTCTGGTAAGTCCCTTAAGACTTCTCTTTGCTGTTTCCTTTTTCATGCTTCTTCTCATTCTTGTGTTTGAAAGTCAAATTTTCTTTTCAGCTCTGGTCTTTTCATTAAGAATGATTGAAAGTCCTCTGTTTCACTGAAAGACCATATTTTCCCTTGAAGTATTATACTCAGTTTAGCTGGGTAGGTGATTCTTGGTTTGAGTCCTAGTTCCTTTGCCTTCTGGAATATCCTATTCCACGCCCTTTGATCCCTTAATGTAGAAGCTGCTAGATCTTGGGTTATCCTGATTGTATTTCCACAGTACTGGAATTGTTTCTTTCTAGCTGCTTGCAAGATTTTTTCCTTGAGCTGGGAGTTATGGAATTTGGTCACAATGTTCTTAGGAGTTTCTCTTTTTAGATCTCTTTCAGGTGGTGATCGATGGATTCTTTCAATACTTATTTTGTCCTCTGGTTCTAGAATGTCAGGGCAGTTTTCCTTGATAATTTCATGGAAGATGATGTCTAGGCTCTTTTTTTGATCATGAGTTTCAGGTAGTCCCATAATTTTTAAATTATCTCTCCTGGATCTATTTTCCAGGTCAGTTGTTTTTCCCATGAGATATTTCACATTCTCTTCTATTTTTTCATTCTTTTGGTTTTGTTTGGTGATTTCTTGGTTTCTCATAAAGTCATTAGACTCCCCATCTGTTCCATTCTAATTTTGAGAGAACTATTAAATTCAGTGAGCTTTTGAGCCTCTTTTTCCATTTGGCTCATTCTGCTTTTGAATGCATTCTTCTCCTCATTGGCTTTTTGAACCTCCTTTGCCAATTGGGTGAGCCTATTTTTCAAGGTGTTAATTTCCTCAGCATTTTTTTGGGTCTCCTTTACCAAGGTATTGACCTGTTTTTCATACTTTTCTTGCATCTCTGACATTTCTCTTCCCAGTTTTTCCTCCACCTGTCTAACTTGCTTTTCAAAATCCTTTTTGAGCTCTTCCAGGGCCTGAGCCCACCCACCACCCCCCTGGGGTGTCTGGGGTACTGAGGCCCCGCCCTCCACGTCTTTCCCTGATGGCAAGAATACGTCCTCGTCATCAGATCCGAAGGTCGGGATCATTTGCATTTGTTGGAAAAAACTCTCTAAAGTCTTATTTTTCTTCCCTTTTCTAGGCATTTTCCCTGCCAGTTACTTGACTTCTGAGATTCCTTTCCACCCCCGCCTGGATCCGCCCAGCTAGTGCTTGGCCTCTGAGATTTAAATGGGCTTTCCTCCTGCCGGCTGTCAATCAGTGAGCTTTAGTTCAGGTGCTGGGGTGGGGGCAGGGCTGCCTCCCAGGCTCAGTTCCCTCAGGGGTTTTATGTAGAGACTTTCAGGAATGGAGTGGGTGGGGGCGGGGTGGGGGGCCCGCCTCCCGTGCTCAGTTCCCTCGGGGGCTTTAAGCAGAAGCCTTCAGTAATAGAGCGTGGTGGGGGCAGGGCCGTCTCCCAGGCTCAGCTCCCTCAGGTTTTATGCAGGGAATCTTCCGTAATGAAGATCCTGCCTGCTGCTGGGGGATTCCTGAGTCCCGGTCCGCTGCCTGCCTCCTTAGCCTCCACCCACACCTCTGCCTCCCCCGCTTCCTGCCCCCGTCTCTGCCGCCAGCCGCTTCCTCCCGAGGGGGCCCGAGTCACGGAGACACCCTGCTCCCCCTCTCCTCCAGCCCGGCCTTCTCTCTCACTCACCTGTAGCTTCTGTGGGCGGAGGGACTTTCCCAGCTGCCGGAGCTTCCATCTCTGAAGCCTGCTCGGATCAGCTTCTCTGGGGCTGCGGCCATGGCAGCGTTGGGGGTGCGGTCCACTTTCCCGGTTGCGACGGACCCTGGGGACAGGTCTCCAGGGTTCCCTGGAACGGAAATCTCTTCCACTCCGTTTCTGCACACCTTGTATTGACCCAGAAGTTATGGGGGACTCCTTTTTACATTAATTCTATGGGCTTTCATTTCAGAGCTCATAAACGTGCGTCCTTCTACTCCGCCATCCTGGCTCCGCCCCCTCTACTTTTCTATTTCTTAAATAAATGGTTCACTCTGATGATTGCTGTCTTACATTATACTTTAAAGTCTGTAAGTGTGATTGCTCCTTAATTCCTCTCTTTTTCATTTCTTCCCTTGGTATCCTAGACATTTTGTTATGATATGAATTTTTCTGTCTTTGTAAAGAAATCCTTTGGCAGTTTGATTGGCATAGCACTATCTGTAAATTAGCTTTGATAGTCCTAGCATCTTTACCATTTTGGTATGATCCAATCATGAACACTAAATAATCCTTCAGCTATTTAAGTTGTTCTTTATTTCCTTAGGGAGTATTTTGTAATTGAATGTATATAAATATCAAGTGTGTTGCTATAGGCTGACTCTCAGTATTTTGTGTATTTTGTAGTGAATTGAAAGATATTTCTCATTGTGTTGTTTGGATTTTGTTGTGTAGAAATAATTTCTTTTATTTTATAGCCTCCAACTTTGCCAATGCTATTATCCCAACTAGGTACTTTGCTGATTATCTAAGATTCTCTAAACAAGGATAGTTTTTTTTTCTACTTTTTGCCTATCTTTATACTTTTAATTTCATTTTCTTTTGCTATTGCTAGCATTTCTACTTACCCTTTTTTAAAAATATGTAATTTATTTTCAGTTCTTAACATTTACTTCCACAAGAATTTGAATTCAAAATTTTCTCCCTATCTCTCCCCACCCCCTACCCCAGGAGAGCATACACCCCATCCATTCTTTCCTCCAGTCTGTCCACCCTACTATTACCCACCCTTCTTCCATCCTCCTTTCCCTCTATTTCCTTGTAGAGCAGAATAATTTTCTATACTCTATTGACTGTACAGCTTATTGTCCAGTTGCATGCATTCATTTTTAAAGCTTTGAGTTCCATATTCTCTCCCTCCATACTTACCCACCTTCATTGAGAAAACAAGCAATTCAATATAGGTCATACATGTATAACAATGAAAAGCACTTCCATAATAGTTATGCTGTAAAAGACTAACCATATTTCCTTCTGTCCTATCCTGCGCTTCATTTATTCCATTCACTCCCTTGACCTGTCCTCCCACAGTAATGTTTGCTTCTGATTATCCCTTTCCCCAATTTACTATGCCTTCTATTATCTTCCCTCTTCTATCTTGTTACCCCTTGCCTTTCTGCAGGGTAAAATCGATGTCCACATCCAATTGAGTGTATGTTATTCCTTCTTAAGCCAAATTCCATGAGAATAAGACTCAATTATTTCCTTTCTTATATATATACGTATATATACATACATGTATATATACATACATGTATATATACATACATGTATATATGTATATATACATACACAAACATACCCATGTACATATACATACCTACACATGTATAATATACACTTACATACTTACCCATATCCACCTACATATATATATATACATATATATATATATATATATATATATATATATATATATATATATATATTCCCTCTACCTACTCTAATACTAAAAAAGTTCTCATGAGTTACAGAGGACATCTTTTCATATAGGAATGTAAACAGTTCAACTTTAATGAGTTCCTTAAGGCTTCTCTTTCCTGTTTACCTTTTCATGTTTCTCTTGATTCTTCTATTTGAAAGTTAAATTTTTTATTCAGCTCAGATATTTTCAACAAGAATGCTTGGGAGTCCTCTATTTCATTGAAATTCCAATTTTTCCCTTGAAGCATTATACTCAGTTTTGCTGGATAGGTTAATTCATGGTTTTAATCCTATCTCCTTTGACCTCTGGAATATCATATTCAATCCCTTAGTGTAGAAGCTGCTAAATCATGTGTTATTTCCACAATACTTGAATTGTTTCTTTCTGGTTGCTTGTAATATTTTCTCCTTGACCTGGCTACAACATTCCTAAGAGTTTTTCTTTTTGGATCTCTTTTAGGAGGTGATCAGTGAATTCTTTCCATTTCTATCTTACTTACTATCTTATTTCTATCTATTTGCTTCTAGAATATCAGGGAAGTTTTCCTTGATAATTTCATGAAAGATGATGTCTAGACTCTTTTTTTTTTTGATCATGGTTTTCAGGTAGACCAATAATTTTTAAATTATCTCTCCTGGATCTATTTTCCAGGTCAGTTGTTTTTTCAGTGAGATATTTCACATTGTCTTCTATTTTTTCATTCTTTTGGTTTTGTTTTGTAGTTTCTTGGTTTCTCATAAAGTCTTTAGCTTCCATCTGCTCCATTCTAATTTTAAGAACTATTTTTTCAGTGAGCTCTTTTCCATTTGGGTAATTCTGCTTTTTAAAGTATTCTTATCCTTATTGGCTTTTTGGACCTCTTTTGCCATTTGGGTTAGTCTATTTTTAAAGGTGCTATATTCTTCAGCATGTTTTTGGGTCTCCTTTAGCAAGTTGTTGACTCACTTTTCATGATTTTCTTACATTGCTCTCATTTCTCTTCCTAGTTTGTCTTCAACCTCATTTACTTGATTTTCAAAATCCTTTTGAGTTCTTCCATGGCCTGAGACCAATGTATATTTTTTTTGGAGGTTTTGGATGTAGAAGCCTTGACTTTGATGTCTTTGTCTGATGGTATGCTTTGTTCTTCCTCATCTGAAAGGATGGAAGAAAATATCTGTTCACTAAGAAAGTAACCTTCTATAGTCTTATTTTTTCCCCTTTTTTGGGGTGTTTTCCTAACCAGTTATTTGACTTTTGAGTCCTTTGTCAAGTGGAGGGTATACTCTAGGGTCCTGTAAGTTCTCAGTTCCTCCAAGTTGGCACAATCAAGGGAGAGGAGTTTAATCCTCTCCTGGTCTGCACTCTGGTTTGGGAGCAGGATTCCCTCTCCAGAGCCTCCACTAGTCCTCACCCCAGGACCACCACTTGGAACTGAGACCCAGATAGACTGCTCAATACCTCCAGGATCTTTAGGCTAAGGGCTCCAAAAAGTGAATTCTGCTGCTGCCCTGGGGCCAGGGCTGGGGCCAGGACTGGGGTCAGACCAGGTTCCCTTCTCATTCAGGTGAAAGAGCTTTCTTACTGACCTTAGAAGGTGTCTTTGGTGTTTATGGGTTGAGAAATCTTGGAACCATAGCTGCCACTCACAATTCTGCACCCTAACACCTGCACCAGTCTGAGCTGTGCTGCATGGCCAAGGTTGGGCTGCACTCCATTCTGAGCCTAGTGCGATAGACCTTTCTTGTCAGCCTTCCAGGCTGTCTTGAGCTAGAAATTTCTTTAACTCTGTCGTTTTTGTGGCTTTTGCTGCTCTAGAATTTTTTAGAGTCATTTTTTACAAGTATTTTGTGGGCTATGAAGGTAGAGCTAAAGCAGATCCCACTTCTACTCCACCATCTTGGCTCTACCCACTATTGCTAGCATTTCTAGAAGTGTATCAAATACTACCAGGGAGAGAAAATGTCCTTGCTTTTATTATTTTAATTCTGATATATCGTCATTACAAATGATGCTTGCTTTTAGTTTTAGATAGATACTTCATATATTTTAAAAAGATGTATCTATAACTATACTTTGTAGAGTTTTTTTTTTTTAGCATAAATGTGTGTTGTTCTTATAAAAGGAGTTTTCTGTATATATTGAGATAGTCAAATAGTTTTAGATGTTTTTGTTTTGAATGATTATGTTTGTTTTCCTAATGTTGAACCATCTTTGTATCCCTGGGATAAATCCCATTTGGTAATAATTACTTGTTGGATAAATTGCTATAAATCTGACAGGGTTTTATTTGAACATTTTAAATCAATATTCGTTGATGTTATTGGTTTGTCGTTGTTTATTTTTTCCTTCCCTGGTTTAAAATTTGCCTCATAAAAGGAGTTTGGTAGAGTATTTTCTTTCCTAATTTTTGAGGATAATTTTGTAATGTAGATAGCATAGATCTGCAGTATAGATTTGTAGAGAAGGCAAATTAGTCTGATTGAAGGGGGATTGCTTGGGCCCTATAGCAACAATAGGTAATGATTCTCCTGACCACAAAGTCTCTGATTGAGTTGACTGTTGACTCCTGTTGACTCTAGATTTTGCTTACTGATTGGCTGGGAAGCCAGTCTCATTCCTACAGAAGTTTAACCACCCCCACATAAAGACTGTGTGAGATGATTGTTGGTAAGCCTAGAGTTTCACATACCTTCTTTGACCTTTAAGCCTTCAAATGATGGAAGGATAATCCTTTTTACCAATATATTCTACGGGGGCACCTGTGGAAACACTAACTACAGAAAGATATAGACAGAGTGTTTAGTAAAAGTGCCAGTCACTGTACTAAGTAATAAGGGTACAAATAAAAGTAGAAAGTTTCTACCCTCAAAGACCATACATTCTAATAGGGAGAGTGGAGATAGATGTATGAGAAAGTGTAGTTTGAAAATGTGTGGAAGCTAACAGAGAGTCTTGGTTCCAGTCAAGATAAGGGAAAAGCTCACTAATTTTAGAACCCAAATTGGTTCTAGAGGCAGAGGCCAAGGTTCTGTTGTGGGGAAGAGTTGAGGATGTAGGCGAAAGGTAGTTGACATTTTGGATCTGACAGAGAGTAGTTAGGTATTGCTATGAAAAAAAATCAAATCAAAGTGATCTTGTCTAAACTTATTTCTGCTTTAGTAAGTCAACATTTAATCCATATGTAAATCAGTAGCTTTTTTCAGGTAATGCAGTATTGAGAAGATTAGAAATTTAATGCAACTGGGAGTGCAAGCTATTTTGATGAATTATGAATTATTGCTAGAAATGTTGAAATTTCTTACTTTTGACTAGATGAGCAAGAACCTGAGCCTTGCCACTAAAAAGAAGTCTCAGAGGCAAAAGAACCAGCTAAGTCCCACTCGCCTGTGTAGAATTTTAGACTCAAAGGCTTAAAAGGGACTGAACAGGGGCAATGATCCTAGTTTGCCACCTAGTGGCAAAATTAAATATAGCAATCTGAGTGCTTCTTCAATCCAGGATCCCAGCACTCTTCAAGGTAAAACAGTGGTCCTGTCTTTGTCAAAGTGAAATACAGTGTATTTTATGGGTGTTTCATATAAATTATAGCTCAATATTTGAGCTATCTACTTCACAGTTTGCTGTGAGGAAAGCACTTTGTAAACTTTAGTGTATTCTATAAGTGTACTGTATTATGGTTGTAACAATGGCATTTGTGGTAATTATATTTGTAGCCTGTTGTCCCAACAGCTGTAGACCCTCATGGTCCCAGGTTCAAATCATGGGGATTTTGAGAAGTATCATATGTCTTTGAGTCACTTTCCCCTCCTCATACTTAGAAAACCTAGGATTTCTGAAGTTAACTCAGGCCTAAGTACTCGGTTGATCACCATGCTAATGGACTTATGCAAGAACTGAACAAAAAGAGTAAAACCATTTAGCTGGTTAATTGGTAATGAACAGGAATGAACACTAAAGTAACAGAAACTATGAAAGACCTAGATTCTCTGATCATTACAGTTCCAAAGGACTCATAAGAAAATTACTCTCTCCAGAGAGATAACTAATGACCTTCAGGTGCAGACTGAGTCATACCTTTTTAACTTCATTTTTCTTGCCTTTTCTTGTAACATGGTTAATATGAAAATATATTTTGCATGACTTTACATGAATAACGCATATTGCTTGTCTTTCCAATGGTTGGGGGAGGGGTTAGAGAGAGGGAGAATTTTAGAACTCAAAATTAAAAATAATATATTAAGAAAAAATGAGTAAAATAATTTTTAAGAATAAAAACAAAAAATTAATTTGCAAAGCAATTAAAAAAGAGGAGTAATAACTCCCAAATTATTAACAACGTATTTTACCTATTTAAATTATTTATATTCTTTTTATTTATTTCACTAAATGTTTCCCAGTCATATGTAGGAATTTTAAACAATCATTGTTAAAAATTTTGGGTTCCAAATTCCCTATCTCCCTACTATCCCTCTCCCATCCTTGAGAAAATAAGCAATTTGATTTCGATGATATATGTGAGGTCATGCAAAATATATTTCCATATTAGCCTTTTGCGACAGAAAAGCAAATAAAATAATAAAAATAAACAAATTTAAAAAAATATGCTTCAGTCTACATGCAGAGATCATCAGTTCTCTCTCTAGAGGTAGACAGCATTTTTCATCATGGGTCCTTTGGAATTGTCTTGGATCATTTTCTTGCTCAGAGTAGCTAAGTGTCTCATAATCGATCATTCTTACAATATTGCTATTAATATATTTGGTGTTCTGGTTTTACTCACTTTACTTTGCATGATTTCATGTAAGTCTACCCAGGTTTTCTGAAACCATTCTGCTTATTATTTCCCTTTATGTTTTGCTTGGGTCTTGTATTTGAAAGTCAAATTTTCTTTCAACTCTGGTTTTTTCATCAGGAACTTCTGAAAGCCCTCTATTTAATTAAAAGTTCATTTTTTGAAGGATTATATTCAGTTTTGCTGGGTAAATTATTCTTGGTTGTAATCCTCTTTTGCCTTCCAGGCTCTCATATTCTAAGCCCTCTGATCCTTCAAAGTGGTAGCTTCAAAATCTTGTGTGATCCTGTGTGGTTCCACAGTATCTGAATTGTTTCTTTTTCGCTGCTTGCAATATTTTCTCTTCCTGAGAGGTTCCATTTTGCAATCTTTTTCATATGGTGATTGGTGTATTTTTTCAATTTTCATTTTACTCTCTTCTTCTAGAATATTGAGGCAGTTTTCCTTGAGAATTTCTTGAAATATAATGTCTAGGCTTTTTCTTTGATCATGGCTTTCAGGTAGTCCAATAATTCTTAAATCATCTCTCCTTGATCTACTTTCCAGGTCAATTGTTTTTCCAATGAGTTATTGTACATTTTCTTCTATTTTTTTTCATTCTTTTGATTGTGTTTTATTGTTTTTTGATGTCTCATGGAGTCATTAGCTTCCACTTGCCCATTTCTAATTTGTAAGGAATTATTTTCTCCAGTTAACTTTTGTACCCCTTTTTCCTTTTGGATAATTCTGGTTTTAAAGGTGTCATTTTCTTCAGTATTTTTTTGTGCCTATTTTTACCAAGCTATTAATTATCTTTTCATAATTTTCTTCCTTTGCTTTCATTCATTTACTTAATTTTTCCTCTACCACTCTTATTTAATTTTGGGAATAATTTTTTAGCTTTTTCAGGAATTCTTGTTAGGTTTTTGTCCAGTTAACATCTTTTCTTTGAGGTTTTGCTTGTAGCTGTTTTGACTTCATTGTCTTCTGAATTTGTATCTTGATCTTCCCTGCTGCCATAGTAGCTTTTTATAGTTAGGTTCTTTCCCCCTGCTCATTTTTTCCATGTTATTTCTTGATTTAGAACCTAATGTTGGGCTACATTCTTGGTCTGAGGTAGGGAGGGGCTAGTCTCATGCTGAGGCTTCTTCAAATTTCTGTTTTCAGAGCTAGTTCTAGGGGTTTGGAATTTTTTGTGCTTCCCAGTGGTGTGATCTGGGAAAGGCATGGTCACTACGCTCTTGGTTTTCACTCTAAAAGCCTCTGATCCCTTTGGATTATAATCAATACTACTCAGATCCTTTCCTCCCTTCAGACAGGATGTGATATGACTCCTCATTCCCTCTTGACTAAAAATGCTTCTTGACCTATGACCTAGAAGTTGGTATAGGCAATGGAGTTGCCAAACAGTGTTTGGTTTTGCATCCAGTACTAGTACAGGGGTATCCTGTAATCTCTTTCTGATAAGTTTCCAGGTCCCCTTATCATCTCTGACTTGAGATCTCCTGAAGCTGCTGCTGCTTCTGTCAGCACCACCTAACTGAACATTGGTGTTCCATCCCTGTGTGCTCTGGGCCAGCCTCCACCATGTCTCAGATCGCTCTTTCCAACCTCCTCAGTTGTCATGGTTTGGAAAACTGTCTCATTCTGACCTTTTGCTGCCTCTGCTATTTTTGAATTTGCTTTAAATTTATTATTTTAAATTTAATTTTTTATTTAAATTTATTATTTTAAATCAAAAAAGTTTCCATTGACTACTAAAGCCAACACACTCAACACACACACACACACACACACACACACACACACACATACACATAATGTAACAGAAAACAGTCAGCCACATTCCCCACAAGCACAGTTTTCCTCTCCTTCATACCCAAAGAATTTGGGACTCTTGGCTTTGATAGGGAAGGCACCGACAAAATCTCAATAGCCTAAGACATGTCCTGGTCTGCCTTGAGTTAAGTTAGTGACTGAAGCTATTGGTGCCTAGCCTGATTTCTGATTTTGGGTCACCACTGTTATGGTGCAGCCCTCAATTTGGCTAGCTTTCAGCATTGCTTGTCAGTCTTAATCATGATGATGGTTCCAGCTTTTCCCTAGCCAGTGAGCTTTCCCTTCTTGATTTGTTTCAGTTGTCTCTCTGTGTAGGATCTAACAAAAACAACAAAGAAAATCTATTGTTGCCATTCATTCTCTGAAGTCTTCATTGTTCTGTATTCCAGGTACCTGGCAGTGACCTCCATTCTTTATCCAATTTCCCCCAAAATCTCTTATCTCAATCCCCAGATGTGCTGTAGACACATGGCATCATGGGAATTAAAGTCCTAATTCTCCTGCAAAGAGAATTTGTGTGTTCTGGTCTCAAGTATCCTTGAAAATGTGGTCATTTTCCACCTCAGTCATATTTACTGCATCTCATTATTAATATGGTATACACCAGGGGTGGGCAACCTGCAGCCTTGAGGCCACATGTGGCCTTATAGGTCCTCAAGTATGGCCCTTTGATTGAATCCAAACTGTGAAGGCCACATGTGGCCGCGAGGCTGCAGGTTCCCCACTCTTGGTGTATACTACATTGGTAGCAATTATTATGAGGTTAGTAGCAATCATTTTACTTCTTATATATGAACTCATATCTAAACTATTTTATTATAGACAGGCAGTGTGACATAGTGGATGGAAAATCAGCCTCAGAAGCAGGCAGATCTGTGTTCAACTTCTGCCTTTGTCACATACTATCTGTGTGACCATGGGCAAGTCACTTGGCCTTCACTGGCTCCAGAAAATTCTGTAAGAGTATAACTTACAGATTAGTTACTGATATGCATAAATGGAAGAAGTTTTCACATTGGGAAGTTCTCACACTTATTAAATCACAGGTTTGAACCAAAAGTGTTACTAATTTTAATCAGTGATAATCATATTAGTAATGATGTTGATGATGATGACCAGTAGCAATAATACAGATTGTATCCCATCTATGCCCTAGTAGATTGTTTTATGATACAAATCTCATTATGTGGTGGCAAATGTAGGATGTGCCTCTGAGCTTGGCCGGGATGAGCTTCTGACAACACACATACAATCTGTCACCAGGCCTGCCTCTGAAGCCTTGACAGCTTGCTGGGACCAGCCAGAATTGTATTCTGTTGACATGGTTTTCAGGAATTCAAGTTCATTTGCATGTACACAAAAACAAGAATTAACGAATTTTTTAAGACCAATTGCTCTCTCTTCCTCTACTCCATCTTCCCTCCCTTTCCCCTCTTCTTTGTTTATCAAACTTTTGGATATATGACTGTAGGAGGGATAGCTAAATCAAGAGAATCACTGGGAGGAATAATAATGAGGATGATGGGGTAGCCAGCATTTATAAAGTGTTTCAAAGTTTTAAAAAAAAAGTGCTTTAGAAGTATTATCTGATTTGATCCTCACAACAATGCTGGGAAGCAGGTTCTTTTATTATCCTTATTTTACAGTTGAGAAAACTGAGCAGACAGAGGTTAAGGAAAGTTCTTAGCACAGTTCCTGGAACACAGTAGGCACTTAATAAATGCTTTCCCCCTTCCTCCTTGGGCAGCTGGGTAGTGCAATGGATAGAGTGCAGGGCCTAGAGTCAGTTATCTTCCAGAGTTCAAATCTGGTCTCAGACCTTTACTGGCTATATGCACTTAATCCTGTTTGCCTCTGTTCCCTCATCCATAAAATGAGCTGGAGAAGGAAAATGGCAAACCACTCCAGCATCTCTGTCAAGAAAAGCCCAAATGCAGTCATGAAGAGAGATGGCAGAGAGGAATCAGCCACAACAAGAGCCCTTCCTCTTTTCTTCAGGGCTCAGTTTAGGTGCTCTATGGTCTACACAAGGTCTTCCCTGATCCTAATATATTGGTCATAGGATCACGGATTTAGAACTAGAAGGGATTATAGGTTATCTGTGCCAACCTCTTTGTTTCACTGACAGGGAAACAAGGAGACTCAGAAAGATGAAATGCCTTTTCCAAAGTTGCAAGGTGTTAAGTGGCAGATGATTTTAAGCTTGTCTTCTAACTCCAAGTATAAGCACTTTAACTACAGCACCACAATACCATTCTTCCCTTGCTACCCACAAATTACATTATACTTACTTATCATGTACATGTGATATCTCTTCAGTAGAGGCCAAACTCCTTAAAGGCAGAGGAAATTTTATTTTCCTCTTTGTATGCCGATTGCTAAGACCAGTGCCTTGAACAATGTTTTAAGAACTGTAATTCAACCAAATGAAGTATTCCAACAAACGTTTATTAAGTATCTAATGTAAGCAAAGCACTGTGGACCCAAAGGCAAAAACCTGCTCCAAGGAGTTAACGTTCTAGTTGGGGGACACAATATATATCCAGGTAAGTAATAGTTTCAAGAAATAGTTTCAAGAGGAAGAGAATATTAATAATTGGGGGTAGAATTAGGGAAAAGCCTCAATTGGGAGGTTCCACCTAAGCTTTGTCCAAGGATTCTAAGAGGTAGAGGTAAGCAGAGAGAACATTCCATGAATGGCGAACCAGTTATGCAATGTCACAAAGGTATGAAATAAATTGTCTTTTATGGAGTACAGATAAGGGACTAATCTGGCTAGAAAAGAGTGATGCAGTTGTGTGAAACAGGACTAGTATGAGAAATAGGAATCAGACCTTTCAGTGCTATCTTGAAGATTTTGTGTTTTATCCACAGTCACCCAGCTAGTATATGAGGCCACATTTGAACTCAGCTCCTTCTGATGCTAGGCCCAGGGTCCTGTCCATTGTGTCACTTAACTGCCTCTAAACCTATGTAGAGAAAAAGGCTCACTTGTCCCATAATTTATCAATAAAGCCTTACTTCACAATTTTCTCCTGGAGGTTTGAGATTACTAATTGGCCAAGGTACACGTTAGAATTCATGAAAATTCTTTCTAAACTCATGATTAGTCATTAGAACAGCTTAGTACACATTGGTACACATTCAACTCTTGGTACACATTCAACTCTTTCAGTGGCTTTTAAGAGATGAATGTTATCTGGAACATGGTAGTGAGGGGAAGCATCAGGCAGTTTTCAATAGAGAGCCTAAGTATTGTACACATTCAATAATAACCTTGGAGGGTAGCTGTTTTCTCAGAAAGGCCAACCTCCCTTTTGCAAATGCTAACAATTATACTGAGACTAACCTTAGGAGATGTGGCCATTGCCTTTTGGTGGGGAGGATAGATAATGACAAAATTCAATGGGTGTCTTTCAAAAGTTACAAAAGGGAGTAAAAAAACCCAACACCCTATAGAATGTTTGTATGGATACTGAATAAGAGACATGTGTTTGTCCTTTGTTGCCAAAGAAGACCCTGCCATCAGAGAAATAATGACATGACTTGTACTTGACTTTGTTTTTTGAGTAAGGGAGGGCCAGCCTCAATTCTCCTCCAGAGCCATCTGAATCTAGTGATCAGATATTCATCAGGATGACTGGAGATGAGGCAACTGGGGTTAAGTGACTTGCCCAAGATCACCCAGCTAGTGAGTGTCAAGTGTCTGAGGTGAGATTTGAACTCAGGTCCTCCTGACTCCTGCACTGGTGCTCTATCCACTGCACCATACCTCAAGGAAAGCTGTAAGTAAAAAAAGATTATGATGAATTATTCTTTTTTTTGGTTTTTTATTTTTTAAAATTTATTTATAGATTCCAACGTTCATTTCCACAAAATTTTGAGTTCAAATTTTTCTCCCCATCTCTCCCCTCCCCCTTCCCCATAATACCTAGCATTCTGATTATTCCTTCCCTCGATGTCCCCTCCCTTCTATCACATCCCACTCTTCCCTTATCCCCATCTCTCTTTTCTTGTAGGGCAAGGTAAATTCTATACCCCATTACCTGTATTTCTTATTTCCCAGTTATATGCAATAATAATTCTCAACATTTGTTTCTAATACTTTGAATTCCAACTTCTCTCCTTCCCTCTCTCCCTCCCTACCCATCCCCAATGAGAAAGCAGGCAATTCAATACAGGCTATATATGTGTCGTTTTGCAAAAGACTTCCATAATAATGATGTTGTGTAATACTAACTATATTACCCTCTATCTTACCCTGTTCCCCCCTTTTTTTATTCTGTCATTTGACTTTGTTCTTTCCCAAAAGTGTTTACTTCTGGTTACTCCCTTCTCCCATTTGCTCTCTATCATTCCCCTCACCCCACTTGTCCCCTCCTACCCTATTTTCCTGTAATGTAAGATAGATTTTCATATCAAATTTAGTGAGCATGTTATTCCCTCCTTAAACCATATGTAAAGAGAATAAACTCCACTCTTCCCCTCTCATCTTCTCCCTTTTCTCCTCCACTGAACAGGATTTTTCTTATCTCTTTTATGAGTTATAAAACTCCTGCCCCATTCCATTTCTCCCTTTCTCCTCCCAGTATTTTCCTCCCTCACTCTTTAATTTTTATTTTATTATTTTTTTATGGATATCATCTCTTCTGATTCAACTCAACCTGTACTCTCTGTCTCTATGTGTGTGTGTGTGTGTGTGCGTGTACAATCTATCCACCTACCCAAATACTGAAAAAAGTCTCAAGAGTTACAAATATTATCTTTCCATGTAGGAATATAAACAGTTCAGTTTTAGAAAGTCTTTTATGATTTCTCTTTCTTGTTTACCTTTTCATGCTTCTCTTGATTCTTGTGTTTGAGAGTCAAATTTTCTATTCAGGTCTAGTTTTTTCACCATGAATGCTTGAAAGTCTTCTATATCATTGAATGACCATTTATTCCCTGAGTATTATACTCAGTTTCTCTGGGTAGGTGATTCTTGGTTTTAATCCTAGCTCCTTTCTTTTCTGGAATATCCTATTCCAAGCCCTTTGATCCCTTAATGTAGAAGCTGCCAGATCCTGTGTTACCTTGGTTGTATTTCCACAGTACTCAAATTGTTTCTTTCTGGCTGCTTGCAATATTTTCTCCTTGACCTGGGAACTCTGAAATTTAGCCACAATATTCCTAGGAGTTTCTCTTTTTGGGTCTCTTTCAGGATGTGATTGGAGGATTCTTTTAATATTTATTTTGCCCTCTAGTTCTAGAATATTAGGGCAGTTTTCCTTGATAATGTCATAGAAGACAATGTTTAGGCTCTTTTTTTGATCATGGCTTTCAGGTAGTCCCATAATTTTTAAATTGTCTCTCCTGGATCTATTTTCCAGGTCAGGTGTTTTTCCTATGAGATGTTTCACATTATCTTCTATTTTTTCAAAGTTTTGTTTTTGTTTTCTAACTGCTTGGTTTATCTCATTCTCATTAGCTTCCCTGAACTCAATTCTCTCTTTAAAAGAACTATTTTCTTCAGTGAGTTTTTGAACCTCCTTTTCCAATTGGCTAATTCTACTTTTTAAAGCCTCCTTCTCCTCACTGACTTTTTGGACCTCTTTTTCCAATTGAGTTAGCCTCTTTTTAAAGATGCTATTTTCCTCAGCATTTGTTTGGTTCTCTTATAGCAGGCTGCAGACATGCTTTTCAAGCTCTTCTATGGCCTAAGCCCATTTCATATTCATTTTGGGGGTACTGGAGGCAGAGGCCTTGACTTTCTCTGACTATATGCCTTGTTCTTCCTCATGTGAAAGGATGGAAGGAGACCCCTGTTCATCAAGAAAGTAACTTTCTATGGTCTTATGTTTTTCCCCCTTTTTGGGCCTTTTCCCAGCCAGTTACTTGACTTCTGAATCCTTTGTCAAGAGGAGGGTCCTAGTACTTCTCCTCTCCCTAGTACAAAGCTGAGATTCAAATCAGCTGCTCAATTCCCTTGGGGCTTTGGGTGGGGGTGGGGCTGCCACTGAGGGCTGAGGTTCAGATCAGCTGCTCAATTCTGCCAGAGGCTTTAAGCTGAGCTGCCTGGACAATAGACCCAGGCTGCTTCCTTGGCCACCATAGTTGCCTGCCTCCTGCTGCTGCCACCCCCCGGGGCTAGTGCTGGGGGAACTCTGTTCCCCTCTCACCCAGCTGAGAAAGCCCTCTCATGCTGACCTTTGGAGCTTTCTTTGTCATTTGTGGGTTGAGAGATCTGGGACCCTCCCTATTGGGAATTCTGCCCTGGGAAGTCTGTTCAGGTCCTGATCCTCCCAGTGCCCTGTGGCCGGGGCTAGGTTCTGCTCAGCTCAGTGTCCCTTGAGACAGACCTTTCCAGTTGGCCTTCCAGGTTACCCTTGGCTGGAAACCTCTTTCACTCTGTTGTTCTGTGACTTCTGCTGCTCTAGAATTCATTGAGAGTCATTTTTTACAGGTATACTGTGGGCTGTGGGTAAGTGCTAGAGTGCATGTGTCCTTCTACTTTGCCATCTTGATTATTCCCCTTCCATGATGAATTATTCTTAATACAAATGTTTCTTCTAGTTAGGAATGGAATCTCTCCAAATGAGGGCTGCAATGGATGTTTCAGTATACAATAAGAAAAAAACTGGATCCAATCCCTTGTGAGGACTTGTTCTTTCATTTAGTCTTACTTCTACAGGTAAAAATTAATGTATCAATAGCAGTTTGAATCATTGAGTTGAAGTACTAATAATGATTGACCAAAAAAAAGACTACCCAGATCACATGATCAAATTTGTGTTTTAGAAAAAAAAAATTGGCATCTGTGTGAAGAGTGAATTGAAGCAAGAAGAGACTGAAAGTATGGAGACCAATTAGAAAGCTTTTTCATGGGACAACTGAGAGGTAATGCGGGCCTGACCTAAGATGGCAGCTCTGTGAGTTAGAGAAGGGGATGAATGTGGAAGATGTTTTGTCAGTGGAACTGAGAAAGTCTGGCAAATGATTAGAAATGAAGTGTCAAGGATGAAAGAATTTAGGATCAATTTGAGGTTATGAAATGGAAGGATGGTTGTCTTGTTAATAGAAGTGGAAAAATTTAGACAGGATATGGGTTTGGTGCAGATATATATATATATACACACACACACACTTATACACATATATGTATGTATGTATGTATATTCTGTTTAGGATATATTATTTTTGAGACGCTTGTGGAACATTAACTGTCCAAGGTAATTGATAAACGAAGGTGTCAAATTCAGAAGCAAGATTTAGCGACATACATGAGCACATACAAACACTGGTTGGGTCTGCATTTCTCTTTACTTGTTTGGGTAATCATCCTTTACATATAGCTGTGAAAGGGACCCAATTTCTTTCTCTTCTATATATTTTTTAATGGCATGATCTTTGTCATACCATATTTATGTACCATGGATTATAGATCATGTATCCATTTTCAACTTGTGGTAGATGTTGTAAGATGGTTTAAACCTAACTTATTCCAAACTGCTTTCTAGTTGTTCCAGAATAGTTTTTCCCCAAGAAATTTATGTTTTTGAATTTATTAATACTGAATTATTCAGTTTAGATGTTTTTGATTCTTATATGGTTTGATCCACTGATATTATTTTCTATTTTTTAACCAGCAGCAAATATTTACAATGCTTACTGTTTTATAGTATATGAAGTCTAGAAATGCTATTTCCCTTTCATTTTTAATTTTTCATTATATCCTTTGATTCCAGAACTTTTGTTCTTCCAAATGAATTTTATTAATGTTATGTAGTAAATATCTCTTTATAATGGTTAGTCACAAGGCCAGAGTTAGTATTACAGCACATTTTAACTTGTGCCCTTTCTATTTTGTGATGTACAACACACATCATCATTATAACGTAAGTTCTTTGAAGGCAGGAACCATACATCTATCTGATCTTTGTGACTCTACCACCTAGTATTGAGTCTGGCATATAGTAAAAACTTAACAAATGCTTAATTGATGTGCTAATATTTTGAAAGTCAATGTTCTGGTCTTTTTTATTACAAATGTTTTGTTTTGTTTTATTATGTCACTTTAAACAGCTTTTTTCATTCTTAAATAATGCCTAGGACAAATTTACTTCCCTCACTTCAGGGTCTTGTATCCCCTTGAAACACAAGGCTTATTTTCTTTCCACAGTGAAAGATGTATGAGTCATAATGGGCATGAATCAGAAAATAGTATTTATTTTCCATAAATTGACCATTGATTTTATATTTTTTATTTTATTTTTAAATTTCGTTTTCAGTGTTCTACAATCACTTCCATACATCTTAGATTTTTTCCCTTCCCTCTCCCTCCTTCCCCCCTACCTTCCCATTTCCTCCCTATGATGGCATACAATTTTATATAGGTTCTACACATACATTCCTATTAAATACATTTGCACCTTAGTCATATTGCATAGAATAATTAAAACGAATGGGAGAAACCACAAAACAAAACAAAACACAATACAAAAGAAAATGATCTGCTACATTCTGCAATTGAATTCCATTGTTCTTTCTCTGGATGTGGAAGGTATTTTGCCTTAAAGAGACCATTGGGAATTTTTTAAGTCTGTGCATTGCAATGAAGAACTAAGTACTTAGGTACTTAAAGTACTAAGTACTAAAAATTTCTGGCACACTGTAGTTGTTGCTGTGTACAAAGTTCTCCTGGTTCTGCTCCTTTCACCCAGCATCAGTTATATGAATAAGTCTTTCCAGGCCTCTCTGAAGTTTTCCTGTTCATCATTTCTTATAGTACAATAGTATTCCATTACATTCATATACCACAATTTATTCAGCCATTCCCCAGTTAATGGGCATTCCCTTGATTTCCAGTTTTTGGCCACCACAAAGAGAGCTGCTATAAATATTTTTGTACATGTGGGACCCTTTCCCATTTTTAAGATCTCTTGGAGATGACTATCGATTTTATAAACCAAGGAAACCTGTAGTGCCTTTTTTTTTTTTTTTAAAATAAAATAAAGGTGGCCAACGGAACACTTTTCTGTTTCAAACCATGATGGATTTTAATATCTTGGGCACTAGATGGCAGCAGAGATATTTGGTTTTCAATTTTCTGCTCAAGTTTGCCTAATAGTCAAACGAACTTTCACAAGCAGGAAACCTGGGCTGAGAGGGACCGCTGGTGAGAGAGCCCAGTGGAAGAAATTTAGTTATGCAGAAAATAAAGAGTTCTATGGATTACAAAGCAAAGGTATAGATAGAAGAGATCTAGAGGAAGAAAAACCTAATAAAGGAATAGAATACTAACAACCCACATTCTAAAAGAAAGAACTTATTATTTTCATTCTATAAATAAGGAAACTGAAGTTCAGAACTGAGTGACTCTTCCATAGTAATAGAGTTAGTAACTTGTCAACTCAGAATCTGAAGCTTTGACTGATCATCCCAGTTGTAAGTGATATTGAGCTCCTCAAACCTCTTAAGCCATTTGGTTTGGAGCTCTCCTACTCACTTCATCAGATCAGAACTCCCTGACAGAGTTCCTTCCAGATCTAATCTAGGACTCCATGATCTTTCTTCAAAGGAAATAGGGAAGTTTGCAGGATCAGTGAGTTCAGAGGGAAAGATGAATGCTGTTTTGGACACATGGTTCCAGACACCAATGGCACATTTGTGTTGGTCAGAGTCTGACTCAGACCAGTCCATATTTTTGATATGGAAATGAAAGGAGACACTGGTACATCATTCCAACTTTAACAAAAAGGGATTTACTTAGCCATAGCAGAAGGATGTTTTGCAACCATATGCAGTGAGGACATTTTGAGCTGATTCAGCTGAGTGGCTTTCCTACCAGAGCTGCACACCATGATCCACCAGCCAAGCATCAGGGGACCTGGAGCATCTCAGGAGACTAGCAAGTGATGTCAGTAGCTTGAGCCTCTAGCTCCCTGAGCCAACCAAATCTTGAAGATGGTTTTAATACCTTCAAAGGAAAAATTAATTTACAGGTGGTCAGGGTTACGATAGGGCTCCTACCACAGAACCCAGGTAGGGATGACCAGCGGTTATTTATGTGGCAGTGAAGTTCTGGAAAGTGAGTGCAGTGGGATTTGCTTTTGCATATTATAACCAACCCTTCCTTCTTTTCTCCGTTTTTGTAGGTCTTCCATCATGTCCTACTCCTAGAAACATCTATTCGGATAGGAGTTCCTCCGTATATCGAATCATGAGGCCTGGTTCTCCTATATGCCACCATCATTGTCCCGCAGCTGCTAAGGCCTATGGTCTAAGGCAGACGGGTCACCAGGAGGTCCTGGACCTTGCCCGGGACCCTCCAGTTAAGTCACTTAACCCCTCTCGGCTCCAAGCGAGGTCCTGATCTGCCCTGGTGCAGGGAATTTCCTTATCCTGAACTTCCCCAGCCTGCCTGCCCCCGCTACCTCGTAGTCCGGACTTACCTCCCCTGCGGGCCCTTCAGCCTCTGCCTTTCTAGTACGACCCTTCGTACCTCAGGCCGCTGCCCTTCTCCTGTGCTCGACCGCTCCAAGGAATGAGCCAAACTGAGGAAGTTTAGGAGGAATTGTGGATGTGGACGAAGTTTGAAGCTGTCATAAAATCACATGACTGAGACCACCACGTGCATACTACAACCACGTGACAGATCGCAAACGGCTGGGGACGGGGGAACTCGGTTTCCCAGAACGCCTCGAGGCTCTCGCAGGTAAGGTCTTACGTCATTTCCCAAAGATTTTTCCTTTCTTTATCGGAAAGACTTGGGTATTTCGGCCTGGCCGCAGGGCTCTAGGTGATTAGATTTCATACGGAATTTTGCGGTGTCTCCGTCTTATCTGCCTTCAGCGGCTTCAACTCCTCCTTATCCTCCGAGAGCAGGGATAACCCTCTTTTAATTCCCCTGCCCCACCTTCGGAGGCCCGAGGCCGGAAGCTTCGCAGTGGTCTCTGGGAAACGTAGTCTTCAGACGAGAGGGCGGCTACTGCATCCTGAGGTTTCTGGGAAACGGAGTCCTAGAGGTGAGCTGGGACGTTGGAGCAGCATCCTCAATCACGTGGCGTCTCCGGTCACATGATCCGTGAGTTTGAAAGGAACCAGCGCGGGCTCCGCGGGGCTTCATGGGGTGGGAGCTGAGCCCTGCTCGTTATGGGGGCGTGTACACCGGCCAGCCAAGGGAATGGTTACTCAGATTTCTGTAGAACTCGAAGGCTAACGGGACATTTCCCTGCCCGGGAACCCTGCGATGTCGGTGCTGGAAGCCTCGCTCCTCGCTCTACGCGCCCCCTCCGCCTGAGGGTTGACATCTTTTCTTTGATTCAGTGGGCCACCGGCGATGAGGCTTTATAAGGCGTAGCTCGACTGTCGGATCAAGTCCCCCAGCATTAATAATCGTCTGTCACGTGCTAGGCACCGTGCCAAGTGTTAGGGATACTAAGAGAGGTAAAGGGTCCCTGTCTCAGGGAGCTCACAGTCTGACGGTAGAGAGACGGTGCAACAACTCTGTGCAGACAGGATAATTGGAGATCATCCACGGAGGGAAGGGGCAAGCATTACACGGGGTGTGGAAAAGAACAGCTTCCCGAAGGAGGTGGGATTTCAGCTGGGACTTGAAGGAAGGAAGCTAGGGGTTGGGCGATGAGGGAGAGAGTTCCAGCCGTGGGGGGAGAGCCCGGGAAAATGCCCGGAGTGAGGACCGTGGGGGGTGTCACTGGCTCTTCATATGACTGATTCTGCTAAAGGCTTTTTGGGTTTGGTAGGATCTTCCTGAACTTCCATCCTTGGAGCATTCGGTTATTTTCAGGTTGTAAGGAGGTCGCAGCAGTACTTGGTATAGATATGCAAATATAAATATCGATACATCAACGAGTGTTTATTAAGCATTCTCTTACTGTGTGCCAGACCAGTACAAACAGTGATGTGATCCCTATACCCAATGAATGAGCTTAAGGAATTGATTGGGAATAGGGCAGAGGGGTAGTGACTGGCCAAAGGTGACTGCCAGGTGGAGCACTGGATAGAGGAATGGCCTCTAGTTATGAAGACTCATGTTCAAATCTAGCTTCAGACGCTTCCTAGCTGCGTGAGCCTGGGCAAATCCCCCAGTTCCCTCAGCTGTAAAATAGGGATAATAGCAGCACCTGTCTCGTGAAGAACAAATGAAGTGACATTTGTCAATCACTTAGTACAGCGCCTGGCATAGTTGGAATGCTTCATTCCCTTCCTCCCTGTTCTCTAAGGTTACACAAGAGGTTAGTGTTAGCAGTGATTGCAGCCCGGACTCTTTTCGTCCCATCAGATTACTTCAAGTGGTAATAATAATAGTAACAGTAGCAATAATAAAAAATAACTTGCATTTATAAAGCACTCAGGGTTTGCATGCACAAAGTGCTTACTTACTTTGTCTCATTGGATCTCCACAACCTTGTGAGATAGGTGATATTGTTCCCAGTTTACCAATGAGGAAACAGACGCAAAAAAGGTTGAGTGACTTGACTAGAGCTGCCAACTGATAAGAGTCTGATACAGGATTTGAATTCAGGTCTTCCTGACTCTCTGTCCTACACTAATACTGCTGACTGCACCACCCTCTGTGAAGTCAGGAAAGTGGAATGACCTTAGGGGGAAATGTTCAGAAGTGTTAGAGCAGGTAAGAGTCTTAACTAATGGCTTCATTGCCTTCGCTAAAAGAATAAGCTTATTTAAAATTTTTTTTTTTAAATTTTGTTTTGTTCTTATATCTTGTTCATTTCTGAATATATTTCTCTCCCTGTTCCCTACTCAATGAGCTATCTTTTTTAACAAAGATTATTTTTTTAAAAAGGGGAAAGATCAGGTCAGCCAAACCAACCAATCTGTCAACTGTGTTGAATATCATATATAGTATTATAGAGCCTTTTGCACCCTTTGCAAAGAAAGGAAGAAGCTTTACTTTTTCAGTTTTCCCACAGGGCCAGCCTTGGATGTTTTAATTACATAGAATTCAGTTTTGTTGTTCGTTCCATTTACACTATTACAGAGATTATATATATTGTTTTCCTGGTTCTGTTCCTGCATTTGGATCAAGTTTATGTCTTCTCATCTTCTCAGAATTCTTTATATGTTGTCCTTTACATTCAGCACAATTCAAGTCAGAGTTTATTTAATCCTTCCTCGGTCAATGAGCATCTGTTTTGTTTCTAGTTTTTTGACACCATAAAAAAGTATTACTATGAGTATTTGGATATATACGGGACCTTTCTGTCTTTGAACCTCCTTGGGGCATATGCCTAGCAATGAACATACTTTAAATGTTTTCTAGAATGCTAAAACCAATTGTAGCACTGCTAAAATGGTTGGACCATTTTACAGCTTCACCAACAGGGTATTCATGTGTCTGTTTTCTCACAGACTAGACAACACTGACTGTTCCCCTCTTTTATCATTTTTATCAATTGGCTGGTGAAATGAAATCTGAGTAATTTTGATTTGCATTTTTCTTATAACTAATGATTTGGATCAATTTTTTCAAAGGATTAGTAACAGTTTGCAATTATTCTTTTGGGAGCTGTTTGTTTATATCATTTGTTCAGTATTCATTGAAGAATGGCTTTTGGATTTATATATTTAGGTTAGTTCCCTATGTATCTTGAATATTGGACTTTTAACAGAAATGTTTGATGCAAATGTTTTTTCCCCGATTGACAATTTCCTTTCTTATTCCAGCTTCATTGATTTTGTTTCTGCAAAAGCTCTTCAGTTTCATGTAATTGCATTTATTTAGTTTATCTTTTGCAATCACCTCAATTCTTTGGTTATAAATTCTCCCCTAGCAGTAGTTGTAAAAAATAACTGATTTCCAATTTTTTTTTATTCACTCTGCCTTTAGATTGTGAGCCTATTGTGGTATAGTTAAAATCCAGTTTCTGCCAAACTCCTTTCTGATTTTCCCAGCAGGTCTTGTCAAATAAGGAGATTTTCCCTAAGTAGTTTATGTTCTTGAAGTTATTGAACGCTGGAATATGAGTTAAATTGTAGTTGATTCTTACTTATTTAGTCTGTTTTACTGATCTCCTTTTGTGTTTTTTAACCAGTACCAAATAGTTTTATGATTACTACTTTGTAGTGATCCGCCTTCATTTTTAATGAACTTCTATTCAAGTACTTTATGCATTATCAACATGCTTATATTCACTTTGAGAAGTAGGTAGAAGTTGCTGTAATTCAATGGTGCTCACAGGGCTTTTGTTAAATAAAGCTTGGCTAAGCTACTTAGATTGCCACATGTAAGAGAAATGATTGTTTTAAAAAATTTTATTATGATATCCTCTCAGGGATGCTATACATTTGCAACTGATGGATTCTTAGAAGAATAAGAATTATGAGTAACCCGGAGAGCAGGCTACATGTGGGTATAAGCAGGATGCATCATTTTGCCAATGATTACTTGTACCTGATGGTGGTTGGGAAAGGCAATCAGGTGGCACAGTGGAGCTTCCTTAAGACCTGGGTTCAAATATGGCCTTCTGTGTGACCCTGGACAAGTCACTTAACTTAGTTTGCTCAGTTTCCCCTTCTATAAAATGAGCTTGAGAAGGAAATGTCAAATCATTACCATATCTTTGCCAAACCAAACCAAAACCAAAAAGCAATCCAAAAGGAGTGGTTCACAAAGAGCATAACTGAAAAAATGACTAAACAAAACATTATAAAAGACATCAAGACTGTAACAAGACTCCATATTCCTGGGAGTTCCAACTACACTGGTTAACTTGCTGTTTCCTGTACATGCTATTTCATGTCCAAACTCTGTAGTTCTGCCCAGGCAGTTTCCTATGCTTGATGTTCTCTCCCACCTCTACCTCTTAGAAATCCTAGCTTCTTTCAAAACATAGCTCAGGTATCATCTTCTTTAAGAGTATTTTCAGATCCCTTGAGCTTCCTAGCCCTCAATTATTTTATATTTTGTATACGCTTATCTGTGTACTTGTTTGTACTAGTAGAGGGCAATTATAGTTGTGTTTATGACTTCTTATCCCCATTGCCTAGGTTAGGGCGTACTAATGTAGTAGGCACTCAGTAAATACTTGTTGAACTAAATTGAATTTGAAAAGGAAGTCAATAACTTCTTTCTAAGAATGGTGCACAGATACAGAAACCAAAACAAAACAGAGGAGATAACATGTACATAGATACAATATAACAAATATGTACTGAGTAATAAAAAGTCATTTCAGAGCAAGGATAAATACACTAAAAGTGTCAGGGTTACCCCAGAGATATTAAAGAAGCAGAGGAAGGTTCCTGGCAAATGAAATTGATCTTCCTCGAGGATTTATAGGATGACATATGTAGATAAGAATCTCAGAAAATGAGAGTGAGGAAGAACTGTGATCTACCCTGATCTAGGGAATAGCATACAGACCGTTAAAACATTGTGTCTTCTACAAAATTAATTTGGATTTTTCATTAGTTTGGTCATTGGAGCTAAATCTGGGTTCAGTTCTTTGTTCTGTTACTAGCTATGTCATCTTGGTCAACTTACCTTTTCTGAACCTCAGTTTTCTTATCTGTAAAATAAGGATAATAGTTTTTATATTAGCTACTCCATAAGATTGTTGTGGAGAATGCATTTCTAAACTATTATTACAGAAAACCAAAGAAAATTTACTATAGGTAGTAGTAATAATAATAGACAAACAAGGTAACATTAACACAACCATATTAAATTTGAAATATACCAAAATAAATAATAATCTGACATTTAATATAGTGCATTATATTTTATAAAGCTCTTTCTGTAGTCTGATTTGATAGCTTTAGTTCATAATCCAGATTTCTAAGCTAGAGCTTTAATACTTAAAAAGTTTTTGCTGAAGCAGAATCAAGATGGTAGAGTGGTAGGATGCATCTGCTCTAGCTCTTCCCCCATAGCCCATAAAATACTTGTAAAAAATGACTCTAAACAAATTCTAGAGCAGCAGAAGCCACAAAATGACAGAATGAAAGAGATTGCCAGTGCAAGGCATCCTGGAAGGCTGACAAGAAAGGTCTATTGCACTGGGCTCAGAGAAGAGCAGGGACAGGACTGGAGCAGGCTTCAGGGCACAGACTCACGAGTAGTAGCTGTGGTTCTCAGATTTCTCAACCCACAAATGCCAAAGACAGCTTCAAAGGTCAGGGAGAAAGCTCTTTCACCTGGGTGAGAAGGGAGCAGGGTCCTACCCTAGCTCTGGGCCCAGGGCATCAGCAGCCACTGTTGCAGCAGAACCCTTGATTGATTCCCCTGGGGGAATCAAGGGGCTGATATGGGTCTCAATCCTGAGTGGTGGGTCTGGGGTGAGGAGGATTGATGGTGTGGTAGAGCTGGTGGAGGCTCTGAGGAGGGAATTCTACTTGCAGATCCTAGGCAGAAAAGCTTGTCATTGCTTCCAGACCAGAGTGCATGATAGAGGAGGAGTAACTTCTCTCCCTTAATTGTGCTACCTTGGAGGAACTGAGAATTTACAGGTCCCTCCACTTGACAAAGGATTGAAAAGTCAAGTAACAGGCTGGGAAAATGCCCCCAAAAAGGAAAAAAAATAAGACTATAGAAGGTTACTTTCTTGGTGAGTAGGTATTTTCTTCCATCCTTTCAGATTAGGAGGAACAATGCATATCATCAGAAATAGACATAAAAGTTAAGGCTTCTACCTCCAAAACCTCCAAAATATATATGTGTAGTCTCAGGCCATGGAAAAGCTCAAAAAGGATTTTGAAAATCAATTAAGAGAGGTGGAGGAAAAATTGGGAAGAGAAATGAGTCATATAAGAAAATCATGAAAAGCAAGTCAACAGCTTGCTAAAGGAGACCCAAAAAATTGCTGAAGAAAATAACACCTTTAAAAATAAATTAACCTGAATGGCAAAAGAGGTCCAAAACATCAATGAGGAAAAGAATGCTTTAAAAAGCAGAATTAGCCAAATGGAAAAGGAGGTTCAAAAGCTCATTGAAGAAAATAGTTCTTTAAAACTTAGAATGGAACAGATGAAGGCTAATGACTTTATGAGAAAGCAAGAAATCACAAAACAAAACCAAAAGAACGAAAAAAATGGAAGATAATTTAAAATATCTCATTGGAAAAACAACTGACTTGGAAAATAGATCGAGGGGAGACAATTTAAAAATTATGGGACTCGCTGAAGGCCATGATCAATAAAAGAGCCTAGACATCATCTTTCATGAAATTGTCAAGGAAAACTGCCCTGATATTCTAGAACCAGAGGGTAAAATAAATATTGAAAGAATCCACTGATCACCTCTGGAAAGAGATCTGAAAAGAAAAACTCCTAGGAATATTATAGCCAAATTCCAGAGTTCCCAGGTCAAGGATAAAATATTGCAAGCAGACAGAAACAATTTGAGTATTGTGGAAATACAATCAGGATAACACAAGATTTAGCAGTTTCTACATTAAGGGATCGAAGGGTTTGGAATAAGATATTCCAGAAGTCAAAGGAACTAGGATTAAAACCAAAAATCACCTACCCAGCAAAACTGAGTATAATACTTCAGGGGAAAAATGATCATTCAATGAAATAGAGGACTTTCAAGCATTCTTGATGAAAAGACCAGAGCTGAATAGAAAATTTGACTTTCAAACACAAGATTTAAGAGAAGTATGAAAAGGTAAATAGGCAGGAGAAATCATAAGGGACTTATTAAAGTTGAACTGTTTACATTCCTACATGGAAAGATAATATTTGTAACTCTTGCAACTTTTTGCTGTGTTTGGGTAATTGGAGGGATTATATACATATATCTATACATATATACATATACACACACACACACATATATATATATACATATATACATACACACATATTTATATACACAGAGGGCACAGGGTGAGTTGAAGAAGAAGGGATGATATCTAAAAAAAATTAAGGGGTGAGAGAGGAATATATTGGGAGGAGAAAAGGAGAAATAAAATGAGGCAAATTATCTCATAAAAGAGGCAGGAAAAAGCTTTTTTAATGAAGGGGAAAAGGGGGAGATGAGATGGAAAAAGTGAAGCTTACTCCCATCACATTCAGCTTAAGGAGGGAATAACATGCACACTCAATTTGGTATGAAAGTCTATCTTACACTACAGGAAAGTAGGGGAAAAGGGGATCAGTGGGGTTTGGGGGGGATGATGGAAGGGCAAATGGAAGAAGGGAGTAATCAGAAGAAAACAGTTTTGGGGAGGGACAAGGTCAAAAGAGAGAATAGAATAAATGGGGGGCAGGATAGTATGGAGGGAAATATAGTTAGTCTTTCAAAGAATGACCATTATGGAAGTCTGCTATATATAACCTATATTTAATTACTTGCCTTCTCAGTGGGGATGGGTGGGGAGGGAGGAAGGGAGAGAAGTTGGAACTCAAAGTTTAAGGAATAAATGTTGAGAATTGTTTTTGCATGCAACTGGGAAATAAGAAATACAGGTAATGGGGTATAGAAATATATCTTGCCCTATAAGAAAAGAGAGAAGATGAGGATAAAGGAAGGGAGGGGTGTGATAGAAGGGAGGGCAGATTGGGGAAAGGGATAATCAGAATATGTGGTGTTTTGGGGTGGAGCAGGGAAACATGGGGAGAAAATTTGGAACTCAGAATCTTGTGGAAATGAACATTGAAAACTAAAAATAAATTAATTAAATTAGGAAAAAAAGAAATGATGAGTAGCAGATTTCAGAAAAACCTGAAAGAGTTACATGAACTGATACTGAGCAAAGTAAGCTGAACCAGAACATGATATACAGTAACAGTAACACAGTGTAATGATTAGCTGTCAATTATTTAACTCTTCTCAGCAATACAGTGATTCAAGGTAATTCCAAAAGACTCATGATAGAACAGGCTATCCACATCCAGAGAAAGACCTGATGGAATTGGAATGCAGATTGAAGCATACTATTTTTACTTTTTTTTTGTGGGTGGGAAGGGGGTTGTGGGTTTTTTCCTTTTGTTCTGTTTCTTCTTTTACAAAATGACTAATGTGGAAATATGTTTTACCTTATTGCACATGTATAATATATTAGATTGCTTGCTATCTTGGGGAGGGGGGATGGAAGGGAGGGAGAGAAATATGGAACTAAAAATCTTTCAAAAAATGAATGTTGAAAATTGTCTTTATATGTAATTGGAAAAAAATAAGATACTATTTAAAAAAAAAGTTTTTGCCGATGTTTCTTACTGAATAGAATCCAATTTTTTAGGCATTCAACCCCCCTCGCCCTCACCTTGACCTCCCTCCTAGTCTTATCCAAACTTAGATTTCCAACCACTATATTTGAGACAAACTTCATACTTCTCAAGCATGAATAAATGCCTCTTAACCTTGAGTCACAGTGTCTTATTGTTTCTTCATATACAAAATGAGATTGGATTAGGGGATCTCTGAAGCCCCGTTCCACTTTGAAACCCTCTTTTCACCAACTTTCCAGTGTTAACCAAAAACAGTATCACAAGTCCGTGAGACAGTGTGTTGCAGTTAGATGTTTTATGAGAAAGATGAACATGCATGTTGAACTCAAAGCCAGAACAAAGAGTTCACAATACACACAAAAGTCGGCATATTTATAACAGTATCACAAAGGGAGGGGGAGGGTACCAGAAATCTCCTAAAGAGGAGTGGCATAGGAGAGGGAAAGATCCAGTAAAGGTGGGAAAAGGACAAAACCCCTCTGGAAGGGGAGGAGCAAGGTGATGGCAACAGCAGCATTCTTCTCCCTTGGGAACTGCTAGATAAGGGGTAGGGAACCTACATCTCTGAGGCCACATGTGGCTTTCTATGTCCTTGGGTGTGGTCTTTTGATTGAGTCCAAGTTTTACAGAACAAATCCTTTTATGAAGGGGATTTGTTCTGTGAAGTTTGGATTCAAAGGGCCACACTTAAGGCCACATGTGTCCTTGAGACTGCAGGTTCTCCACCCCTGTGCTAGACCATAAAGATATGGTGGTCTTCTTATCTGTAAGGGTCCCAAGCAGCTTTTTCAATCTAGTGCAGACTGATTGGTATCTATCTTGACTCTCAAGGACAAACAGCAAGTCCAACTTGGAATACAAACAACAAATTATGTTAGTTCATTGTGAACTTCATCTTTGACTCAATGTGGCAACTCAAAAAGACAAATTCAGGGGACCCCTTAACATGCCTTAACACCAACTACATGGAAAACTTCATGAGGGGTTGGGCTTTGTCTCATACCTTTATATTCCCAGGGCCTTGCAAACAAATATCTCGTAGATGCTCAGTAGATGGTTTTTTTAGAGCATAAATGATAGACATTATAAAGTCTAGTTAATTTGGCTTATTGTCCCTGAAGTCTAAGTAGGGTGTTAAATAATATAGCTTCACTATATGCCTTGAATGGTGTTCAGGATTTGGAATTGGTCCAGAGTGAGAGAAGTGGATCAAGAAAGGATTGGGGAGTGGGTGGGCTAAGAGAGCAGATATTTGGCCAGACCATCAGTATAATTGTTAAAGTAAGAAAGAAGCTGAAAGGGAGATAGATGATAATGACTCACATTTATAAAGCACTTCACAAAGTGTTTTCCTTATCACTGAGAAGTACATAGTAAAGAGATTATTATCCCTATTTTACATATGAGGAAACAGACTTAGAGACAAAGTGATTTGCCTATAGCTGCTCAGTTAATAGGCCAGCTAGGTGATGCAGTGAATAGAGTCCTGGTCCTGGAGTCAGGAAGACTCATCTTCCTGAGTTCAAATCTGGCTTCAGATGCTAGCTCTGTTACCCTGGGCAAGTCACTTAACCCTGTTTGTTTGTTACTCTGAGCAGGAGAAGGAAAGGGCAGACTACTCTAGAATCTTTCTCAAGAAAACCTGAAATGGGTCACAAAGAGTTAAAAGTGACCAAACAACTTCAACTAGCAAGCATTGAAGCCAGATAACCTGACTCCTTAAAAGGTGCTGCTTCCTCTTTGTATACTCCTAGATTTGATGTCTTCTCTGCTTATCTGTGTTAAGTTTAGTCAGGGCTGTTCTACCCAGGGGAACAAAGGGAGGACAACAATTCACCGAGGGAATTATTTCTGACAAGATTTTGCAGTTAGGGAAACTTATGGTAGGGTCTATGGTCAGAGCAAAGAATGTATTTTCCTAAGTCAACCAGATTAGACACCTCTTAAAGTAGAGTTTGCAGATAGAGAACCTGATCCACAAGTGTGTGTGTGTTTGTCCTTCGTTGCCCAAGAAGACCATGCCATCAGAGAAATTATGACATGATTTGCATTTGACTTTGTTTTGAGTGAGGGAGGGCTGTGCGGGACACCAGACTCACTTCTCTTTCAGAGCCATCTGAATCCAGTGACTAGATATTCATCAAGATGACTAGAAATGACCCAGGATGAGGCAATTGGGGTTAAGTGACTTGCCCAAGGTCACACAGCTAGTGAGTGTCAAGTGTCTGAGGTGAGATTTGAACTCAGGTCCTCCTGACTCCTGCACTGGTGCTCTATCAACCTAGCTGCCCCAAGTATTGCCCACCTGAAAGCCCTCTTCATTTTTAGCTTCTTTTAATTTAACTAAAGTGAGGAAGCTCAAGGAGGTGCTGTTCTCTCTAGTTAACATTCTTGGTTCAGTCCCTGATCAATTCAGCCAATGAAAGTCAGCCTAGTATTGACACTAATCTCTAATTTGTTCACATGCTGTAAGTCTAAAACTCCCAACTAGCCATCCGTCTGTCTATTTAGAGTGACGTCCATCCAGCAGATTAAACCCAGTTCTGACAACAACATTCATAGCTCTATCCACAAGGATATTTCTGCTGCGAAATTCATTTATATAAATTTGTCTTCAGAAAGGGATGTATCATGCCTGTCTTCTGGCTCTCTTGGGAAAGGCACGTTCTCTGTGCCTATAGAGCAGGACTTTTAAACCTTTTTTCTTTGGCCACCTGACCCATTCTCAGAATCACATTTGTTGCTTACATTCATAATTGAAAGAAAGGCTAAATTTCAGTTTTAGGTTAGTAAAAAAAAAGGTATAATAGTTTTTCCCCATCCAAATTCCCAGAATTGCTGAAATTTGTCCGTGGATCCTTGGATTTCAGGTTAAGAACTCCTGCCCTACAAAGAACGACCTATGGAAGTTATGGGGAGGTAGAATTTTGACTTAACAGAAGAAAGAACTTCCTCCCAATCGTAGCTGTCCAGCAGTGAAACAAGCGGTCTCAGCAGATATGGAGCTTCTTCTTACAGAGACTGGCTGGCCTTCTGTCAGGGATATCCATTTTTTAATCTTTCATTTTAAAATAATTATTAATTTGAGAAAAAGCAACATATATGAAGCTTTTTCTATGTGAAGAACAGAAAAAGAGGGCTGCATATGAAACTGTGACTCTCCCTTTATGCACAACTTCTGGGGGCATCTTTCCATTAGAATATGGTTGTTCCAGTGCCAGTCTACTTATCTGGGGGATATTCTGTGAAGAGATTCAGGCACCAGTTGGGAGACTGGATGGTTGGGTAAGGCCTTATTCATTTGGTCAACATTTATTAAACTAGTACATGCATAGTGTTATGCTAAGTCTTAGGAAAGAGCCAAAGTTGATATTAAACAGAGTCCCTGTCCTCATGGTTATGTCTTCTTGGTAGGATAAGAAATAAACATATCCTTACTATGCAAAATCCCAACAAACGTATCATGGTGGTATAAAACAAAGTAGAATGTTGATTCACTGGGGAAGATTGTTGCTACTGGGAGCTGAGATAGGGGGAGATCAGGCAATACTTTTTGTAGAAGGGGGTATGGGATGTGGCTTTAAAGGCTCTAAAGGGATTCAGCTGACCCTGAGTGTCTGCAGCTTGATGACTGCCTCGTCCTTCATAGCCAGTAGTTGGCTTGGCTGCCTTATTCTCTCCTGTTTTATTTTTCTCAGCTTTCCCCATTATAGGGGACCCAGGCACTTCTACTTTTTTTTCCAGTCTGACGCTTCCTGGGAATAGCTTTTCCTTCCCATTAATGCTGAATATTTTATATTGACCTCACATAATCAAGCACATTAATTAAAAAAATAGAATGGGGATTTTAATAAACTCCACCTCCTTTAAATTTTGTAATTGTCACTTTTCCAAGACCTTAGAGAAGCAGCAAGAAGACAAAATATGTAGAGGACAGTTCTGGTGCATTGATAATTTATTAGCCAATAATCTCTTGGCTTTCCTTCTATTCCCAGTTTTCTCATTACTCATCTTGTGCTGATGCCCTGTTGCTAGCAGTAGGTTGCAATGTTATTGCAGATTTCCTACTGCTTTTTGCTGTTATTATTCAGAATGGTGATAGTCGGTGGAGGGGGGCACGTCTGGGGAAGAAGGAGATGGAGGAATCTAGATTATTTCAACAGTTACAACATGCTTGTGCCTAAACAGGTTACAAATGCACAAACCAAGAAGCTGTGAATAAACCAAGCATCTTAGGAAATTGTGCGGCAGTAATTCCAAAGGAAATGAAAATTGCTACTGATGCTAAGAATGGTGAGCAGGGCTAAGACTGGGAGCAGATAAGGTAGGCAAGATAAGGCCCAGCAGGCAGTATGGGGAGCATGTACAAAACATGGGATATTTTAAAAGACCACTTTTTATAAATGTACATATTTTTAATGTTAGAAAATCTCAGTCTGTGGTATGTAGGCATTTGTTTTGTAACAAGTCACATATTTTACACTGGAGTCTCTAAGCCTTGAGGGGACAGTCATTTAAGGTGCTATTATGGGTACAATCTTTGAAACCAGTTTAGGGTTAGAGTTAGAACCTTGTTGAAACTCTAATTCTTAAATGTCATTAAAAAAGTCCTGATTATTTCAAGAACCTCAGTTTTATTATCTGTAAAATGAGGATATTTGACCAAATAATCCCTAAGATACTGAATCTGAGATCCAGGATTCTATATAAGATCACCCAAGTTCAATTCTGGAAAAATTGCTTTCTACTTTAAGGATTCTGTTTTCTTTGTTAGGAATGTTTCCTGCACTGAGTGAGTCAACACCCCTTTCCTACCTTAAAGACTTAGGAGGTGACCTTTGGGAATTACTATGACTGAAGATTCAGCATCTGCTGATCAGCTCTCTGCTGGAGAGCCTCTCTTCATTGAGCTGGGCTAGTCCTGGAACAATGGTCATATGATCTGTGCTTGAAACCTCTCCAGCTTGACTGGATCTTACAGAATCTGGAATCCATTGGGAACGCCTTCAAGAACCCAGGGTCACATCCTTGCTACAATGAGGCATCAGAGGTGAAATGTAGTCCTGGGAAAATAGAGGTCAAAAATTTTTTCTTAAAAATCTCAAGGATCCTTTTTCTTGTGAGAAAATGTGCAATTTAATAATTGCAGAGTACCCAGATCTCTGTAAAAATGTACAGTTGAAAGAACTCTGGATTTGAAGTCAATCAACCTGGATTGGAATCTTGGCTCTGCCACTTATTAGCTTTATGTCCTTAGATATTCCATTTATCCTTTTTGGGTCTCAATTTCCTTCTTTGTTAAGTGAGGGGATTAGACTGGATGACCTTTGAGATTGCTTCCAACTCTAAATCTATGATCCTATAAAAATTAAATATGCAAAATCTCATTTTCAGCTTAGAAACACATAATGTTAAAACTGGAAGAGAGCTTAGATGTACTTAGATGTCCCCCCAAAAAATTATTGATAATCTTTTGTTTTTATCACCTTCATTTAAAAATATGTTCCCCTTCCTCCAACACACACACACACACACACACACACACACACACACACACACACACGTAGCCTTTATGTCTGTGAAGAAATCGGAGGGAGTAGGTGCATTTTATCTCTTCAGGGACAGCCGTGATCATTTAGTTACATAATGTTCCATTTTGGGTTATTTTTGTTTTTCCATTTACATTGTTGTAGTTATCATGCATATCATTTCCTCTTTATGCTTATTTCACTTTGCATCAGTTCATGAAAGTCTTCTCATGGTTTTCATTTTCATCCTTTTTTATGGTTTAGTAATATTCCATCACCTCCTATTGTCTGTGTGTTACGGTTCAAATTAAAGTGTTAGCTTGACATTTGAGACTTTCCATAGTCTGGCCCCAATTTAATCTTTCCATTTGACTTCCCATTACTTTCTTTGTCTATTATCTATATGCGCTATATAAATTGAACTTCTCACTGTTCCCCAAACATGCCCCGCATTCCTTCTTTAATGCATTTCTTCTACCTAGACTTTATTCTCCCTTATCTTGATCTTAAACTCAACATGTCCAAAACTGAACTTATTAACTTTCCCCCATATCCCCTCTTTATGGCTATGGTGGTGGGCACCACCATCCTCTCAGTTACCCAGGCTTGAAAGCTGGTTGTCACCCTCAACTCTTCACTCTTTCACATGCTCCCCATGATGCTGTTACCACCCTACACTAATATAGCAGCCTGCTGATTAGTCTCCCTGCCTTGACTTTCCCCACACCAGGCTATCCTCCACTCAGCTTTCAAATTAATTTTCCTAAGGCACAGATCTGACGATGTCACTCCCCTGCCCCCACTTTTCAATCAATTCCGTTCGTTACCTTTCACTTCCAGAATCAAATATAAAATCCTCAGTTTGGCATTCAAAGTCCTTCACAACCTTGCTCTCTCCTACCTTTCCAGTCTTCTTACATCTTCTCATACCCTCCTGCCTGTTCACCACAGCTCCAAACATATACTTGGACCCAGTGACACTGGTCTACTTGCAGTTTTTTGAATCAGACACTCCTTTGACAGAGTGGGCCTTTTTGCTAGCTGTCCCCTATACCTGGAACATTGGCCTTCCTCATCTCTGATGCCTGGCTTCTCTGACCTCCTTAAAATTCTAGCACAGTACCTGCCTCAGAGTGGGTGCTTAATAAGTACTTACTGACTGATTGATTGGAAACCTACCCTTCTTTCAAGGCCAAACTCAAATGTCACCTCCAGGAAGTCTGATTCCCTCAGTCACGAGATTTCCTCCTCCTCTGGACTGCACTTTATTAGTCAGGGTAGCCAAGTGTCCCCTTGCATTATAGTTATATGTAAACATACTTTTTTATATGAAGGTGATCCTTAATGTCTTTTAGGACCCTAAAATGCTGATTTTACTATCATTTGTTGTTGTTTGTATTTCCTTTTCATAGAGGACCTATGACCTCAGGAGTACTAAGCTCTAAGCATTCCACAGCCTCTCTTCAATTGCCTTCATTCTCATCTGCCCATTTCTCTGGGGGAAGGCTTCACATGGTTGGGGTAGACATCTCTTTAACTCATCAAAGGGTCTGAGGCCTTTTAGTTGCCCTCAACCTGTTTTAACCCCTCTGCTGAGGTGGTTTTACCGGGGTGTAGCTGCTACACGTGCTACAGCTTCTTGGAGCCACAGGTAAGAGTTGGATGACAGATGGACACCACAGGTGGTTGAGCAACCCTGAAAAGGGTTCGGCAAGTCCCCACACCAGAGGTGCTCATCCTCCCTGAACATCATAACTCCCTTCTTTATATAGTTACTATGTTAACTGAAAAAGATGATGATGTTTAATATAAGGTGATCTTTTTCTCCCTAAAAAAGGTTTCATATAATTTTCCCCCCTGACTTGAAGCAGTATGGAGCAATGATTGAAGCTTTTTGCTCAGGATTAGTTCAAAGCAAATTTGTTTTCCTCCTGTGTCCTTTCTTGCTCTGGCCTTTCAGATGGTACACTCAGTTCCTGACTTGATATCTCTTCCATTCTTCACCGTCTCCAGCATCCTTTCCCCACTTATTGTCTTCACTGTAAAATTAGACCAGTCTTTGTTATTTTTTATCCTAAATATGCTGCATTTCGTATACCTTTTAGCTACAGTTTAGTCAATTCAACAGATCTGTTATGTTCCTACTACATAGAGACTTGTGATGAAGGAAATTTAGGTAAGACACGGTCCCTTCTGGAGTAGTCTAGTTGGGGTGGGAATATGTCAGAGAGGCACAGGAGAGTAATTCACAGTACTGCATAAGTGCATCAGAGAGATGCAAAATAAAGAGCGGGGTGAGGTCTAAAGAGGAAGAACTTGTTATTGAATGCCACCTAAGATATAACCATGGCACTGCAGGCCTTCCTTTGCTTTCATTAATATCTGGTGGATAGCGTTATAGTGCTAGAGAAGTCTAGCTATTATCCTTCCTGTGGCCCACCTCATTTTCTGGTAGTTCCCATCCTTGATTATGTCTATTATGCCACCTCTCTAGCAGAAGCCATCATTTGTAATAGTCTGCAGCTATTTGCAGCCCCGTGGTGTCACCAGGAGAAGGCTCGTATTAAAGAGATGGGCTTTGTGTCAGAGTGTAGCTTGGGGCTGGTGAAAGCATACTGTACTTTTCCAAATGAGAGTGGGTCTATGAGGTTCTGTTTAATTCTAGGCTTAGCTCATTTTACATATGCACCACCTGTCCAAGATATGTGTACCAACCTCACAGGTTGCCTGGCCAAATGAATGAATGATCTGGGCAATGTGCCATTTTTATCCACTTGCTTTTTTTTTCTCGTTGATGATGGCAGGGTTCAGTGCTTAAATTATCACAGATTCTGTCGTGTCTTCTCGTTTTTATGCCTTGTTCTGATTTGGTATTCATTTTGAACTTTACCCTAACCATGATGGTGGCTTAATCGATGTTCTGATACAGAGAGCTCATTCTGAAATGGCCCACACAGTAGTATCTATTTGTCTTCTTTCTGTTACGATATGATCAGTGTTAGCTTTTATGATATTCAGTACTTACCGCATCTAGGGCCTTTTAATTGTCTTTGAGAAGAAAGTATTCATGATATGGAGAGGTGAGGCCTCTTGTATTCCTTGATTTCACTCTTTATCCTGTACTTATCTTTGTGATGCAGTCACTGGATACTAAGGACATGTTGAGTTAGTTCTGGGATTCCTGTCAAGTTCTCCACAGGTTTGCTTTCCTTCTTCCTTCTCTACTTCCTTTGCCCCTCTATCTCCATTGACAATATGGGTCACCCAGGACCAAAGGCTAATTTGTATCCGTCTGCTAATGGCTATTGAGGTGACAGCCTCTGTGTCCTTGGCTTGACTATTCCATGGCTAATAAATATACCCAGAGCATGGCCCAATCATACTAGTACTTCCTGATTGTCCTTTCCAGATCTCACTGTGCTGGCATGGCCTTTAAGAGTAAAGTTCAGAATTATGTTCATGCTACAAGGAAGAATCAGAAGATGTTAGTGGAGGCACCTGTAGCTTATAAAACGAGGGTGTTGGATTAGATGACCTACAATCCTATGGTCTCTTAAAAGAGATTTCTCTTCCCCGGTAAACACCTGTTTCTGAGGTAGAAAGGCTTATAGCTCTGCAGTTGTCCATTTTCACCACTAGATGGAAGTTGTGATCTAGTGAAATGACATTCTCCAGTGTTTTTTTTTTTTTTTTTTTCTGGACAAAATGGGGAACCAGTGCATCAAAGTACCTTTCTTTCAAAAAGCAGAAGTCCAGCTCTGAACTCCCTGATGTAAGTGGTGTGGTTGGATGTTCCTTAGGGGCCTCTATAGTGCATAATCCTTCCTCACTTTAACCAAACCCACCCCGTTTTCCTCCTCTTGTTCTCCTGCTGCATTCCATAATTGTAAACTGTTGCTCAAATGGTACATGGACATGAAGCCTTTCCTGGTGCCCTCAAGTAGGCAACACCAATCCCCAGTGACTCTCACGTAACACTTTGTTCTGAGTCTTTTTAATGAAATTGTCAGGTAAGATTGTATGCTCCATGGGGACAGGGCCTCATGTTTTGTCCATATATACTGTTCTCCTCAGTATCTAGAAAAGATATGCATGCAGCAGGTGCTTAATAAATGTTTCTTGACTGAATGAATGACCAAGGCCCTGGTCATAACCTTGGGGGAAGGGGGAGTCTGGTGGAGAGAGCCCTGGCATTGGAGGTAGAAGAAAGTTCTGCCTCTGCCACTAGATCACTGCTTGACCTTGGCCAAGTCCTTCCCTTTTTCTTTCAAGGCATACTTGTAAGTGAGATCTGCAAAATAAGGCAGTTGGATCAGATGATCTTAAAGGGCTCTCCCAGCTTCAGTGTTTAATGGTTTATGTTAAAATTATCCTTTGAAACAGAATGGTTATTTCCCAAGGAAAACTGACTGCCCTAGACACATGATTTCAACAGGTCTAGGTCCTATAGTTGTTATATCTAGCCCAGGGTGTTCGCTGCTCCCACCAAAGAAGGCAGTGGACTGCTAGTGCAGAGGATGCTTGACTATGGAGTCTGATGACCCATGCTCAAATCCCACTTCTGACAACATCACCTGTGTGACTTTGGGGGATCATTTACTCTCTCCAGTTTCAGTTTCCTCACCTATAAGATGAGAGGGCTGGATGTAGTGCTCTCTTGAGGTCTCTTCCAGCTTTAGATGGATGATCCTAAGAATTACCCCAGGAGAGCTCACCCACTGCAGGATGTGCAGCTCCCTGAACACTTGAGGGCCCCTGCCCTTTGGGTAAGTTTTAGGGTCACTCAGCCCCACCCCCACCCCTTTGAGGTTTTACACTCATGCCGTTCACATTTTCATCTTTCTTGTTAGGAAAAAAATATATTGCATTGTCATCATGCTTTGCTTTTAGTTTCCAACTGGCTACAGCCCAGTAGTAATCATGAGCCTGTTGAAAGAACTGGGAACATTTAACCTAGAAAAGAGAAGACTTGGAAAGAAAGACGTGACAGTTGTTTTTAAATCATAATAGAGTATGATCATAGATATAGAGCTGGAAGGATCTCAGAGGGTACCCTGTCCAATTTTCTCATTTTTAGATTGGTCTCAGGCTCAGGGAGGTTAAATGACTTACTTGTCTGATGTCACACTGGTAGTAAGTAAGAATGGGGCTATTCGAATCTAGGGCAGCTAGGTGGCACAGTGATAGAGTGCTGGACCTGGAGTCAGGAAGACTCAACTTTCTGAGTTCAAATCTGGCCTCAGACACTTACTAGCTGTGATCCTGGGCACTTAAACTTGCTTGCCTCAGTTTCCTTCTCTGTAAAATGAATTGGAGAAGAAAATGGTGAACTACTCCACTATCTTTCTCAAGAAAACCCCCAAAAGCTCCTGAAGAGTAGGACACTGAAATGACCAAATACACACATTTAAATCTAGGTTCTGTGACACCAGAGATGGAGTTATTTTTACTGTAGAGTAGAAGGGTTGTCATGTGAGAAAAAGTTTAGATTTGTTCTGCTTGACCTTGGAGAGGAGAACTAGAATTAATGGTTGGAAATTATAGGTAGTGGGATTTGGGCCCAATACAAGAAAGACCCTTCCAATAATGAAAGTTGTTCCAAAATAGAAAGGGCAGCCTTGAAAGGTAGTGAGTTCTCAGTCATTCGAGGTATTTAAGTAGAAGCTGGATGACTACTTGTCAGGGACTATACCCATTCAGAAATAAGTTAGATTAGATGATTTCTGAGATCCCTTCCAACTCTAAGATTCTGTATTAATAACTAATTAGTACTCTTCATACTTAGATCTATAAAGGATGCTCAGAAAATGAAAAAAAATTACTATTCTGTATTTACATTACAGTGCCAGGCACTGTGCTGAGTGCTGGGGCAAAAAACAATCTCTACCCTCAAGGAGCTCACAATTTAATGGGGTAGACAACACGCAGACAAATATATACAAAGCAAGCTATGTACAGGATAAATAGGAAAAACAATTAAAAGAAGCAAAAAACTGTAATTAAGAGGAGTTGGAGAAGGCTTCCTGTAGAAGATGGGACTTTAGTTGGGACTTAAAGGAAGCTAATGGGGTCAGTAGTCAGAGTGGAGGAGGAGGAGTGTTTCAGGCATGGGGCTCAGCTAAAAGGAATGCCTGGAGCTGAGAGATGGAGTGTCTTGTTTGTGGAACAGTCAGGAGGCCAGGTCACTGGATGGACATGTTGGAGAATAAGGTATAAGAAGACTGGGAAGGTATGAGGGATCTAAGTTATGGAGAGTTATTTACTTCAAATAGTAAAATAGTAGAATTGCTATTATAGTGATACTACATAGTGTTATAGCATCCCAACTAAGAGCAGAAATGAGTGATAACTACATATATATATATATAATATACATGCATACATATACATATATATGTATACATACAGAGGATAACTTGCTTTTAAAGGTAAACAATATAGGGAAAAAATTCATCTTCCTTTCTGGTAAACGTGATTTTGTGAAATCTATTCATGAAATGTGATAAATGTACCTATAATTTCATGCCAGTGGTCAATTCCTGAGCACAAATCATGCCAGTTGTACTAGGAAGACATTTTAAACCATGGAAGAATGAAGACAAAAATAAGTGATTTTCCAACAAAAGCTATTTCATTATCCAAAGGATGACCAAGCTTTTAATTATTCCTACATGGAGGAACATGGATGGGTTCCATCAAAACTCATGGAGGTCTTATTCAGAGACAATAAATGACAAAGTATATTGAGTAGGCTGATTCTGGAAATCTGTCTTATACACAACCATCTGCATTAAACTTCAGAGGAAGCTGAGGTAAGGGTTTTGAACATGCTATCCTATCAAAACCCTCTACTGAAACTGCATCCAGATATTGTGTGTTTTGAATGTATCAACTTCAGTAATACATTGACTCTTCTTCCAAAGTCAGAACCTCCAGTTTCAGACACTGATTTGCAATTTATTACATGTTGTTGCTTTGAGAATTATGGGTCACGATATAGAGAGGGAGTTTTGACAAAGTCATGTAGGATCATCCCTTGGTTCAAACTCATTAAACTTGTCTGATATTAAAACTCATTTCTACGTCATCATCATTCAGATTTAGAGAAAGGTGATGAGCATTTCGAACAGAGAGACGTCTGTTGATCAAGGTTAGGAATCCAATATATCTTGCAGAAGCCAACTAGTAAAGAAACTGAGTTTTCTCATTTTCTACCTGACTGCACTCCTCTGGACTTCTCCATCACGCCCTGGGGAACATCCATTTTCATCCTGCGGGATCCCATGTACTGCCCCAGGGACCCTTCTGACTGGGTGGCAGAGCAGAAAAATCCTCCCAGGAACTCCTTTTAAGAAGGGGCCCCAGGCTGGCCCTCTCTTTGTTTTCTCCCCTCTGCCTACACTCCTTTGGACTCCTCCTACCCCTTTTCAGCTTCCTTTTGTGTGTTATTCTCTTTGAAGGATTGGACTGTTTCCTTTTTTTGTTTTTGTATCCCCAGCACTTAGCACAGTGCCTGGCACATCGTAGGTGATTAATAAATATATATTGATTAGGACTGACTTACTATAACATATATCAGGTCTAATGGGGAAGAGGGGGAGGGGACCATTTTAAAAATCTAATAAAAACTGGACCCCCATTCTGCTTCTTGAATGTGAGTAGGGAGAAAATTCTCCCTTATATTGCTATCATAATTTCTAACCCAAAGGAAAGTGAAATGGGAAAGTCTGTATCCTTTAATGACTCTGAGGGAGGCAGCCCTGGACCTTGTAACCAGGATATCCAGGAAAAGCAGTCTCCCTCTGCCTCTTCCTACCTTGCTCCCCCCAATTTCTAGGTTGACAGCTGGTGGCAGAGTGGGTAGAGTGCTAGGCCGAGAGACAGGATGACTTGAGTTCAGATCTGGCCTCAGACATTTTCTAGCTGTGTGATCCTATATTTCTCCCATTAGATTGTAAGCTCCTTGAAGGGAAAGACTTTTTTGCCATTTTTTAAAATCTCCAGCACTTAGCACAGTGCCTGGCACATAGTTGGCACCAGTAAATTCTAATTGATTGTTTGATTAGTCCTGGACAAGTCACTTAACCTGTTTGCCTCAGTTTCCTCAACTATAAAATAGGGATAATAACAGTACCTCCCTCCCAGGGTAATTGTGAGGATCAAATGAGCTAATATTTATTAAGTGCTAAGCACAGTGCCTGGCACATAGTAGGTGTTATATAAATACTTATTCCCTTCTCTTTCCTTCCCCAGGGCAACAAACCCTTAGACACCTGGCTGGGTGATTGCCTCTTGCAGATACTCCAAACCCCGGCCTCAGCAGCCTTGGCAGCTGAAGACTGGGAAATAAATGTTCTCATCACTAAAGTCCTAGGTATTGTCAAATCAGCCAACATCAGAAATGCTGTGGTTTTATTAACAGAAATGACACTAAAGAAACTGCATCATCATTTGACTTCTGTGGCACACTGAGAACCATTGGGCCTTTCCACCTGGTCTGTAGTTGGACTGTCCCCTGTATGTTATCCCTCCCTATTAGCTCCTTGAGAACGTTCACTTATCTCCATGTATCCCTAGGAATTAACACATGGCTTGGCACGTAGTAAGTGCTTAATGGTTTTTCATTCTTTCTTTTAATATAATTTGAATTCAGATTTATGGGAAAAGTTGACATAGGTGACATATACCAAAATAAAAAAAATAGGGATGGTGACAGTTGCCATGAGGTACCATCTATTTATATATTCTTTTTATGACAAGAGATATTGTTTCTGGACTTTGTGTGGTACATGGCAAAGGGTACTGCATTTGGAATCAGAAGACCTGGTTTCATATCCCAGCTCTGGCTCTTATGACCTGAATGACCTTGGGTAAGTCACTTACCTCTCTGGGCCTTAGTCTCTCATCTATAAAATAGTCCTTAATGTCCCTTCCATCTCTGAATTTATGATCCTATAATCATAGACTTCAACTTCAGTATTCCAGAGCTCTTTGAATTTTTCATGCTTATAGAGATTCTGGTGCTTTAAAATTTTCATACTGAATACTATCTGTAGGGCAAGGGGCTCTGGAGGTACATGCACGAAGTGATTTTTGGTTGTGAGGTGGTAGCCAGAGTTAAACTGAAATAATTTTGAGAATGTAGATTTAATTTAGTGCAAAATCAGTATAACTGGTACCCATGGACTAACATCCGTTGGAATACACTAAAAAATCAGAAAATGTATTCTGAAAACATGACAATCATCATGTCTATGGTGGTAGATAAATCCATAAACCAAAGTTGGGGCATATTTTTATCTTGTTGGCAATATAACATACCATTGTGGGCTCAAATCAGTCTATCCCCTTATAGCTACAGTATGAAATCAACAGACATAGGATGCCAAGTGGCTGAAATTAAATGAAGATTTCACTTCATTTGGTTAGGAAACCTGCTAAACATTTTTATTTTTGAATAGGAGATATCTTAGGACTAAAATGTTTCTAAAATTCAAGGCTGGGAACTTTGGGAGAGTTACAAGGGAATCAAAGAAGATTTCAGGTGGCTCTTTGGGTGTTGAATAACCTCAATAGAAGCATGGTTATTTTCTCTCCCTTTTGGTAGAGGAAGCTGAACAATTCAGAGAATCTCAGATCTGGAAGAAATGTGATTGAACTTTGCTAGGGGTCAAAGGACAGCTTTCTTTACTTTGGGATGGATCCCACTGGTCAGATTTCCATTAGAGTTTTTCTGTTGTAAAGATAAATCCTTTATTTAGAAAATGCCTACTTTATCATCTCCTCAGATAATGGGACAAATCAAATTTAAATGTCAGATAAAATTATTGACTATTTTCAGTTAGTTTATGCATGTGCCAGAACCCAGGAAGGGTCTTTCCTCTGAAGTTGGCATTTCCAGGGAGCTGTCTCTAGTTAGATGACAACTTTTGTTGAATGTAAAATGGAAAGAGCGCTGGGCTGGGAGTCAGGAGACCTTAGCCCTAGCCCTACAACTAATTTATAAGGCAAGTTACTTAAGCCTTCTGTGTTGCTATTTCCTGCTTCATCTGTCAGTCCCAAGATGTTGAACTAGATGACTTCTAAAATCTCTTCTGGTTCTGACAGTCTATGATTCTATGAATTATAAATACAGTTAATCACACAACTTATGATATGAGATAAAGCCTGCATTTGTAGGAGGATACAATCCCTGTTTCCATTTTACTTCAAATTAAGTGAATTTGCCAGAGAACTCTAGTCTTCCTAGAATCATTTTCTGGAGATAGATTCACAGGAAGTCATTCCTGGATCTCAAGATTATTAATGGAGAAAGAATGTGGGTCAGATTGCTGATTACTGCTATAATTTGCAATTATATAGTGCTTTTCAGATCACTCATAAAACACTCAGTTCATCAATGTTTGGGATAGATAGTTGGATGGATTTGATTTGATTGAAGTTATACAGACTTTGATTAAAATAAAATTCTAGCATATTAATTGGAAATATCATAGGATGAGAAGCAAGTGTAAATTACTTATCAAAGAAATCTTTCTTAATTTCATTTCTCAGTCTTTATACATGTGTATGTGTGTGTATGTACACATATATAATATATGTTTAAATTTTATTCATTGCATTGTGAAAGTGAACAGATACAGACTCAGATCTTTGAAACGATAGAGACAGTGAACTTCTATTGCAGTGGTCTGAGCAAGGCCAAAGTTTAGGTCATAGAAAATAGTCTTAAGACTAAAAGGGTCCATGAAAATAGTCCAGTCTAAATCCTCCATTCTGAATGTAGCACTTGGGGATAAGCACTCAAAATAGCTACCCCAGGCTCAGAGAACTTTGTGGGTCCATATCCATTTAAAACAATAGCTTATGAGTCCCCACTGGCATGTTTATAGAACAGCTGGTGGTGTAGTGGATGCTGTTGGACCTGGAATGGAAGATTTGAGTTTAAATCTAACTTCAGAAACTTTATAGTCATGTGATCTTGGGCAAGTCACTTAATTTCTTTTTGCTTCAGTTTTCTCAACTGTAAAATGGGGATAATAACAGCAACTATCTTGCAGGGTTGTTGTGAGGATGAAGTACAGTGCCTGGCATGTAGTAAGTTCTGAATAAAGTCTTATACCCTTCCCCTTCCCATCTCTAGGTAGCCAGAGGACACAATTAGTTTAAAGTAAAGACATTCAATGAAATAATATAGTAAGAAGATTTGTAATGAAACATTCCTTCCATAGACTTATGGCTCACTCTCCCAAGATATAAGTATATACACCATCAGTGGGGAGAGTGAGCATGTAGAGGGTTCACCTGATGGGTCTACAAAAGGGGAATAAGTATGAAGGACAACTCATACCTTCAATGCTATAGGATGTCTTTGATGTCTTTCGATGGTACCATTGAGTAACTCTCGTTGTACCTACTGTATTGATCGTTCCATCTCTGCTGAATGTTTTGTTTCCTGAGCTCACTGGGTCTGCTTTGCGTTGGACACAGCATCTCTGCTGAACTGTGTTGCTCTGTCCAGTCTCATGCAATGCTTTGCTTGCCTTGACATCTCTGGGCAGGTTGTCTCAATTGGTCCCACCATTTAGCCACTTCTCATTGCCTTTTCTGGGCTTGTTCCCTGCTACTGTCTTCTGGGATCATCTCTTTGAGACTAGGTAAGCCAGTTTAGCTTGACTTTGCTGAAGTGCCTAGACTATAGTTTCACTATAGTGAATTTCATCTTGGCAATGGAATGCTGACTGCTCTTTAGCCATAGTCATTATGTCTAGCTAACAAAAGTCAGCTAGAGCGCCCCCAAGTTAAAAATAGATGTTTCCTTTTTGACTTCTATGTCTCTGGTGATCAGAGACTTCTCTTACAGATTACTATCTATTTTAAGAATAGGTATAGGGACTTAATTTGTGATTGTTTTGGTATAGTGAGTCTTGGATAATGAAAGTTCCCTTTACTTGTAGAATTCTAGACAATTCTAGACAAGGTCACACAATCAGAAGCAGGACTTGAACTTAGGTCTTCCTGGCTCCAAGAATATGTCTTTATCTACAATGCCATGCTGCTTCTCACTATCTGATTTAGGATTGCCATAATCTTGGATACTTCTAAGAATCCTCCTGACTTAGCTACATATGAGGCTGGGTCAGTGTTCTCCACCTACTTCATCTGTATTTCTGTTTTTCTGAAACATAGTTTTGTCTACAGCAAAGCCTGATGTTTTGGTGCTGTATTTTTGGATAGTTGAAAAACCTCACTCTCTCTACTTACCAATTATGAAAGAGATTCAAAGATGGGGCATGACTTGCCCAAAGTCACCTTGTGAGGGGTCAGTGACAGGCTTAGAACTCAGGTTTCTTAAATCTCTGCTCAGAGCATTGTGTACTTCAACATGCAGAGCATCTTTGAGGTATTGTGAGTAGACTGGCCTGGTGGAGGATAAAGTTGGAGTCACAGTGCCTTTCACTAAGTAACTAGATACTCAATGTATCTTGAATTAAATAAGCAGGATAAATTGTAGAGAGCCTTGAATGCCAAATTAAGGAGTTTAGATTTTATTTAATAATCAATGAAGAATCATTAAAAGGTTTTCTACAAAGGAGTGACATGGTCAGAAGTTTGTGTTAGGAATATTAACATATTAATGATATATTAACATAGCATATATAGCATGACACAGAGGGGAGAAGACTAGAGGCAGAAACCAGTTAGAAGGTGCCAACACTTGAGGAGATGAAATCTTGCACTAGTCTGGTGACTGAGAATGGAAAAGAAAGGTACAAATATGAGGAATTTTTGAACTCAGGCATACTCTTTTGAGGAATTGCTCCTCTTCACAGTGTCCTCACCTCTAAATAATCTCTTCTTATGCCCAGTTGGCCTCTTAGAGTGAATTTTTTCTCCTAATGAGGGATATCTGGGTACTTAACCCATGTGACCATTTTTTCTAGCCTTGTCTCAGGCAACCAGCTATGGAGTGTACAATTTCAAGAAGATTCACCAGGGAAGTGTGTTACTTTATATTAAATATCTTACTGAAATAGATACCACAGAGTAATGAAAATGCGATGCAGAAATTCAACAATTGGTACCTGAGATTATCATTTAAACTTAGACAGTAAATGGTTTTATTTGGGAAAAGGGGCTGACATTTAATGCAATTCAAGTATTTTTTGTGTTCCTACTGTATGGTCAACCTTATAGTTAGGGGATATAGAGAACTGTTCTTTAACTTCAAGGGGGAAAGTCAGAAGATGACCATGAAGCAGAGAGTCACAAATCTTTGCACGAATGAATGGTACAGAGACAATTTACTGACTAGGGAGAAATCTTCCACTCTCTACCAAGGCTAATCAGAATTTCAAAGGACACATGTAACCCTGCAAATGTAAGAGAATTATACCTCCAACCCTCTCTTGGTTCTCTTTTCCGTGAAATAAAAGTATATGATGTATACTAGGAATTCAGATTTTAGAAATCCATGGAAAATATTTTCTTTCAAAACAATTCCTATTTTTATACTTCTTGAGAAAGAAGAACAACCATTTCCTCTACATTTTCATCATGTCTAAAATGGGCTTAGTTCAGGCAGCCAATTGTAGCAGTCTCTGGGAAGGACCATGGATATGCAAATACAGTAATTTGGAATGGAATGTCACACCCCAGAAAGCCTCTCAATAAAAATCAAAGCCAATTCACATTAAAACATGAATTTCTGAAACTTAAAATCATCCTCCAATGAAGACAGACTGAATGGAAAATAAGATTATTTAAAAAATTGAATCTTGAAAAGAAAGTGTTTGGTAATTGTTGTTGCTTCCACACCAAGGTCAATGGAGAGCTAGTTGACCTTTGGCATTCAGGTTCTAATCATAAAGTGAATGAAAGAATCTCTATGGAGAATCAAATAGTATGAATTAAAAAGGACCTGACAGAATCAAATCCCTCACTCCACAGATGAAGGAACCAAAGCCCAGAGAAGGGAAATGATTTTGATTAAATTTATACATGTAAAAAAGTGCCCCCAAAGCCATCTGAATGAATGGATGGGTGAAAAAACATTTCTTCTTTGTTTACTATGTAACAGGCACTGTGCTAAGCTCTGGGGATATAAAAATAAGCAAACAAGACAGTTCCTACCTTCAGGGATCTTACTAATTTTAATAGGGGAAGATGGTCCCAAAGGGAGCTAGAGGTGAAAATTGGGGAGGGGCCTTTTGGAGGTCCCTGGTTTGGGTAGGCTGCCTCTATGAACAAAAAATTCAGGTATATGGCCATCTAAATGGGAGAATGAATGGATTTGAAAAAAATGGTACTGGAGAGGAAAGGGGAGGTATGATATCCATCTTCAAATATTTGAAAGGTTGTCATGGAGAGAAAATATTAGGTTAGTTATGCTTAGAGGCAGAACTAGAAGCAATGAATGGGAGTTGCAAAGAGGTACCTATCACCTTTATGTAAGACAAAACAGAAACCAAAATCAAACACCACCACAAAATTTTTAAATTGAGAGCTGTCCAAGTAGTATAGGTTTCCTTAGGAAGTAATGAGTTTCTTTTCCTGAAGGTCTTCAATAAAGGGCATTAGGAAGGGGCTGAACTGAGCACTTCCTGAGGTCCTTTTTTAACTGAGAATCTGTGAAAACAATAGTGATGGAGACACAAGTAACTGCAACTCATAAACTCTCTCCTTGTGTAAGGTGGACATCTGAGCTTTGTGAGAGCACTCTAATGCCCCACCAGAGGTTCATTTATCTAATGTCTTTCTTCTCAGGATGTGTGTGTGTTCATCCTTAGTTGCTGAAGAAGACCATGCCATCAGAGAAATAATGACATGACTTGCACTTGACTTTGTTTTTTGAGTGAGGGAGGGCTGTGCAGGTCACCAGTCTCACTTTTCCTCCAGAGCCATCTGAATCCAGTGACTAGATATTCATCAGGACGACTGGAGATGACCCAGGATGAGGCAATTGGGGTTAAGTGACTTGCCCAAGATCACACAGCTAGTGAGTGTCAAGTAGTGCTGGTAGGTTGGGGCTGGGGGGCAGGGGGGATCTGATGGACACATATTAACAGAGGAGGTGAGAACAGACATAGGAAATGGAGAAATGACAGACTTGGAACTTCGGCAGTTGGGGTGACAGCTTAATAATACTAGTTTCCTTGCCACTGGTTGTCAGTATATTGGTAATAGCAGCCCTCTTGGTGTCTTTAGGGAGCAAAGGGCTTCAAGGACAGATGGATGCACAATGGAGCTGATGATTTGTTAAAGAAATGATTTTGATTTGTGCTTTGAAGAAGATAGAAACTCACAACTCTTACATCTTATAAAAGGGTTATCTTATATATATAAACATACATATATATATATATATATATATATATGTGTGAGGTTGGATGAAGGAGATTTATCACTTAGATACTGTCTCATCCCCCAAAAGCTCTCATAGGAATAATCAATAGTATGTATGGTACTTGAATTCATTAATAAGAGCCTCAGCAAGAAGTTAGAATTCTGCTAAGAAATCTTGGCATTTAGGGAATAAACAAGGCAGAGGACTGATTAAAAAAAAGGTATTCCATATCGAGGAGATGAAAGATTGGACAACTTGACAATCTACAAAGAACCCCAACCCCTTCAAAAATAGTATTTCATAGCTACCCATTGCCTGTTGAAAAGTTGGTAGGATTCCCTGATGAAGAAGAGGAAAAGAGTGATGGAAAATCAGCCAAACAGGCTTCAAGAAGGGTCTGACCTTTAGCTGCAGGTAGACCATTATAGTTGGAGTAACTTGAAAACAGTTGATTCAGGTGAGGAAAAAACTGTTGCTACGGCATGAGAGGAGGAATTAGATGCTAATCTCAACTTGGTCACTAGCTTTGTGACTTGACTTTTTGGACCTTTGTTTCATAAAGATATTGAACTAGATGATCCCTAAGGCCCTTCAGACTCTGCAAGGCTATTATTCTAAGTTCTAGAGTCACAGAATGTTAGTTTGTGAGGGGACCTTAAAGATCCAACCCTTCTTTTAACAGAAGAGAAAAAAAGTTCAGAGAGATGAAGAACCTTCCTGTTTTTTACATCTGAATGTAGTCCTGGGGAGGGGAGGTGGCAGGGGCTGAGACAGAATGAAATAGATACTACTACTCTTCTCCCTCTCCCCCCACCCCAACTACTAGAGAATTGAGATCCAAGCCCTTTTTGTTTTCCAAGGTCAAGGTCATTCCAAGGTGGGGGTCTAAATTACGCCTACCATGTTCTCTCCCTGACTGAAGAGGGCACACACTAACTTGCATTTTTCCTCTCATTTCTGTTTGCAATGTCGACTTGCTTCAGCTCCTGCTCACTCCCCTGGATCTGAAATGAAAGCAATGTAATTGGATGCACTACGACAGCATTCAAGGACAAAAAACATTTTTCTAAAAGCATTTCCCCCCCTGTTGCTGGAAGATTACATCTGATGTGATAATCCAGCCAGGCTCCCAGTGGGTAACACAGCTAAGTAATTTACCCTTCCTGAAAAACTGCCTGTGACTCTGCTGTGGTCACTGGAACCATTGAGGTGAAATTATTTCTTTCAGAAAAGAAAACAATAGGAATTCTGTCTTCATACTATCCAATAAGCAAAGCCCCTTAGAAAAAAGAAAGACCAAGGTGGGAGAGGTGACCAATGCTCATGCCTGGGTATAATTAGAGGAAGGAATAGCAAGTCATTGGTTTTCAGAGGTAGAAGACACAGGTCTTGTTCATGAATCTCTTCTATGGTACCTAACAAGTGGTCCTCCAACTCTGCTTGGATACCTCCAGATGGCAAGTCCAGTGAAGAGGAGGATTCAGTACTTATGTGGCAGAAAGGCTACTATCAATTGTCAAGTACCTAGGGACCTCCTACCATGTGCCCAAGCCCTAAACATTTGGAAATACTCAACAATAAATAAATAATGATAAGAAATAGTAAATTCATGTGGAGATAGGAGCTACATATTTCCAAAACAATTGGAAGTTATTTGTCCACTTTCATTTTAGAGATGAGAAAACTGAGTCCAAGAGAGAGGAGATTAGTTTCTTTGTAAAAAAATTAATTTTTAATGAACAAAATGGATTTGATTAATAGAATAAAAATAATTATAGTTCCCATTTATAGAGCCGCCTTAAAGTTTGCAAAGTAGCATTTGTAAAGCCTTTAACACAGCTCCTGGCTGCTGGTAGTTGCTTAATCAGTGTTTCCCTTTGCCCCCTTTCCTGTCTCATTTGATCCTCACAATGATGCTGTGAGGTAGTTGCTCTGGTTACCCCCATTTTACGGAGGAGGAAGGCTGACAGAGGTTAAATGACTTGGCTAGAGTCACCCATCTAGGAGGCATCTGAGTGAGAATTCAAGTCCAGCACTCTCTCCATGCTGCCACCTTGCTGCCACCAAGATCTGATAATGTTGCTCTGCTCAGCATCTAGCAATGGCACTTCTTTGTTTCCCAATTAAAGTCCCAAACCCTTGGCCTGACAGTCAATCTGGCTCCAGTCTCCCTTTCTAGCCTTACTTCATTTGACTGCCCTCTACATGTTTTCTCTAGCCAGAATGAATTAATTTTTGTCCCATGTATATAGATTTCAGTTTCCCACTCCTGTGCCTTTGCTCAGGCCAGTCTAGAACTTTCTGGTGTGTCCTTGTTGCACTGATTCCTGATTATCGACTGCTTACTCATCCTTCAAGACAACATAAGTGCTGCTTCTTCCATGAAGACTTCCCTGATCTCCCCAGTCAGAAATGTTTAGGAGGCAGCATTTTGCTTTGGACAGAACCCTGGCCCTGGAATTAGAGGACCTGGGTTCAAATCCTACCTCTTCGGTTTACTACTCATGTGATCTTGGGCAAATCATCTAAAACCTTCCTTTTCTCATTTGTAAAATGAGGGCATTAGTCTTGATGGCTGCTAAGGAACTGCCTAGCTCCAGGTCTGCGCTTTTTCTCTCCTGGACCTCACATAACATACTGTTTGTACTTCTCTGGATCATTTGTAATTTATTTTGTATTATAATTATCTCTGTATATAATTTTGCTTTTATTTGACGATAAGCTCCATGAGGGCAAAGAATGTATGTCTTACTTGTCTCTGTAGCTATGTTCTGATCCAAATGCTTTACTACAAATTTATGGCCTGAATAAATAATATAATAAAAGAATTTGGATTCCAATAAAAGATGTTGGAACTATTCTCTTTTTCCTTGCCAACCCCTGTTGCAGCATGGTACTCTGTATGCAGTAGTATTTTAAGAATTGTGTGTTCCAAGGTTCTGTAGCAGGGATCTGTAGCAGGGCACACTTAGTGAGGCCTCACTATCAGGACAACCCAGCCAGAGGTGGAAGTGACAAGGCTTCTTCAGTCAAATGGTAGAGCAGCAGGAGCAGTGGAAGGAGATTAGGGGGAAAGGGAGAAGGAGCAGGCATTTATTAGGAAGGAAAGATAAAAGTATTAATTAAGCACCTACTGTGTGCTAAACACTTTACAAATATTATATCATTTGAACTTCACTACAACCCTGATTGTATGTTTAAGTGACTTTCCTAGGGTCACATAGGCTTAGAAGTGTCTGAGGTTGGATTTCAACTCAGGTCTTCCTGATTCCAGGACAAGTGCTCTATCCATTGTGCCACCAACTCTCTCTGATTATTAATTTATTATTATCATTAAGCACCTTCTGTGTTCTAGGTACTGTGCTAAGCCTTTTACAAATAAATATTATCTCATTTGATCCTCACAACAGCCATAGAAAATAGGGTTATTATTACCCCTGTTTTACAGTTGAGCAAACTGAGGCAGACAGAAGGCAGAAAATGTCTGGGTTGATTAGCTCCAGAGAGCAACATCTTTGGCTGAAGAACAGCAAACAACCCAAGGTAGGCCATTATGCAGCAGAGAGATAATCTGCTATAGTGGAAAGAGCAGTGGATTTGAAGACAGAGGTCTGAGCATGAGAATCTTGCGCCTTCCACTTCCTGCCTGTGTGATCTTGGGCAGATCATTTTAAACTCTTCAGTCTTCCATTTCTTCATTTGTGAAAGTAGAAGAGGTGGACTAGATGTCCTCTGAGGGCCTTTCTAGCTCCAAATCTATGATTGATCCTGTTATCTTGAAGATGTTTTATTCTGTCTATGGTAGGAAGTTCACCATAATGAGCAAAGTTAGGGAGAGTGAGAAAAAGTGAGAGGGATCTGTGAACCATCTAAATCCAACCCTGAAACCCTGCATGGAAGAACTTTCTGAAACCTCAAAATCCTCCTTGCCCCCTCGAAGCCCTTCCTTTAACAATTAGTTAGATGAATCATAGTTAGGAATTTATGTGCATAAAGTAAGGAAGGGGGGGAAATCAGGGAGTGGGGAGCTTACTCACTGTGTGATTACTTAAGAGTATTTATGTTGTTGAAGGACTAGCTAATTCTGGGGAGCCAGGGTGGTTGGTGGAATGGACCTCAAGCCAGGGTTGCAGATGTTGGGGGAGAAAGGGTTTCTGGGATGATGTCTTTATTGAGGGTGGAACTGAGTAGGGAGGAGCTCACTTTGGTGCATCCACTGGTGGTGAGGAAACATGATGAAGTCATACCCCCTAAATTTTAGTCATCTGGGATAAAGCATTGATAACCCTACTCTATTATAGCTTTGCGTGTTAGTTTATCTATTTTGAGTTTATCCAGAGATGAATCCAGTTGTTATTGGAGCATGTAAGGGGATGAGAATTCCTAATTACTGTGAGCTTTTGATGACTTTGTGAATACTCTTGTTACCTCAAGACCACTTCATCAGCTGCCAAGATTCATTCATCTCTTTAAACTCCTTTCTAGGGTTCTGCTCTGCCCTCTTCCAAGGTTGCTGTGGAGACCACCTCATGGGGGCAGGTGGTGTTGAGGGCAGGTGGTACATGAACAAGGGACAGAAATTGAAGTTGGAAACTTCTACAGTTTTTGTAGAGAGGATTTAGGGTGAAATGAAGAAGGGAGAAAATTAGGTGTCCATCTGATAAAAAGAGAGATGCAGAAATCATTCTCTCTGCAGGTGGATATGAGATAATCAGCCAGAGATTGATGAGGGGAAACGGCTGCTATAAAGTGCAGCTTCCTGTTGAAAACAACACTCTTTGCAGCCCTGGAGGCAGTGCCTTATGGGAGATGTTTTTGCCTTGTAACCAAGTCAGCCTGCCTGTTTGTTTGCCTGCCTGAATCTGGGGGAAAGCTTTATAAAGACTCTTCCTGGGGCAGGTAAGGTAGCTATTGATGTGGATAGAGCACCAGTCCTGAAGTCAAGAGGACCTGAGTTCAAATATGGCCTCAGATGCTAAATGCTTACTAGCTATATGACCTTGGGAAAGTCACTTAACCCCAATTGCCTTGCTTTCACCCCCCTCTAAAAAATAACTATAAAGACTCTCCTCCTGCCCTTCCTCCAGCCTTTTCTTTTAAAATAAAAAAAATACATATAGAGTAAATCTACTGGTCAATTTTACCTGTGCATTGCCATGTACAATACCAGTACCCTAAGACCTTGGGGATGCATTCCCATTGGCTTTTGCCCTGACGGGGAGGAGTCAGTGAGTGAGACTTTCTGTGATGTAAAGCTGAACACCTTTGTGTAGTACAACTCTTTTATAATTTACAGGCTGAAGCTCAGAGAGGACAATGATAAAATCAGTACCAATAACTATCATTTGTACAGTACTTTAAGGTTTTCAAATAACCCTACAAACATTATTTTATCCTCCCAATAACTCTGTTGGGAAGACAACTCTACTATCATTATCCCCATTAAATGGAGATGAGGAATCTGAGGCAAAGAGAGGTTGTGACTTGCCCAGGGTAACACAGCTAGTAAATACTGAAAGATCTGACTCACAGTGGCTTTGTAAAGAAGCTCAGATCTATTCTGACTCATCAAATACTTTAACTTGAAGCAGGTTAATACTTTTGGCAGATATAAGCCCTTGAGAATCTAAGAAATAGATAAGAATGATTTTTTAAAAATCAACATCCCAGTTGTTTTCTTTCACTAAAGTTTTCCTGCAATGCTTCTTTCTGGCATAAAAATGAACCTGGCCATTGGAGGACCATGCCCACAGAAGGTGGGTTCTGGCAGGACTTTGCTACTTGGCAAAGCTTCAAGTATAGACTGTGCATCAGACTCTGTGTCTGAGGTCAGAGAGACTGAATGACAGGTGGGCTGAAGTAGGATGGATTTCATGGCCACAGTGACTCTTATCTATTGATTTATAGAGAGGTTGTGACACGGATCATTTGAGTATATATCTACCTTGGCTGAATCCAGTTTTTAAGGATTGAATTAAGTATAATTTCTTTATATTTAAATGGTGTTTCTTAAGTGACTTTAGTGAAACTATTTATATATACATACATGCATGTATAAATATACATAAAATATGTAATATGATATATCATGACATATAATAATAAATGTATATTATAGTGGAAAGAGCCCTAGATTGAGATTCAGACAACCCAAGTTTCAAATCCTTATTACTGAGGTAATTTTAGGCAAGTCATTAAACCTTTCCGAGCCTCAGTTTCCTCATTTGTAAGATGAAGTGACCTCAGATTTCCCTTCCAGCTCTGATTGTATGAGCCTATCATTCTCTATGCAAGAGTTCTGCTTGCAGCATTACATATGAAATGCTGGAAGTGTGTCTAGGGGGAAAGAATGAACTTTCCCTCTAGATTTAGTTTATTTTTCCTCAGATTTATTTGCATGGCAGACACAAAGCATTTTGAATCTCCTGGAAAAAATACTATAGTAAGTCAGTTTCATACAACTCTGTGGGATTTCTTTGGCAGAGTCTCTCTGAAATGGGCCAAGACCCCTCATGAGAAAATTCAGCAGCTAAGTATGTGGATTTTCTGACCCTAAGTCAGAGTGAGGTCTCTAACAGAGAGTGAGAAGTCAAGGTGAGTTGGAAGTCAAGGGTGAGTTAGAAGACCAGGTAAAAAAACAAATAGATTTATGCTTCAGGGCACTATTTACCTGGAGGTAACTTTGGTTCTTTTTTCCAAAAAGCTTAGCACCCAGAGCAAGAAATATTTTTTCTGGGGAAAGAAATTCCAATTCTACCCAAGGCTCAGAAAAATCTGTTAGGCCCCTTATAAGGGAGATAGGTACTGAGGGCTTGTTATCTTGTAATCTGGTGATTGGATGTGTTTAGGGCCTCAGGCTTTCCTAAGCAGCTGTACCAGAAGAGCCTTTCTGTGTCAAGCTAAGATAGCAGTTGTGGAACAGCCCACTCCTCCAATAGGGAGTAGTAGAGAGCAACTCCTGGCAGAGTCTATTGTCCCAGGGTCATCAGCAACCTTGGAGTATTAGAGATGTGCTTGACTCCTCTGTGAATGTGACTTGATCACAAGAATGTGTGCCCTCAGTGTGTGGCCCTCCAGGAGTCCACCTTGGTCACGTGCATTTGCTACGTTTGCCTTTCCATACGTGTTACCTACAAGTCTCCATTCTTTCCCTGACGGATTGTGTATTTGTAGGAGTATTTCTTTGATTTATAGAGGCAATGTTTCCTTGCTACTTGTGCTTCCTGGCACCCTTAGCCCTGCCCTCCAAAGAGTAGGACAGCCTTCTCTTTCCCCAACTTATCCTCTTTAGGCACGGACTGACCAGATAATGACAGACAAATCCTCAAATTGCAATGGAAAATGTTGTGAGGGAGCTGCCTCACTCTACTAACTTTCCATAATTGGTGGAGCATCAGCAATAGAATTTGTGCAATGCAGTGGGAGAGATCTATTAAGAACGTCTTCCAAGGCTTGGCTGCTGAGAACAGTTAATTGAAAGCACGGTGCTCACTTTAATTGTGTCTTTCCATAAGCTTTACTTGAATCGATGTGTAAAATGGACTTCACCTTGAAGATAGCTTTTCTGATTTAGTGAGCTAGAGCTCTGAGTGGAGGGAAGCATAGTCATCCCCTCTTTCCTCCTCAGTACCTACCTCACCTCTACATCCAGTTTACCTTCTCCTTTAGGACCATACCACTTTTTTTGTGTGTGCTACATTTAATCTATTCATTTTTAATTGAATGGAGAGAAGCCAGAGCTCCAGGAAGCACACAGCTCTCAGACAAATTTATTAGAAAGCAAGGAGGACACTGCCAGGAAATCATCATACTCCTTGATTTCTCTTTTTAAACCTACAATTATTTCTGTACGTCCTTACTGTGGTGTCCAGGTTAAAGGAAAAAAACAGGGGGAATGCAAAGTATGTAAGAGTGGGATGGTTTCCAGGTGGAATCCTCCCTTACCTTCTAATCATTTTGGCTGAAATCTCTGTCCTTCCTGGGGGAGGAGGAGCTAGTGCTAAGCAGGCCCCAACCTCTTTACATTCCATGAATAGACTATTCAGTCAATGATACTATTCTTAAAGAAAAAAAAATCAAATCCAGCTTAAGAAAAGAAAAGCTTGGTGTGATCACAAAAGAGAAAATGGGTTATTTTGACTATCTAAAATTAAAAAGCTGTTGCACAAAAACCTAAAATCAATGGAGCTAGGTAGGATAAAAAGGCAAAGCACCAACTGAGAGGGAGAAAACTCTTTGAATAAAATATCTCTAATAAAAAATCTGATATCTAAAATATGTAGGGAATTAACACAAACGTGTAAGACCAACACTCTTTCTCCAATAGGTAAGTAATCAAAGGAACATGAGAAGAATTGTAAATATCAATAACCATATGAAAGATTTCACAATTCAATAAAATAAGAAAAATTTAACTTATGACAATTTTGGGGTTTCATCTTGCACCCAGAAAACTGGGAAAGATGACAAAAACAAGAAATAGCATTGGAGGTGCTATAGGGAGATAGGCATACCAGTACCTGATGGGTGAAACTGTGAATTAGTGTAGCCATGGTGGAAAAATTTCTGGAATTTTGTGAGAAAAGTCACTAAAGTATTCATAGTCTTTGACCTGGAGATCCCATTATGGACATATGCCCCCCAAAAGTCAAAGATAGAAAAAAAGTCTAATGTGCTACAAAATATTCATAGCACATTCATTTGGTGGTGACAAAAAATGGGCTGTGGAGTCACAGGACCTGGGTTTGGATCTGGCCTTTGATGTTTCCTATCTGTGTAACCTTGGACAAATCACTTAATTTCCCAGGGTCCCAGTTTCCTTATTGTAAAATGAGGTGTTTGTGTTAGATTGCCTCTGACAAGACCTATGTTCTACCCATTTCTCTAGGATAACCAGAAAACCTGAACTCTGCTCTTTCAAGAAGTAGATGCCAATTATGTTAGACATTCTTCCCTTGGCCTGTATTCCACAGAGACCTGCTCCTAAGATAAGACACTTCATTGTCTTTTAAGGTCCCATCATTAGAGACTATTTGGATGGGCCCAAAAAGGAGGGGATTTTGGTTATTCATGGGAAGTGTTCCTGGAGAGAATGATGCAGGGAGTGTATGTGAGGTTGAGAATTGTGGACATCTTTTCTGTCTCCCTATGTCAGTCCTAATACAAGGTCACAGGCCCTGGCTGAACTCCAGGTCATTTTTATTAGTTATATCATCATTATCAATAATAGTAGTTCACAGTTATAGAGCATTACATAGTTCATAAAACATTTTTCTGGGGGAATTGTAATAAATTGATGCTTGATATAGCACTCATGCCATCTCTGGGCCTTTCTTTCTGTATCCTTGAGATCTGATTGATTCCAGGACCTTGAAAACCTTATGATAGCATCTGTTCACATACTTTCAGTGAGAGCAAGTTAACCACCTTATGAAAAAGCCCATTCCATTGTTGGATAGTATCAATTATTATAAAGTCTTCTTTTTTGCTTTTAAGACTGAGCTTCTTGATAGCAGACTGTCTTACCTGTATGTATTCCCAGCACTTAGCACACTCTTTTGTATTTAGTATTTAGCAAATACTTTATCACTCACTATATTGAACTAAAATCTCCCTCCCTCTCATTTTCACCCACTGCTCCTAATTCTCCGAATTAGACACAGGACGAGGTTCCTGCCTCTTCCCCATGACAGACCTTCTGATATTTCATGGCAGCTCTAATGTCCCTCCTGAGTCATTTCTTCTCCAGGCAGATCCTCCTCAGTTCCCTGAACCTTTCCTCCATTGGACATCAGTTTATTTGCAGTCCCAGAGCTAGAGTTACAAGAGAGTCTGCCAGGCCTGCAGATGGAAATTTTGGAATAAAATTCTTTCTGGCCTGTCAGCCAAATTCAGAGATGGTGTGATTCATGGAGGTGTCAGGATTTGAAATCACTTTGGAATGAATACAACAGCGTAACCTCGGCACATGACTCTGATGTCTTCTATAGGATGAGTCTAGCTTTTGGGTATTTGTGCGACTCAGAGTTGTTCTTGGCTTCTTATTTACCTGGATACCCCTGTGTGTAGTCAGGGATGCATGAGGAGGAATGGAAGTGGACACTTGGTCTCTGCACTGCAGGAAGGGAGTTGGATACCATAGCCACCAGCTGGTACAATCCCTTGCCATTTCTCTTGTGCACTGGATGCTGAGGCCAGGTATGCAAGACAAAATGTACTTTTTCTTCAACTGTGGTACAACTCCAGAAACTCCTCCCAGGGAGTATTCTCCTCTTGATCTTCTACCTGTTTGTGAATTCAGTTTTAGGAGATGAATCCCCACGTTAAAAAAAATAACAACCCCAAAGCAGCAGTATGGACCTCAGAGTCCATACACACCAACTCCAATGTCTACCTGAGGAGTAATAATCTCTCCAGCATTCCTGACAAATAGTCATCCATCTTCCACTTCAAGACCTCCAGGGATGGGATATTCACTACCTCTTAAGGCAGCTCATCCTACTTTTGAATATCTCTGATTGGTAAAAATTGTAGAGGCAATATAGTCTAGTGAAAGAAGTCAGAAGCCAGTCATGTCCAATTCTTCATGTCCCCATTTGGGGTTTTGGCAGATACTGGAGAAGTTTGCCATTTCCTTCTTCAGATCATTTTACAGATGAGGAAACCAAGGCAAACAAGGTTAAATGACTTACCCAGGGTTTATACAACTAATAAGGGTCTTAGATGGGATTTGAACTCATGAAGATGAATCTTTGTGACTCCAGGTCCAGCAAACTGCATACTGTGCCACATAGTTGTTTCCATTTCTAGCTATTCGGGACTTAAATAGGTGATTAATGATTAACTGCTTAAAGAAAAGAGACAGAATCCTAGGACCTTTGAGCTGGTAGAGCTCTCAGAGAGTATTAAATCCAATCTTACCTGAATAAGAATCCCCTCTACAACATTCCTCTTGTCTTTTTGTTTTAATGTAATTCAACGAGCATTTATAAAGGCACTGTGCTAATCTCAGGAGATACAGAGAAAAGAAAATGAAACAATATCTGCCCTCAAGGAGTTTATTTTCTACTGGGGAAAAATAAATCTATTTAGGTACTGGGACCCAGGTCACCTTCCTACTCTCAAATCCCCAGCCAAGTACCCAGATGACCAAAGTCCAATTCTGGAAACCTGACCCAAATAGAGTCATTTTTTTCTCTTTGATTCCTTGCTTCTACCTGGGGTTGTCCCTGGAGAATTTCCTAGTATGTATAGGATATAGCTCATTTTTAGATTTAACCATGTGTGGGCAGCAGAATCCCCACATCCCACAAGGCAAGCAGGATTACGTGTCTTTACTGTGACTCAGATACCTTTTGCTTCACTCCCAGAGGTAAAGCAAAATCCCTTATTCTCTACTGGTGATGCCCAATACCCCTAACTCTCACAGTAAATGCCTCTTATGGATAAGATTTTTCTCGGAATTTAAACATACCTTGTAGGCAAGCAATGTCCTTCCCATTGAACCTTCATGTGTCTGAGTAATTCACTAGATTTACTCTGCAAGTGGGGTGTGCAGTAACCATGATGAGATTTCAGACCGTGTCTCTGTGGTTTCCACCATCTTGACATACTCTAGGGGAAAAAAAATCAAACCAGCTTCCTGACTGGGGCTTGGGGAATAGTTACTATTGCTACTGAGAAGGGTGTAACGATCTATCGTCCCATGACTAACAAACTATCCTTTCTTTCTCTCTGTATTCCTGTGTTTCGGAGTAGAGAATACTTAGCAAACCCTCACTTCTCTAGCCACTCTTGCTTCCTCGCTAACAGCCTCAGTGCTTGTACACTAGGGTGGCACAGTGGATGGCACTGGCTGAATTCAAATCCATCCTCCAGACCCTTCCTAGTTGTCTGAGCAGGTCACCTAACCTTTTTGCCTCAGTTTCCTGAACTATGAAATGGGAATAATAATAGCACCTCCCTGCCAGAGCTGTTGGGAGGGTCAAGTGAGATGATATTTGTAAAAGGTTTAGCACAGTGGCACACAGTGATTGCTAAGTAAATGCTTGCTTCCTTGCTCTCTTCTCACTCTTACCGGATCCTAGCCTGTTTTGTCATCCACTTCCACTGTACCTTCTGGCAGTCTTCTTCTACAGTTAATAACTGCCCTTGTTTTAGACTTCTTCTCTTGTTCTTTCCTTCTTGTAATCACTGAAACCTGGTTCCTTGCAAAAGATACTTCCTCCTTGGCCACTCTTTCTAGTAACCCAATTCCAGACCTTTCCCTTGCAATCTTTCCTCTTTTGAAGTTCACTCTGGTCAGATGTATTAACTTCTACAGATCCTGGTAGCAGCTATCTATCAACCCCTGGGTTAGTATGTTCTTTCTCAAGGTGCTGGGGTGTACCTACTTCACAGTCTTCCTCCCAACTTAAATTTTGACCCTTAATTCAGGGACTTCAATGTATGTGTCACAGATTCTTAAATACCCCAGCTCCTTCATTCATTAACCCTTGGGACATCCATGAGCGGTACCTTCCCTTTGCCTAAATCACAGGGAAGGTCATACCTTCAACCTCACCATTATATGCAAATATAATTCCTCTGTCCTACCTCAACTTTCTATCCTTTATCCTGTGCCTGTCCTCTGCAAAACCCATTTTTCTTCTTCACATCAACCTCTAGTCCATCTATGTATTTCTGCTTTTCCAGCCCATTATCCCTTTTATGGCATCACCTTTTACCCTTTGCTATCTTGATATATTTGAGTTCAGTTTTATGCTGTTGTCTTTCTTCAGAACCTTTGCCCTCTTTTCCTTTAGCAGCATATCCGTTTCCAGACCCTAGACAGGGATTCCTCCTTCACCATCTAGCATCTCAGTTCTACTCTTGTGCTTCTGAATGCTACTAGAGGAAGTCACACAACAGGATTGCTTGGCTTCATCATGAATTTAAAACTCGTTTGAAGCTGGATCTTGACTACTTCATGGCAATCTTTTTCTCTTCATTGGCCGATGTGCTTTTAGACCCTGTATGGCATCTGTTCCAGATTTTCTTTCTTCTTTTTCAAAAATACAGTTTTCTTGCTCTTTTAAAAAAAAGTCACCTACATTTCTCAATGTATCCTCTCCACCTCCTCCCAGAGAGTTATCTCTTTACAACAAAGAATTAAAAGAAGAAAGAGCTGTCTATACTTGATGCTCCCACTTTTTGCCTCCCTCTCACTTCTCAACCCCTTTCAGTCTGGCTTCCAATCTTACTACTTGACTAAACTGACTGTTTCCCAGGTTACAAAATATTTCCTAACTGCAAAATTTGGTGACCTTTTATTACATTTCATCCTTCTTGATCTGTCTGTGGCCTTTGACACTGCTCTCTATAGCATCTGATCCCTTTCTCCTGGAGATTGTATTTCTGATTTTTCATGACACTACTCTCTCCTAGGTTTCCTTCTACGTGTCTGACCATTTCTTCTCAGTCTTCTTTGAAGGATTATCATTCATGTCTCACCCCTTTTTAGGTATCTATCCTAAGGTGCTCCTCTTCCCCTACTATTTCTCTTTTGGTGAGCCATACTCCCATGAGTTCAATGATCATTTCTGTGCAGATGGCTCCCAAATCTGCATATCCTGCCTTCATTTTTCCCCTGAGTTCCAAACTTGTATCATGAACAGCATGCTGGACATCTCCATCTCTATTTTGGATAGGCTTTTCAAACTTGACGTATGCAAAATGGAACTAATTATCCTTCTTCCTAAATCCATCCTTCTTCTTAATTTCCCTGTTTCTGTTGAGGGGACTACCATTCTAATAGTCACTAAGGTTCAAAATCTTAAGAGTTATGCTCAACTCTTTACTCACATGGCCATCACCTTAGTTCAAGGTCTCATCACCTCTTATCAGGAAGATTGCAATAACCTTCTGATTGGTCTCCCTGCCTCTAGTTTCCCTTCTTCAGTCTATTCTTAATAATTGTCAAATTGATGTTCTTAAGGCACATGTCCGAATACATTACTTTCCTGTTCAAGAAGCTTCACTGTTTCACTTTTGCCCCTACAACCCCAACCCTCCTACATCTCTCTCTTAGTATTTAAAACCCCTCATAATGTGGTTCCAACCTGTCTTTCCAGATTGATTTTCCATTATGGAAGGCACTCCTATTTTGTTTCAATCAAACTATCCTACTTTGCAATTCCCATATACAATACTTTGTTTCCTGCCTCCAAGACTTTGTATAGACTAACTTCTATTCTTGGACAGCTCTCCCTATATACAAAATCATCCTTAACTCCCTTCAAGGCTCAGCTGAAGTGCCACCTTCTACAGAAGACCTTTTCCATCCTTTCTCATTGTTAGCATTCTTCCCCACCAAAAATATTAGTTGTATTTGCTCTGTATATATGCTGTATTTACTTCTTTTTGTATATATTGTTTCACCTTATTAGAATGTAAGCTTTTTGAAGGTAGGACTATTTCATTTTTGTTTTTTATCCCTAATACCTAGCACATTGATACTTTTAAAATAGAATTGAGTTCATCACTGTAGTTTCCTTTGCCATTCAGTTCTTGAGCATTTTATGTCTTTTGTTTTAAAAAATTCTAGAATATAAAAAAATTCTCATTTCATTGACTGTATTGTTGCTGTCTCTATGAAACATGGTTCCTTCACTAGACAGGTCAAATTAGAATGTCTTATTCTGCTGTCTTTAGAGTTTAATTCATCTAGACCACACCCTTCACTGTATAGATCCAAGAGATAGCTCTTAACCATACCTAAAATATAATTAAGCATCAAAATAATTCCCATCAAAGGCAGGTGGATATTTTGCCATAAGGATGGACAGTATGACTCCTTCTCTACTTCTTGTTAGTACATAGACGAATAAACATGGAACATAAATATGTGGATAAATGAAATTACCAACTCATATGGGAGAGATTACTCATACATATGTGATTACTCATGTGGTATGGAATTCCATGTATACCATGGAAACTTGTTACTAACTTTGTATTCTATTTAATAAAGCATCCATCATTTGGTGATAAAGAGGAAAAAACCAATTTTTACTATGTTATGCAACCTCCAGCAGGGAATAACAGAAACTCATTAGGTTTAAAATGCTAATTTAATTACATTTTTTTCCTGAAGAATGTTGCCCTGACTCAGCATGAAGCTGGACTCATCTCCAGTCTTTGGCTTATCAAAACTTATTAATATTGCTACTCTTCTCATTCCCTCAACAAATATTTCCTTAGTGCCTCCTATGTGTAAAGCTCTGTTCCAGGCACATAGGAGGATTCAAAGATGAATAAGAAAAGGTCTTTGTCTTCAAAATATCTAAGTAAGGGGAGAGAAGACACGAACACTAATGAGAATAGTGAGAACATCATCAAAAGCTGAGAGGCACCATGTCAGATGGGTGTTCATTCATTTATTCAACAAGCACTTGATAAGCGACTACCAGGGGAAATATAAAGTATAGATGACTTTCTTTCCTAGCTCCTAGTTCCTAGTGGAACTCATGATCTAGTAAGGTAGTATAAAAGTAGGAGTCAGCTGAGTGAATCAACCAAGTCACCTACCCTCCTTAAAGTACATGAAAAAAACTAGCCTAATAACTTTCAAGGTGAGACAGTCAATGTCAGAGGTGTGAACTAGATGTGAACAAATATGAAAAAAATCATTGATCAGTCTATGTGTTCTGGAAAGCCTTTAGATGTGGGGAGTGTATTCAGATTGATTGAGGAAACTTGGTCATACCCTATGGATCATCTATAAAGTAGCAGACTACTTGGAACTTAGGATTCAAGCATTTGGGAGCTTAGTGATGGAAGCCATCCAGCTAGGCCCTGAGAAGGAATTGATGTGGTGGTGGGTGGGTAGATAGAGGAGAAAAGTGCCAATCTCAGACTTGTTTTCTTCTGTTCCCCCCCCCCCCACCTTGATAGGACCTTGTGAGCTTTAGAGGATCTAAGGATCTGAACTTTTTCATTCTAACATAATCCTTAGAATTCTAGCATATCTTTAGCACAGCAACAGCTGACAGTGGTGTGCACATTGGGAGCGATGGACAAATTGGACTTTATGAGCAAAGGCAAGTTTAGGTCTCTACAAGCTTCACCATTTCTAAGGGGAACTTTATGGGTACCTAACCACGAGGGAAGAAGACTTCTAGCAACTAGGGTTGTGACTATCCCCCTTTGCTACATATTTCTCTAAGCTTGAGTCCACTTTCTGCTCTATGTACTGGTGGATGAGCTTGTCATAGACGGGGGGATGTTTTGTCTTAGCTTTTCCCACTATAATAGCTTAGTAAACACCCCTTTCTAAAAACTATTTAAATATTTTCTAAAATATTTCTAAAAGCCTGATACTTAATATCAACTTATAATCATGGAGGAAGCACCAGAGGGGAATTGTAAAATATCCCCAACCTCTCAGGGGTACCCCTAGAACTCTGAGGGTAGAAGTAGAAACCTTGCTCTGGAAACTCAGCTTTTTAGTCCATGTTGAGATTCTGATAATTGCTCCAGAGCATGCACTGCAGGAGCAGAAGATAAGATACACACATATTATTATTATTATTTTTTGTTGGACTTGCAATTTCATTGGTGTAAGGAATGCCAGTGTGGAAACTCTTATCACCAATGAAGTTCAGAAACTTCTCTTTAACTTCAGGTCTTAGAGAGTTGCCTAGGGCACTGAGAGATTAAGTAATTTGAATATAGTGACACAACTAGTATGTTTCAGAAGCAGTACTAAAACCCAGATCTTTCTGACTCTGAGACTAGCTCTCTATCTGTTACATTATATCAGTCTGTCTCTCCAGATAAATATACCATAATATACAATAAGTATATTAGAGAACTTATAAAACAAAGTCCTATGTAAGGTTGAAAGAAGGAAGGTCAGAGATGAGGTAGTATCTGAGATAGGCTTTGAAGGATGGGTAGGAATTCAACAAGTGAGGAAAGGAAGAGAGGGCAGGCAGCTTAAGCACAGGAGATATTGTAAAGCAAAGCCTTGGAGATGAGGGAGTAAAGAGCATAGTCCATGGACAGAAACTAAGCCAGTTTGGATGGAATGCAGAATATATGGGGTTTTATAAGCCACTTCTCAATCCTTGGGTTGGTTCTGTTTTTTTGATTGACGTATTGAATGGTAATTTTGGTATCTAATTGATTATCCAGTTTCCTGGGGTATTAGACCACGTTAACATTGTTCCAAATAGTTGGATGAACTTGAAAACCCAAAATCATTTACTAGGATATTTCCAAATCTTACCATGGAAACACCATTGATGGAGAAATTTCCCCTCCTCCTCTCTACACACACTTTATATCTAAATATTGGCATTGGGAGGGGGTTGTGGTCTATACCAGTGGAAGGAATAATGATATGATAACTACTAATCTTTAAAGTATTGAAATATATAGATGTCTTGCACAGTTTTGGCACAGTCCAAGGCTCTATTTGAACTATAGACATCATAATTCATACTAAATAATGAAGTCCTAAGTAATTGGCGGTGTGGTAAAGTGGAAAGACCAGAGAACTATTTGTCAAAAGACCTGGGTTCATCCCAACTCTGTCACTGGCTAACTTTACATAATTCCCTTCCTCTCTCTGAATCTGTTTTCTCATCTATAAAAGGAGGGGGTTGGATTAGTTGATTCTCATATCCGTTGTAGCTCTCATAATTCCACAATTAATTCTATTCAAATCAACTGTATTCATCATTGAGACTACAAAGACAATATGAAACCAAGTCTATCCTCAAGAAATTTACATTCTACAGGAGGAATAAGACATAAACATGGACAAAAACAGTCAGGAGTGAAGGGGGCAAAGGGGAGATATGACAGAGAACTCTAAGAATGTTTGAGAAAAGAAAGTACTATTAAGGAGACTTCAGGGAAGGGGGTCACCTGAGTCAAATATAAGTATTTTGAGAGACAGAAATGGGGAGTCATTGAATAGAGATGGCTGATGGCATGCCAAGATGGGAGAATGACAAATAGTCCATGTTAGCACAAATGCAGAGTGTGTGAAGGGAAACAAACAAAAAGATAAGAGTAAATCATGGCTCAGGATCTCCTGGAAAATTTTGGACTCACACAACCTGAGTCAGTGCCTGGAAATTGACCCCAGAAAGGGATATAATGTGTTTTTGGCCTAACTTGGACTCTTCTAACATATCCATGGTATAGCTGGTATCTAGGTTTATCGAAAGATAGGAAATGTACAAAGAGCTCAAGATAAGAGTATACATGTCAAGCATTATTTGACCTCATAGAAAATCCAAAAGACACAGAGGACTCACAGTAACCCATAAAGAGTTTCAGGAAACACATAAGGCTCTCCCTAGCCTAATGCTTCTCTCAGAAGGGAAATGAACCTGAGATTGCTATGGGGAAACCATTTGACTAGCTTTGGTATGGCAAGAACAAGATGACAGGGGATTCAAGAAATATGTGAGATTTGAGCTGAGCATTTGGATTTGGATAGGAGGAGAGGAATTGGGAGAGTAGTCTAGGCATGGAGTTAGAAACTAACACAAGTTCAGAGGACACACATGAAGACAAGGTCAGTCTAGTGGTGGACAATTGAGCTGTTCAGTTGACACGTCACTATGTGACCCTTGCTCCCAAGGGAGTCTGGGCTGGAATAAGGGGAGGGGAGAGGTGGGAGCAAGGTGGGGCACAGCAGTAATATAGTCATTTGCATTGATTTTAGGTAGAAATAAACTCTGTGAACTAGCAGATTACAGCAGAGCTACAAATGAAGCATTATCTCAGACTATTTGTACCATAATTCTGTTTTCTTCTTCCTTATTTATTCCATGAAAAGTATCCACTCAATGCAAATTATTTACTCTGTGCAGATTATTTATTTATTCAATGAAGCCCCCGCCTTGGGGAGCAGTGGACCTCTATAATTCAGTTGCACAAGTACTAAAGAGTAAAAACTTGACTTGAGAAGAAACATTTGTGAGTAAAAGCCTGGATATTTGTTTATAGTATTAAGATTTCCTTGCAAACAGCATGTTTTCATTTCAGGAAATGCTGAGATCTGCCTCTTTCCTTCAGCTACCTGTGTGCAGCTTTAAATCTGTAATTACCACTTTTGGTAAATATTATGATGTGATTTGAATAATTGAATCCCAGTTGGCTCAGTGTGGATTCTAAAATCATTACATTTTCCAAGCAGTAGAAGGTGTATCTCTTGCCTGCTCTCCACACACATAGATACCCTTCTAGTTAGGGTCCTCATCACCTCTCACTGGGGCTACTATAGTAACTTTCTAACTGATCTCCCTGCTCCTTTCTTCTCTCTTTACTCTCTCCTCCACACAGATGGAAGGAAAAAATTCCTATGTAATTTGTTAGGGGAGGGAGATGGCTGGAGAGAAGACTAGGTTAAATGTTGGTTGCGAAGTATCTGTTGTATCAATCTGTATAAAAATGTATCAAGAAAAAACATAAAAAATACTTTTCCTGAGTCATTTATGCAACTCAGAATCTGTGATGGCTCCCTAAAACACACACTTCTCAGCCTAATACTTAGGGTCCTCTATAATCTGACTCCAGGTTATGTTTCCAGTCTTATTTATTATATACTCCATTCCATTCTTTTCAGATACTCATTTTTTTTCTAGCCAAACTAGATTTCCACTTAGTCCTTAAATCTGAGCTTCCCTCTTCTTGGTGCATTTGTGTAGGGTGTCTCCAATGTATGGAATGCTCTCCCTCCTCATCAAAGTCCTTCCTTTTTTTTTAATGGCTCAGCTCAGGTGCCACCTGAAGACTTCCCTGATCTTCTCCCTTCACCATTCTCCTTCTACATATTTTCCTAGAGCATGTTATCTGGCTCTCTCTGTTGTCCTCATTCTGTTTTGCCCTGTATTATATTTATTTATGTACGTGCTGTCTTCCCCCAACACCTTTTGTTGTGGTTTAGTCATTTTTCAGTCATGTCTGACTCTTTGTAACCCTATTTGGGGTTTTCTTGGCCAAGATGTTGGAGTAGTTTGCCATTTCTTTTTCCAGCTTATTTTACAGGTGAGGAAACTGAGGCAAACAGGGTTAAGTGACCTGCCCACGGCCATATAGCTAGTAAGTTTCTGAAACCATAATTGAACTCTTGGCCTGGCTAATGCTGCATAGCTGCCCCTAGCCCACCCTTGGGTAAATGATTGTAATTTCCTGGAGGCAAGGAACTGAACTTTCACCTTTGTTTTTCACCTTTGTGCTCCTAGCTTCTAGGAGTTCTTCTACAGAGTAGGCTCTTATTAAAATGTACATTTAGTGGATTAAAAAGATGAAATAATCAATATATCTATATAGGGCCTGTTCAGGGATAACAGAGCAGTCTTGAGATTTTGTTGACTTAAAAATCTTGGTTTGTGCAGATGGTTTGATCAGGGATTCAGAGTTAGTAACCAGAAATATGATGGTGGCTGAAAGAAATCTCCCTATCACAGCCCAGTCAGCTCCTTTCAGTCTTTTTCCTGGGATGAACTGAAACACCAAGGCTAGTGACCAGAATTGTGATAGAAATAAAAAGAAATTTTCTGGCCATAACTCAAAAGTTTAGACAGAAATTCCAAGCATGAGCAGAGGGGTTGAGTTAAAAAGACAGTTTTAACCTCAGCTTTACAACTTTTGCTGGTTGGTCCCACTGTGGCTTTGGGTTTTAAATAACAAAAGAGAGAGAACCCCAAGGCTATGTTCTAAAAAAGTCCCAAACCCATTTCTTACTGGAATAGAAAAAGTCATATAACTGAGGCAACTTAGGGATGATAGCAGAAAGTAGTAGGAAGTAGTTCAACAGATATGCCTGAAGAGAGGACAGATCAGCAGTGATACCATAGCTCAGTGGAGACATTAGATTGAAGTCTGTGGAAACTTCCACAGTTCCACAGAAACATCAACCCTTCTCTAGGGAAGCAAACAGCAGCTTTGGAGGTGGAGAGGTGCTAAAGTGTCCTCTAAGCATTAGCTGCTCCGGCATGTATGTTCCTTGTATCTCTCCCATTGTTAGTCAGGTAACCTATGAGAGAATGTGCCTATTTATTATATAAGGGAATCTTTCTTGATTCTTATTTTGATTAAATGTCTTTTGCTTTGAATAGACATGTCCTCTGGCTGGTCATGTAAAAAAGAAGCCCATTGGTAGGGGGTCTTATGTACGATGCTTTAGAGTAGATAGCGAGCCACAACATTCCTCAAGCCTGGAGTAGCTTTCAGAAAACACGTTGGTGAAGAGGTATTGTTATCTAGTTTTGGATGCCTTACTTCTGTAGGGATCAATTGATGGAGTCTAAGAGAAAGCTTTAGGGACCTCCCTTTTGTAGCATATACATAGAGTACACAGGAAGACTTAGTTTAGTTCCTTAGTACCTTTCAACATGGAAAAAAGAAAGCAGAGGACTGGCTTCTGTGTGGAAAGACTATTTCAAAGGCCAGTAATCAAAGAATCAATAACTACAGAGTCTGATAAGTGCCAGTGAATTGTACTACTAGAATATATGAGAGCACCTCTTGGTGCTTGAATAGCAAGAATTATTTCCTAAGCACATAGCTCCTGGTAAAGAGGCTTCATCTGAAGATGACAGAGCTCAGAGGGAGAAGGCAACATGGTACAATGAAAAGCATGCTGTATTTGGAGCCAGGGGACTTGGGTTTCAATCACTGCCCTGCCACTTGTCACTTGGGTGAACTTAGGTGAGTCACTTAATCTCTTTGGGCATCAGTTTCCTCATTTGTAAAATGAGGGTGTGTGTTAACTAGATGGCTTCTAAGCTTCCTTCTAACTTTAGATCTGTGGTCCTATTAGATAGATGGGAAACAAGCAAAACTAATCCTGACTAGTTCTAGGACATCTCCTCAGTCATGGACCACCAAGAACACATAAGAAGCCATCAATTCACCCAGACTCCATTATAGGAACTTGAATCAGGTCTCCTAGAATGAGACATTGTGGAAAAAGCCAGTCATCCCAGGGAGAGACAGGATCATGGGACCAAAGATCAGAGCAGTTGTTAAAACACAACACCAGCAACACCCAGTCCAGAAGATCAGTTAGCTTTTACTAGGTTCGATGGTCACCATGTGCTGAGAGCCCTAAGAGGAGAATCAAGTAATAGTTTAGCAGAAATTGATTTCCACTGAGCAGGTATCAGGGTGGAGTTAGGGGCTCAGGCTCTCAGAGACTTGGAAGAGTCTAATCCCTGGTCTACCAAGATTTTCTAGCTCTTTTCTTTTTCTTTTGTTGACCATATATAATATTAATTTACATTTTTATAGGATTTTACAGTTACAGTGTGCTTCACATACTCTTAAAATTTTCTTTAAAAAGACTTTTGTTGAGGCTTTTTTTCTCTTTACATTACAGTCACTTCTTAGTGACTCTTCCCTCTTTCCATAGGACTTTTTCTTGTTAAAGTAAGGATAGGGGGCCAACCTCCCAATCAAACATAGAAGGTATATATTTCTTCACTGAATTAGCCATTCAACCAAAGGTCTAAATGAAATGTGAACAAGTCCTTAATCAGTTTGAGAGGAGTGAGATATTTTGTTTATTGAATGAAATCAGATGATGCCACCAAGCAGGAAAAAGGAAGGAAAAGAACTGGGATTGGTTGAAAGAATCAGATACCATAGCTCCCTCTGGTCCTATGTATAGTACAACAATCCAGTTTGGAAGTGGGCATTACAACAACAGGCCTGGTGGTGGTCAAGGCAGTTGCCCTTAAAGGAAGAAAGGGTTGAGTTTTGTCTTCTCCTCTTGCCCTGCCTTTCCAATGATCAGAGGATGATCTCGTGGACTTCCTTTTGGTCTTCCCCTTGATATTGGTAATAATGTTCTTGAAGGAGCAGTGATTTATGTATGTGTTGCAATCTGAGAGATATGTTGAGGAAAGGTACAACTCTACACAAGTACTAACCTTTTGTATAGCAGAAAACTACATGAGTAAACAGGAGCTTTGAGTTGCTCCTTTGTCACATATATTCTCTAAGCTTGAAGCCACTTTCCCTTGGACTCTGTGTGTATGACAGAGAATATGTCCCCAGACACTTGGGGCCAGGGTTTTTGTCCTAACTATTCTTGCTATACCACCTTACGAAATACTCTTTTCTAAAAGCTAATTAACCCTGGCTGGCTAATTGATAATCAGTGGGGAGCACACTTGATGGAGGCTCATGATCAACAGTACTAGGAAAGCATAGTACCTTAGGGTTATCTATAGAACCCTGAGGGTTGTGGCAGTAATCACCTTCTGGGGACTAACCTGTAAAACCCCCAGAGGAGAGGTATTAAATGACAAGTAAGCACTATTGATTAACACATTAGTTTTGCATGGAGGTTAACTTTGCACTTATAGCCTACCACTTGTCTTGTGAAAGGGAAGAAGTATTCTTCAGTTGGTCCTCTGAAGTCACAATTGTTCACTGCATTGTAAGGGTGCATTTCAATGCTGTTTTCTTTTACTTTAAATTGCACGTTATTCTTCTGGTTCTGCTTACTTCACTTAGGCTAGCATGAAGCATTGACAATGATGATTACAGTCCAGTATTGTAATGGACAATAGATACCAAGGGACAATTACATATCAGTTGTCTTTATGAAAGATACTTACACTCTGTACCTCTATATCACATGTGAGGTCTGGATCTCTATGGGATGATTACTCATATTTGCATTGTATCAAGGTGAGCTTAAAGATTCCTAGAGAAGTTGTGGGTGTCAGTAAGACAGAGTTAGACTTTGGGGGGCTGGTGAATACCTCTGGATACATTGATCAGGACCAACTCCAGCTTGTTCCAAGTACTGCCCGAGTATTGCAAGAAATGAGCATGGGAGCTCATCAATCAGTGTCTAGATACCTTGACAATCTACATCTCTTTTGTGCAAGCTTGCAAGAGAATATCAAAGGAGCTGAGGACCTTCTGCCTAAAGTGGAGATCCAGAGAAGTTTTACTCTATTGATTCTCTAGTTCCTTGGGAAGAGCAGGCTAATCTGAGAAAAGAACTCCAGATTAATAAAAACAGATACTAACTGATGTGTGGGTTGGATCTTAAAATCAACCTCAATGGAGCAATTTGGAACTATACCCAAAAGGCTATAAAATGTGCATGCCCTTTGACCCAGAAACACCACTTCTAGGGCTGTATCACACCCCAAAGAGATCATAAAAATGGGAAAAGGACCCATGTGTACAAAAATATTTATAGCAGCTCTTTTTGTGGTAGCCAAGAACTGGAAATTGAGGGGATGCCCATCAATTGAGGAATGGCTGAACAAATTGCAGTATATGAATGGAATGGAATACTATTGTGCTAAAAGAAATGATGAACAGATAGACTTTAGAAAATTCTGGAAAGACTTATTTGAATTGATGCTAAGTGAAGTGAGCAGAACCACGAGAACATTATTTATAGAAAACAGCCACAGCATGTGATGACTGATTTTGACAGATTTCTCAGCAATGCAAGGACCTAAAACAATCCCAAAGGACTCATGATAGAAAATGCCATCCATATCCAGAGAAAGAACTATGGAGTCAGAATGCAGAGCAAGAAAGACTGTTTTCTTTTTTGTTTTATTTTACTTTATTTTTTTTCCTTCTCATGGTTTCTCCCATTTGCTATAATTCCATGCAATATGACTAATGTGCAAATGTGTTTAATAGGAATATATATGCAGAGCCCATATCAGATTGTATGCCATCTTGAGGAGGGAGACAGGAGGGAGGGGGAGAAAATTTAAAGCTTATGAAAGTGAAGGTTGAAAACTAAAAGTAAATAAATTGAAAATTGTGAAGAAAAAAAAAAAAACCAAAACAAAACCAACCTCAATGCCTGAACTTTCTAAGAGTGGTTATGGAAAATTTTTCTCTCTAATACCAAGACCAAAGTACACACCTAAATGAAATGTTTATCTCTGGCATCAACCTGGAGTCCTGAGTCTGTTGGTTTCACCCTTAGTTGTGATATGGAAGAAGACTGAAAATATAGTCATGCATAGACTATTAGATTTTGAATAAGAGAATGAAGATTCTCTTTTTTTAAATAAATTTATTTATTAAACTTTTTACATTCATTTTCACAAAATTTTGGGTTCCAAATTTTCTCCCCATTTGTGCCCTCCCCCACCCCAATACACTGAGCATTCTAATTTCCCCTATCACCAATCTGCCCTCTCTTCTATCATCCCTCCCTTCCTTCTCTTTTGTCCTGTAGGGCCAGATAACTTTCTATTCCCCATTACCTGCATTTCTTATTTTCTAGTAGCAAGAACAATACTCAACAGTTGTTCCTAAAACTTTTGAGTTCCAACTTCTCCCCATCCCTCCCTCCCCACCCATTCCCTTTGGGAAGGCAGGCAATTCAATATAAGCCATATCTGTGTAGTTTTGCAAATGACTTCCATAATAGTCGTGTTGAGTAAGACTGACTATATTTCCCTCCATCCTCTCCTGCCCCCCATTGTTTCTAGTCTGTCTTTTGATCCTGTCCCTCCCTGAGTGTTGACTTCAAATTGCTCCCTCCTCCCATTGCCCCCCCTTCCATCATCCCCCCCCTTGCTTATCTCCTTCTCCCACACTTTTCTGTATTGTAAGATAGGCTTTCATACCAAAATGAGTGTGCATTTTATTCCTTCCTTTAGTCGAATGTGATGAGAGTAAACTTCATGTTTTTTTCTCAGCTCTCCTCTTTATCCCTTCACTATAAAGTCTCCTGCTTGCCTCTTCTATGAGAGATAATTTGCCCCATTCCATTTCACCCTATCTACTCCCAATACATTTCTCTCTCACCATTTACCTTAATTTTTTAAAGATATGATCCCATCCTATTCAATTCACTCTGTGCTCTCTGTCTCTGTGTGTGCGTGCATGTGTGTGTGTGTATGTATGTGTGTGTGTTGTGTGTGTGTGTGTGTGTGTGTATGTGTGTAATCCCACCAACTACCCAGATACTGAAAAGTTTCAAGAGTTACAAATATTGTCTTTCCATGTAGGAATGTAAAGAGTTCACCTTTGGTAAGTCCCTTCTGACTTCTCTTTGCTGTTTACTTTTTCATGCTTCTTCTCATTCTTGTGTTTGAAAGTCAAATTTTCTTTTCAGCTCTGGTCTTTTCATCAAGAATGCTTGAAAGTCCTCAATTTCATTGAAAGACCATTTTTTCCCCTGAAGTATTATACTTAGTTTTGCTGGGTAGGTGATTCTTGGTTTGAGTCCTAGTTCCTTTGACTTCTGGAATATCCTATTCCATGCCCTTCGATCCTTTATTGTAGAAGCTGCTAGATCTTGGGTTATCCTGATTGTATTTCCACAGTACTGGAATTGTTTCTTTCTAGCTGCTTGCAAGATTTTTTCCTTGAGCTGGGAGTTCTGGAATTTGGCCACAATGTTCCTAGGAGTTTCTCTTTTTGGATCTCTTTCAGGCAGTGATTGATGGATTCCTTGAATACTTATTTTGCTCTGTGGTTGTAGAATATCAGGGCAGTTTTCCTTGATAATTTCATGGAAGATGATGTCTAGGCTCTTTTTTTGATCATGGCTTTCAGGTAGTCCCATAATTTTTAAATAGTCTCTCCTGGATCTATTTTCCAGGTCAGTTGTTTTTCACATTCTCTTCCATTTTTTCATTCTTTTGGTTTTGTTTGGTGATTTCTTGGTTACTCATAAAGTCATTAGACTCCATCTGTTCCATTCTAATTTTGAGAGAACTATTTACTTCAGTGAGCTTTTGAACCTCTTTTTCCATTTGGTTAATTCTGCTTTTGAAAGTATTTTTCTCCTCATTGGCTTTTTGAACCTCTTTTGCCAATTGAGTTAGCCTATTTTTCAAGGTGTTATTTTCTTCAGCATTTTTTTGGGTCTCCTTTAGCAAAGTATTGACCTGTTTTTCATGTTTTTCTTGCATCTCTCTCATTTCTCTTCCCAGTTTTTCCTCCACCTGTCTAACTTGATTTTCAAAATCCTTTTTGAATTCTTCCATGTCCTGAGCCCATTGGATATCTATTTCAGATGTTTGGGATACAGAGGCCTTGGCTTCTATGTCTTTCCCTGATGGTAAGCATTGTTCTTCCTCATCAGAAATGAAAGGAGGAAACATCAGTTCACCAAGAAAGTAACCTTCTACGGTCTTATTTTTTTACCTTTTCTGGGCATTTTTCCAGCCAGTTACTTGACTTCTGAGATTCCTCTCCACCCCTGCCTCACTAGTGCTTGGGTCTGAGATTCAAATGCTGCTTCCCAGCCTCGGGGCTTTCAGTGGGGGCGGGGCTGCTATTCAGTGGATTAAGTTCAGGTTCTCATGTGGGGGCAGGGTCGCTGCCCAGGCTCAGTTCCCTCAGGGGGTTTATGCAGAGGCCTTCACTAATGGATCTGAAGTCCTGCCTGCTTTGGGACCCCCTGTGCACTGCCTCCTCTGCCACTTCCTCCCGAGGGGGTTTGAGTTATGGAGACACCCAGCTCCCCTCTCAGCTGGCCAGATAGGCTCTCTCACTGACCTGTAGTGCCTGTGGGTTGAGGGACCTTCACATCCACCGGAGATTCCATCCCTGAAGCCTGCTCAGATTTGCTTCTCTCGGGGCCACATGGCCAGGGCAGGGCTGTGCTCCTCTCTGGGTCCGGTGCATGATGGACCTTTGGTGGCAGTTTTTCAGGGCTCTCTGGAACAGAAATCCCCTCCATGGGTTTTCTGCTACGTGGGTTCCACTGCTCCAGAATTTGTTGGGAGTTCCTCTTTACAGGTAATTTATGGGCTGTGGGTTTGGAGCTAGCATATATGAATCTTTCTACTCCGCCACCTTGGCTCCTCCCCACAAAGATTCTCTTTAAACTTAGTTCATGATGCCTTATGTTGTTTATTAGGTAGCCAGTTGTTTTCATTTTTGGACTTGTGCAATGTTTTCCTAGGGTGATGTCAATGCTGCTGTTTGCTTTCCTGTAGACCTGCTAATGTCTTTTGGTGATATCATCTGGTTGTGAGTTCATGCGTTGATTGTGCTACTATGCTTCCATGTTCTACAATCTGCTAATATCTTTGCTGAAGTGCTCTTTATTTCCCCACCTCCTCTTATCTCTCTCTAGACTTTCTTCTGGTCTCTGGTTAACTGTTGCTGCTATGTGTTTATTTTTTCCTGTCCCAGTAAGGGAAGAAGGTTTTTAGCTTCTTTCTGAGTTATAGTAAAATAATTCCTTTTAACTCCTATGATACCCCTGTTTTCTAGTCTTGGTGTCTGCTAATCATCCAAGGAACAGAATTAAAAGGGCCAACAGGGCAGTAGTGAGCAGCTTTCTTTCAAACCCTATTCATGTTTCTAGTCAATAGCCCAAATCCATGCAAATATCCTTGGAATCAAATTTGAAAGGTGTTGGGTAGAGCTGATGAAGCTGTCAACTTCTGCCCTGCCCTCTCTTCCCCAATGGCCAAACTATACACTAGTAAGTTGACTCTTCCTGGTTGTGATCTCAGACTTCCTGAACCAGGGACCCATGTTGTTACCTGGCATTGCCTCCTTTAAGAAGTTATTGACTTTGCCTCTGTACTCTGGATCATGTCTTTCTGCTCTCCTCAGGATATGATAGATCCTGATCTGAGCTTTGTCCTTGGGCCTAGGCAAAATTTCACCCTAACACCTGGCTTCACACATGGTAACCAGATGTCTATGCTTGTCCATGGCTCTGAACTGCTCTGTAGTGGCCACTTGTGGCACAACCCCAGCCGGATGGCAGGGTAATGTTTAGGGCAGTGAACTGCTGACTCTTAACTTTCCCTAAAGAAAAACAAATTAATGACCTAAAAAAGGGAAACTTTCCTGTCTTTAATCTCTCAGTAACTTGAGTTAGGATTGTGACCAACAGTCCTCCCCCTCCCTTCCCTTCCCCATGGCATCCATACAGTCAGGGAAGGTTGGCACCAGCCTCATCTGATTTCTTTATAAGAAAATCTACATCTGCCATTTACTCAGTATGGCTTTGTCTTTTCAGCTTTTGGATTGTTTCCCCAAATATACTGCTTATAAATGCTACAAGTTTCTAAAGTTATATTAGTTACATTTCAAAAACTTATCTTTGAGATTTTCTTTTGTCAGGGAATCGAAGGTAGGCATCTGCTTCCTACACATAAAACTCCAGGAAACAGACAGGACCTGCCCTGTCCATAATCCTTGTATGAGACCCCACATAGGTTCAGTTAATGAGTCTGGAGGAGGAGATTGGTGGTGAGTGTGTTGTGTGGTGGGAGGGCTTTCAGAGAACAGGTATATCCTGAAGTCAGAACACCTTTATTATGTTTGATGAACTCTAGGCAAAGTAAACTGCAATTAGGGAAGTCATGTGGATTTTGGGGACCTGGGGTAAAGCATCCTGTAAATTCTCTGGGTTTTCCTTTCCCTTTCACCCAGGTGAAATCATATTAGAGTTAATATCAAGGGCAACTGGAAGGGGAGAGGAGAGGAGAGGAGAGGAGAGGAGAGGAGAGGAGAGGAGAGGAGAGGGAAGGGAAGAGGAGGGGAGGGCAGGAAGTCATATGTGGTCTGATTGAATCTATAGTGGACCATGGGTGTTAAAATTCATGGAGACTGTGGAGATCTTCTAATCCAGTTGACTTAGAGGAAACCAAGGCCCTGAAGTCATGTAGCTAGTAAGAGACAGAGCCTAGATTTGAACTTGGGACTTCCAAATTCATGGCTAAACTTTCCACTATTTCAGATCTCTTTAGCACTAGATGATGGAAACTCTTCCTTCACCCTTCCAGATAGATGACTCTCTGAATCACTGCCCAGCAGTATGGTCCACAGCTTCTAAGGTAAACCCAAAGAAAGAGGATTTGTTTGACCTTAAGAATAGCTTTGACTGACACCATTGGGTGTCATTGGGAGTATCCTTTAAGGTCCCCTAGGCCAGTACCTTCATTTTGCAGATGAGGAAGTGGGAGCCTAGCAATAGCACATGACTTACCATATCCACATGATTAGGGAAGAATTAGGATTTGAACCTGGAACTCTTGGCTCTTAGTCCAGTGTTCTTTTGACTATACCACATTGCCCTCTACTTCATTCTATTCCTGATACTACAACTGTAAGGCCCAGGAAGCAGCTCTGTTTGCTCAGTAAGTAAAGAGAATAGCTATCCACTCATATGGTAGGATATTATCTAGCCTTGGATTAGTAGGAGGTTTGTGATTGGTCCAGAATTAGTTATGGGACACAGATTTTTTAAAAATAGGTTATTAGTCTCTTCATATTTCAGAAAATGGGAGCTAGCCATTTTTTGGGTGGTTGGAAGTCTCTCTTTCCAGTAAGAGCCAGCACTCTTATGCTCCCCAAAGATTTAAAAACACTGTTTTGACCACCGGGTTTTCCATTTTTATTCTTCCATACTCTTCTCTCAAGAAGAAATATGGAAGACACAGAGTACCTTTTTCTGGGTAGACCATGCTCTCCCTGTCTTGAGTACCTTGAATTGAGATAGATGGTGCTAATAAAATGGTTCTGCTTGCTATGGTAACAAGGACCCTTCCTTTTGGTATTCTTTGGACCTGGGCAGGCAGCACAGAGAAATGGAAAGAACATTGGCCTTAGAGTAAGAATTAAATTCAATATAATGAGCATTTGCTATGCATCTCTTATGTTCAAGGCACTGTCATTTTGTTAACTGCTGGGGATACAAAATTAAAAAAATGAAAAGGTTTCTGCCTTCAAAGAAATTATTTTTTCCTAGGAGTAAGAGGAGCAGAGTTCATATGGAGAAAGAAAAGTGAATGAAAAGGCATTTGTTAAAGGCTTCCTGTGTTCCAGGCACCCTTCACATAGTAAATACTAGGTGAGTTGAATGGGGAAGAATATTAGTAACTAGGGGGATCAGGAGAGATTTAAGGAAGTGGCACCTGAACTGAGTTTTGAAGGAGGACAATCAATTAGAGATGTAGGAGATGAAGAGAGTTCATTTCAAGTAGGTGAAAATGCTTATACAAGCAGACAGAGGTGGGAATTATCGAGTAGATTTCCAGAAATTGCTGAGTTCTGGACCAGTGGCACTGGAAATCACTGGTAACCTTTGAGAGCAACTTCACTAGGGTCCTGGAATTTGAAGCAAGAGCTTGTGGAGAGAGTGGGTTGTAAGAAAGTAGAGGCAGTGAGTGTAGAAAACTCTAGGAATTCCACAGTCAAAGGGGAGTAGAGATACTAGATAATAGTTTGAAGTGATTAATAGGGTCAGACAAATGTTTTTTCTTGGTTGAAGAGACCTGAGCATGATGGTGGGCAGCTGAGAAAGAACTAGCAGATGGGGAGAGATTGAAGAGGCGAGTGAGGGAGAAGAGATTAGTGAAACTAGTTCTCAGAGAAGATGCCAGAGAGTAGGATGAAGGCAAGGGTGTGTTAGAGCCAGATAGAACCTCAGAAAGCCTATTGTTAAATTTTTTGTGTGAGCATTTACACCTCATAAATTGGCAAACGCTACCAGTCCCAGTTTGTTTCATTGTCTAGAGATTATCCAGACTTAAGAAAGTGATGGAGAAAATACTGATAATTCAGATTAAATTTAAAAGTGTGTTGAGGTTACATCCCCCTCACCCAAGAGTAGATTGTTAAATGGGATTAATTTTGCCAGAGGGAAGGACTAGATTATGCTCAAGAGGTGGGAGCAAAGGAGATTTGTTGTGTTTGTCCTTCATTTTTGAAGAGGACCATGACATGGGAGAAATGATGACATGACTTGCACTTGACTTTGATTTGAGTGAGGGAGGGCTGTGCAAGGTCACCAGTCTCACCTTCTCCTCCTGAGCCATCTGGGTCCAGTGACCAGATATTCATCAGGATGACTAAACGTGGCCCAGTATGCAATGGGAGACCTTGGACTCTTTGGCCTTGGGCCTATTCAGGGATTCACTTAGGGTGAGGTAAGGCTCACACAGTGAAACAGCCTGTTTAAGAAATAGTCAGGGAGTGGCCACTTTAATGAGCAAAAGAAAAATAACCAAGCTGAAAGGGAAGGGAAACAGTTACAATTGACAATCACTCTTTAGCCAGGAGGGGTCCAGGAAACAATTCTTAAGTGGAGTTTGGGCAGGGACCCAGTCTGTGGGCTTCAGAGTGCAGTAGGGAAGGTCAGGAGGGGAGAGGACAGGAGAGCAAAGCAAAGCAGGCCAGTAAGCCCCAAGTCAACTGGGCATGTCTGGCCATCCAAATTTACCTTCCTTTGGAGAGGAGAAGGAAGGGGAGGGGGAGACAGATGGGAGAGGATGAGCTGAGTTGCCCAGTTAGCTGGGTCCCCAGTCAGGCAGCTCAATCTACTCACTGGTTGTGTTTGTCTTTCGTTTTCGAAGAAGACCATGATATAGGAGAAATGATGATATGACTTGCATTTAACTTTGTTTTGAGAGAGGGAGGGTTGTGCAAGGGCACCAGCTTCACTTCTCCTGAGCAAAGGAGAAAAGGACTGGTGAAGACATAGAAAGGTTTACAGGTGTGAACCAGGGAAGCAAGGAAGCTACAACAGATGATTTTAGTTTGCTCAGTACTCAAAGCTATCTACTGAAAAAGAAGGGGTGGGGATGGCAGTCAGAGCTTGAGGTGAGAGGAGAAAGTTTAGAAGAGTGATATAAGGATATGATAAGGAAAGAAGAATAAAAGGATTGCTGTGAAGCAGTGAGGGCCCCGTTTAGATCAGAAAACATAAAGACATAATATATATTATAATAATATAATATAATAAAACACTCTCCTACAATACTTTGAAGCTCAATAATAGAAGAACACAGGTGATGAAAGTGTCCTAAGATTGAAGATTAGAAGGACATGACCAGAGGAAAGATTTGGGGGCAAAGTGTTTCAGAGTAGATTAAACTGATTCACAAATTTTTGGGTTCCAAATTTTCTCCCCTTTTATCCCCTTCCCCCACCCCAATACCCCAAGCAATCTAATTTTCCCTATCTCCAATCTGCCCTCTCTTCTGTCATCCCTCCCTTCTCTTGTCTCCATCTTCTCTTTTCTCCTGTAGGGCCAGATGACTTTCTATTCCTCATTAACTGTATGTCTTCTATCCTAGTTACAACAACAATATTAAACAGTTGTTCCTAAAACTTTGAGTTCCAAATTCTCCCCATCCCTCCCTCCCCACCCATTCCCTTTGGTATGGCAGGCAATTCAATATAGGCTCTATCTGTGTAGTTTTGCAAATGACCTCCCTGATAGTCGTGTTGTGTAAAACTAACTGGATTACCATCCCTACTAACCTGCCCCTCATTGTTTCTCTTCTCTCTCTTGATCCTGTCCCTCCCCAAGTGTTGACTTCAAATTGCTCCCTCCTCCCTTTGCCCTCCCCTCCATCATCCCCTCCCTTGCAATATCTCCTTCTCCCCCACTTTCTTATACTGTAAGATAGGCTTTCATACCAAAATGAGTGTGCATTTCACTCCTTCGTTTAGTCAAATGTGATGAGGGTAAACTTTTTTTTTTCTCAGCTCTCCTCTTTTTCCCTCCACTAAGAAAAACTCCTGCGTACCTCTTAAATGACATATAGTTACCCCCTTCCCTTTCCCTCTCTTTCCTCCACCTACATTTCTCTCTCACCATTTACCTTAGTTTCTTTTAAGGTATGGTCCCATCCTATTCAGTTCAATCTGTGCTCTCTATCTCTGTATGTGTGTGCATGTGTGTATGTGTGTGCATGCATGTACATGTGTATGTGTGGTCCCACCAACTACCCAGATACTGAAAAGTTTTAAGAGTTAGAAATATTGTCTTTCCCTGTATGAATGTAAACAGTTCACTTCTGGTAAGTCCCTTAAAACTTCTTTTTGCTGTTTCCTTTTTCATGCTTCTTCTCATTCTTGTGTTTGAAAGTCAAATTTTCTTTCCAGCTCTGGTTTTTTCATTAAGAATGATTGAAAGTCCTCTGTTTCATTGAAAGACCATATTTTCCCTTGAAGTATTATACTCAGTTTAGCTGGGTAGGTGATTCTTGGTTTGAGTCCTAGTTCCTTTGCCTTCTGGAATATCCTATTCCCCGCCCTTTGATCCCTTAATGTAGAAGCTGCTAGATCTTGGGTTATCCTGATTGTATTTCCACAGTACTGGAATTGTTTCTTTCTAGCTGCTTGCAAGATTTTTTCCTTGAGCTGGGAGTTCTGGAATTTGGCCACAATGTTCCTAGGAGTTTCTCTTTTTGGATCTCTTTCAGGTGGTGATCGATGGATTCTTTCAATACTTATTTTGCCCTCTGGTTCTAGAATGTCAGGGCAGTTTTCCTTGATAATTTCATGGAAGATGATGTCTAGGCTCTTTTTTTGATCATGAGTTTCAGGTAGTCCCATCATTTTTAAATTGTCTCTCCTGGATCTATTTCCCAGGTCAGTTGTTTTTCCCATGAGATATTTCACATTCTCTTCCATTTTTTCATTCTTTTGGTTTTGTTTGGTGATTTCTTGGTTTCTCGTAAAGTCATTAGACTCCATCTGTTCCATTCTAATTTTGAGAGAACTATTAAATTCAGTGAGCTTTTGAGCCTCTTTTTCCATTTGGCTCATTCTGCTTTTGAAAGCATTCTTCTCCTCATTGGCTTTTTGAACCTCCTTTGCCAATTGAGTGAGCCTATTTTTCAAGGTGTTAATTTCCTCAGCATTTTTTTGGGTCTCCTTTACCAAGGTATTGACCCGTTTTTCATACTTTTCTTGCATCTCTGACATTTCTCTTCCCAGTCTTTCCTCTACCTGTCTAACTTGCTTTTCAAAATCCTTTTTGAGCTCTTCCAGGGCCTGAGCCCACCCGCCACCCCCCTGGGGTGTCTGGGGTACTGAGGCCCCGCCCTCCACGTCTTTCCCTGATGGCAAGAATACGTCCTCGTCATCAGATCCGAAGGTCGGGATCATTTGCATTTGTTGGAAAAAACTCTCTATAGTCTTATTTTTCTTCCCTTTTCTAGGCATTTTCCCAGCCAGTTACTTGACTTCTGAGATTCCTTTCCACCCCCCGCCTGGATCCGCCCAGCTAGTGCTTGGCCTCTGAGATTTAAATGGGCTTTCCTCCTGCCGGCTGTCAATCAGTGAGCTTTAGTTCAGGTGCTGGGGTGGGGGCAGGGCCGTCTCCCAGGCTCTGATGCCTCAGGGGCTTTATGTAGAGACTTTCAGGAATGGAGCGGGTGGGGGCGGGGTGGGGGGCCCGCCTCCCAAGCTCAGTTCCCTTGGGGGCTTTAAGCAGAAGCCTTCAGTAATAGAGTGGGGTAGGGGCAGGGCCGTCTCCCAGGCTCAGCCCCCTCAGGCCGTTCATGCAGAGAGCTTCCGTAATGAAGATCCTGCCTGCTGCTGGGGGATTCCTGAGTCCCGGTCTGCTGCCGCCTCAGCCGCCGCCCACACCTCTGCCTCTGCCACTTCCTGCCCCCGTCTCTGCCACGGCTGCTTCCTCCCGAGGGGGCCCGAGTCACGGAGATGCCCTGCTCCCCCTCTCCTCCAGCCTGGCCTTCTCTCTCACTGACCTGTAGCTTCTGTGGGCAGAGGGACTTTCCCGGCTGCCGGAGCTTCCGTCTCTGAAGCCTGCTCGGATCAGCTTCTCTGGGGCTGCGGCCAGGGCAGCGCTGGGGTTGGGGTCCACTTTCTGGGGCATGCCAGACCCTGGGGACGGGTCTCCAGGGCTCCCTGGAACGGAAATCTCTTCCACTCTGTTTCTGCACACCTTGTATTGACCCAGAAGTTATGGGGGACTCTTTTTACATTAATTCTATGGGCTTTTGGTTTTGGAGCTCGTAAACGTGGGTCCTTCTACTCCGCCATCTTGGCTCCACCCCCGAACTGATTCACTATAGGGTGAGGATTGTGGAGGAAAGTAAGACCAGAGCACGGAAGAGGCAAAGAATGGAAGATGTAGTGATCAGTTATAGTGATGTCAAAGAGTAGGTTTAAGGTGGGAAAGATGGAAGGACCAGAGATTATGATCAGGGAGAGGGAATCTCACAGTCTCAGATCATGGAAATGGGACAGTTTCAGATGATAAGGAGGAATAATATATAGCCATACTTTTGTATGACTGAGGTAAGACTGGGGATAGAGGTTATAAGCACTGAAGAAAGTTGATAAACTTTGGTAAGGACCAGATGTTGATATTCTTAGTTGGTCCCACTCCTAAAATTATGAGTGGGGATACACATGCAGGGCCCCCTTAGGACTACTCTTCAATTTAGCACCAACAGTTACAGATTAGCTACCTAGGGGATAGACTGCTACCCTAGTTTATTGGTACTCAGAGGGTTCAAACTCCTAAAGGTTGACAAACTGGGAGGCAGCATGCATGAGGGGCCGTCAAATAAATATTGAAGTATGAGGGTAGGAGTTTCAGTAGAGAGGAGTAAGTGAGCCAAATATTGAACTCCTTGAGAAAGGAGAGAAAATTCAGTTTCACATACCATCCTCTTTTTTGTTCTTCATATACTGAAATTTTTATGTGTGATGATGAGTTAACTCTCTAATAAAACAAGATTTCTTTTATGAAAAGAGAAAAGAGAAAAAATGAATTGGGGTTCAGTAAATGACCACAATAAAGATTTGAATGGGGTTGTATCAATGGATGAAGTGACCCTCAAAAGAAGAGTAGTTGTTGAGAAACAGTAACAGAATTAGCTGAAATGATAATGAGAAGCTAGGAGTTTGACTCCTTACACCTGTTGTTTTCAGGATCATGAAAAAGTAAGCTTCTAGCTCTAGTAAAAGAAGTTAGAACTAAGGTGACATTTCGGGAAAGTTAGCTTTTTCTGAGCACAAGAAGATGTAAAAAAATCAGTAGAGTCTGTTAACAATAGAGTTGGGGTTCCAGAGGATACTGTGGAAGGGAAAGATAGTGGAGAATAGGGAATAGGAGAGGGTGGGACTGAGCTGGTTAAAGGTAAGAGTGGTGGGGAAAAGATAGTAAGGGGAAAGGGACTTTCAATCTAGCAGACCATGATTACCCACAGGAATTAGGGGAGTAGGAATTGGAATGTTGCTAACAAAGGACAGAGGCAGTATCAATTGATTAGAGAAATGGATAGGAAGGCCGAAGGTCATGATAGTTGAGCATAATGTATGAAGAAGGAGGCTGCTTATCCTAGGAAATACATGTGTGGGACAGCCACTTCCCTCTTCTGTGCATTTCTGTTACATTCCTTGAGAGGGAATGATGATGAAGTTGAGGTCATGTGATGATAGAGCCCTCTAATCTCAAGTAGTACAAGGTCTCTTCATTCCGCCATTCCACTGCATCAAAACTCCATTGTGAGACTGGGACTACTTCCAGGTGGAAGCAGTGTTTTTAGTATTATTGTGTCTCATCTCTCCTTATTAGGGTAGCTCCCATATCCCCATGCTCTTTGTGGTGACAGAAGGCGGCAGGCACTGTTTTCTCATATGGTTTTGGTGGCAATTATGTGAAGTTGGAAGGTGGACCAGGTGCTGACTCTACAAATGGTTTTGTGGAGAAGGCTTCCAGTCCCAAGTTCTGAAGGTAAAGAGGGTTAGGGCCCCCATTTTCTGGGTTGTAGAGAAAGGTATAGTGGAGTAGGTGCCAGGGCAATTTAGAGGCATTTTGGTCCTGATTTGTGAGCCCACACCAGAGTGCTTGCCTTTAGTAATCAATCAGAAGATATGATTAGCTCAAAGTCAAAGACATATTTAGTGGGGTGGCATCATTAAGTACAATAATAACAAATATTCCTCCACTTAAATCCACGGTTGCCTCTTCTATAGTATCAGAGAGAAAACTGGAGACATGCATTACTGGTTGCGAGGCACATAAGTTAGGAATATATAGAACCAAGACGACTCATGTCTCTGGCCCTGAAAGGCCCTGATGTCCCTTCTTTTCTCTTGGTGTCTTTATGCTGCTCCATCCAGGGTGGACAGAGTGATTCTGATGTTCAAGTAGTTCAGAAGCTCTTGCTGGACCTGCTTCCTGACTTCCGTGGCTCTTCTCTCGGTTAACAGAGCCACACTGTTTCCTGCTTTGACTCTTGACTGACCTGCTCCCTTCTCATTTTGGAGTTTCCTACAAACCAAATAGTTTACTAAATAGCCAGTGGAGGGTGGAGGAGAGAGAAAATCTCATAGAGGCACAAAGAAAAAGACAAAGGATGATGCTTATAATAGGACAACAAAGTATAGCCAAGTCTTTGTATTTCTGTTTAATACCATCACATCTTGTCTCTCTGACTCCTCTTACCTTCTGTGATTTTATTCATTGGACTGAAAGTAAATCAATTGATCAGGGGTGTCCTCATCAAATCTTCCCAAACTCCCAAGACAGACAAGCCAGAGAATAGTATGCCCCATCCCCCTCAAAGTGCTGCTGGGCCCTTAGTATGAGAAGAAAGCTTCTGACACAAGGGTTATATAAGTTCAAGGATGGTAAAGTACAAAATACCTGTTATGGCTATGAAATAGAATACAAGGGAGATAAATGTAGAATGAGGTTACCAGAGGGACACATCCTTGACGTGAAGTAGGGGGTTAGCTCTGGAAGAAAGTGATGGACATAGATTTCTGGTGAGGAATTTTAGGCAGGGGAAAGCACAGGGATAGGAATTAACCGTGAGATTTGAAGTTGGAAGGAATCTTAGGTCCTATCTTGTCTTACTTCCTCATTTGACAGAGTAGGAAACAGGCTTAAGGAGATGAAATGACTTGCCTGGGTTTTTATAGGCTAGAAATAGAAGAATGATGGTTAAATTAAGTCAAGCCCTTTCATCAAGTGCTTTTCCTGCTATATCACAGTTAACAAACCAAATGAAGGAGAGATAATGAAGAGATTAGTCTGGCTAGAATGTAGGGGCCAGGAGGCAGATTACCAAAAGAAGACCCGAGTGAGGCTAGATGTTGGGGAGGTCCTTATATCCTGAGTACTTTACATCAGTTTCTTCACTGTGAAATGAGAGAGTTGGATTAGCTCTCTTCTGGCAATTATGTTCCACAACTCTATATTCCAGTGGACCAGAGGGAATCACTGTAGTTTTGTGATATTTCATGATAGAAATAAACATTTTCTTCTATCAGCAGTATACAGATTGAGATGTGGACAGAGAGAGAGAAATCCAAGGAAGAATGTGCAGGATACTAAATTAGGAGGAAGAGCTAAGGAGGCAAACTGATCTTTCTTAAATGGATAATAATAAAATAATTATTTTTATCGTAACAGTAGAGACTTACATTTACATGTCTTTTTAAAGTTTGTAAAATACTTTACACCTGTTATCTCATTTGATCTTCACAACAACTTTATTTTATAGATGAGGAAATCAAAGCTCATGGAAGTTATATGATTTGGGTATGATGAGACAATTATGAAGCATAGGAAGGGGGATTTGAATCCAGATTTCTCCTGACCCCAAGTCCAGCACTCTTTCTGCTGAGGGGAAAGATAGAAGAAGTCTAGTCCATTGTAAGTGAATTATTAGAGTTGAAGCAAAGTCTCAGAAGAGGTAGTAATGAATATCATCTCTAACACATGAAATAAGACAAATAACTGTGACTTTGTTGATGTGAGCATTGCCTTTGCTGATGCAGATGGTAATTCTTCTTCTGCTTAGTAGATAGTCTTGGAGAGCTGTCATGGCCACTCAAGCTCATCACTATGGGGCCAACTTTGTGATGAATCTTTCTAAATTTACCTGGGCCTGCCCACATACAACAGGCATATAGCCTATTTTGGGGCTCATGCTAGAAGCCTTTCAATTTTAGTATGCTCTGCTAGAGGTTGCTATCTGCTGGCATTGCTTCTGACAACTGAGTATCATCTCCATCCCATGAATCTTATCAGAGTAGTATATCTCAATAGACTCAAGCTTCCCCACCTCCAGTCCCTCCAAATAGACATGATTGGGAATTACAATACAGACTCTCTAATCAAAAAAAGCCAGAGGGGCCTTGCTAACATACCTTTGACTAGTAATTTTTTCATGACAGAAGAAAAACAATTGCAGACCCCACTGTGTGACCCCAATCACTGTCTCTGATTTGTTTCATTAAGGCTCTAGTAATGAGACAGTCTTAACATTTTTTTTTTAAACTTATTGTTTTATTGTCAACATCAGCAAGGACAGATTTCCAGTCAACAGTCATCATATAAAATGAATCCATGGGCCTTGAAAAGAAATCAGATTGGCAGAATCACTAAAGCAGAATGGAGGTTCTAGATAATCAAAGTCTGAATTGCTTTGAAGAGCAAATTCAGACAGGTCGGGATTTAGTATGTGAAGAGGATGCTCTTGATGCATCAATAGGACATTCATGATAACTTGTTTCTCTAGGGATGGGGATGAGTTCAAATAAATCATCTGCAGTCTTTCACCCAGTGCCCTCTGCTATCAAAGGCTTGTAATGATGCAAGATGTCTGGACAAAGGAGTGATCAGTTGATAGCTGTGGCCATGAAATAGACTGAAACTCCCTGGTCCACATAAGAGGTTCGTAACTTTGGCCTTATTTAGACCTTTAGCCACAACTAATGTGTCCAGCAGGTCTGCCTGGATGAATTAGGCATGGTAGCTGTCAGTTGCTGCTATGTTACAATCTGAGGGTGTTAGAAAGACCCTTCCACTCAATGTATCATCAGCCTCACATGAGTTCTGGGCTCATTTTCAGGACATCTGGGGTCAAATCCTCACTCTAGCCTTGATATCTATGTGATCATGGGCAAGTCATATTCCCTTCCTGAGCCTTGGTTTTCTCATCTGTCATTTGGGAGTAGAATATTTTTTCTAAATGTCTCACAGTTTCTTATCAAGGAAGCACAGGTTCAGAGCCTTCATCCTGTAACTCTTTACTGCTCATAAACAATTTAAAATTTTAAGTCAGTATCCTAACCCAACAAGTGAATAACAGTAAGTAACCATCCCACAAAAGGGCTCCAGTAAATAACTTTCTCCCTTGGTCTGACCAACAGCAGAAACATGACTGCCAACAGTGAGGGTGGGTGTGGAGTACAGAGTAGCTAGGATGTACCAATGTACCCCTTTGACTCCAATAATACCTGCTCTATCCATTGATCTCAGAACCATGTCAGGTTATCCCCATAGTGAATACTGCCATGTTTTCTCTATCCCTCTTTAGTTATGAAGGGACCTCTCTGTGCTTGGTATTTTGTGCCTCCTTGAAGTCACTGGAATTAGTAGACCATTTAAGGGATTTTAGAAGTAATCTCAGCCAAACTCTTTCATTTTACAGATGGGGGAAACTAAGCCTCAAAGATACAGAGACTTGGGGGTTGGATAGCATACAAAGTCTGTCTTAGGTGTACCTTGCTCTTCCCCTGCTTAGTTACCAAGGCTCTAAGGGTAAGATTCCTATTCTAAGAGTTGCTGGGAGGTGGAGGAGAACAGGAACACTGATGGAAAAGAGACGCTTGAAGGGCAAGGGAGAAAAGAGTACAAAGGAAATATATCGGCTTAAAGGCTGCTTTAATGGCTGAAAGTTACTTAGACTTGTTGATACTTTCTGGGCTTCAGGCTGACTTGAAATTGTGGAATAATATGGGCACCCTCATTTCTCAGAGCAGAATCTCAGTTCGTACGGTCTTCCTCAGAGTTGGTGTTCCTACTAAGGTAGAAATGGTGGCCATCCACAAAACTGAATTCCAATGAGGATGTGTTCTACCTACCCAACACTCTCATTGTAAAGTCATCATATAGAGCTGTTATTCCTATTAAAATGTTGCTCCACATAGCTGGGATCCCTGTTAAAATGCTATTCCATAGAATCATAATTCCCTTTAGGATGCTGTTCATTATAGCTGGGATTTCTGTTGAGATGTTATCCCACAGAGCCAGAACTTCTGTCGGGATTTTACTCCATTGATTTGGCATTTCAGGTAAGATGGGATTTGCTTGGGCAGAGATTCCCAGTAAGATGCTATTCCACAGAGCTGGTATTTCTCTAAACACAATGTCCCATACAAGTGGGATTCCTAGTACGATTTTTTCCAAGAAATTTGGTGTATCTGTGAAGATGGTATTCCACAAAACTAGGATTCCTCTTAGGATAGTATTCCATAGTGTTGACACTCCTATGGTGTCATTGGTAGCATTTAGAGCCAGTGTTTTCATTTAGATAGTCTCCAACAAGACTAGGATTCCTTCTAAGTCACCATTCAAGCAGCCAGTATTTCTGTTAAAATGGTATTCTATTGAGGTGGCCTTTCTGTTAAGGTGGTATTCCATAGAACTGGAGTTTTGCTTCTCATTTAAGGTTTGCTCAGGAAGAGGACCACCTCTATAGTAAGCAACTTTCTATTCACAATTTTGGGGCAATAATTATCACAGGGAATCCCCTAGAAAGGGATCTGTATTTGTGATGGCCCAGATGACAATAGTCCTGCTGAGTACCATTGATAACAAAGCTGTACCGGGCCACCTTCCTCAGGCTTTCTAGTCAGATGGGCTGGGTCAGAATGACTGACCAGAATTGGGGTTACCTTACCAGGCTGACGAGGACAGTCATGGGAGGGGAGAGGTACTGTTCAGGTGTATGTGGATGTGGCCTCAGCCTCAGTTCAGATTTGTTTAGTTTGTTAGTCAGTCATATAAAGGCTAGCATGGTACATAGTGGAGAGACACGGATTTGGAGTCACCAGACTGTATTTTGAGTCTTGTCTCTGTTTCTTATATCTACAGGCAAGTGGCGTCACTTCTCCAGACCTCAATTTTGTCCTTTGGGAAATAAAGGGGATTGAATAAGGTAGTCTTTAAGACCCACTGCCAATATGTCTTTGAGATTTGGCTGCCATTTGACTTTGCCTTAGTCTTCCCCTTCTTCCCCCTCTTTTTTTCTTTCCCTCTCTCCCTTACTCCCTTTCTGTTTCTCTCTCTTTCTCAGAAGCTGGGTTAGATGATCTTTGAGGTTCCTTCCAACTTTCATAATCTATGACTAAATTTTCTCAGTCCAAATTAGACAACATACTCATCATATACTGGGATTGTTTTCTGGATTCCAAACCTTAGATTTGGAAGGACATCAACCCTTTTTGCTAGAAATAGTTCCCAAAATAATCAAAACATGAACAGCCTCTAACTTATCCAGATATCTCTCCATATGTCCATGTATTATACCAGTTGGTCTGTGGACAGAAGTCTGCCTCTGAAGTGAGATAGCCTAGAAATGCTGTGTGATAGTTCAGTCATTTAGGCATCAGAGCCCCAAGAGGGCTTCCCCAGACCAGGAGATCAGTCACTCAGTGTATGACTGGACCCATGGGCTTCACCAAAATGTGACCTTTTTCATTGGAAGCTTGGAAAAATAGTCCTCTTTGAGACTGTTGTCCAGAGCCTTGGTGTCAGTAATGACTGAAGTTATAATGGGCAAAGTGAATGCTCCGAGAAGCTTCTGGAAAGGGGCTAATGAGGGAAAATAGACAGAATTCATTTTTTGGTGTCCTGATGTGTAATTGGGGGTTTCAAGGTGCTGAGCAAGAGCAGAGGAAAATGAAAATGGCATTTTGTAGGAAATGGATTCTATAGTTTAATATTGTGAAGCGGTATTAATGCACCCTATCTTTGAAACAAATTTACTGGCAGTAGGTTTATGAAGCAGAGAGGAAATGCATTGAAATTTGCCCTGTTGGGAATTTTATGATTACAAAACATGCTTGATTGAATGACTTTTTTTCAAAACTACTTTAATTTTTTAAGTATTAAAGAATTAAATGAATATTCCTCCCATTTAAATATTTCTTTTGGACCCAAGACACCTATTCCTGATACATAACAAAGTATGATCTTTAAAGAAATACTTTCTTTCCTTCTTTGGCTTAAGGCTACAAAAGCAACCCTTAGAAATAGGTGAACAGGCCTTAGGTCAAGAGAGTGTTTGCTTGGGGTCATATAATAAGTTTCTGAGACAGATTTGCAACTCTGGTCTTCCTGGCTCCAAGTTTAGCACCCTATCCACAGTGCCATCTTGCTGTCCCAACATGTCTCCACAAGACCAAAGAGATGTCATATGACATCAGACCTGTGGATTCTGTGTGTGATCTGGGCACGTAAAGGTTGTGTTCTAGATGTTGCAAACTTCCTTTATCAACTCATTATGAATTGATCATCTATGAATTGATCTAAATCCTTGAAACTATTTGTTGTTTGAGTATGGTCTCCAATCATCGGTGCCACATGTTAGGAGGGAGATTGATACAATGCACTGTATATGATCATTTGAGGTGACCTACCAGGGACCTTAGAGGTCATCTGATAAGTATTTTTCCATTCAGTCAGATGTCTAGTCTGAACCTGTCATTTTGATCCATCAGAAAACTTGGGCCCAGAGTGTTTAATAGCTCCAGGGAGATGAACTAAGACCAGTGGGTTGAATGTTGAAATAAGACACTGTCTCGATAAGGAAAAGGAAAATACATGCACATTAGACGATGGCAATGCAAAGGAGAGGGAGAAACAGTGACCCTGCATACTCCCTGATCAATCAGGAAGACAGGTGGCCCGTAGTTTTTAGATGGAAGGCCTTGAGAATGGAAGTTAGCCACAAATAGAGCCCAAGTAACCCTGGTTAACTGTAAGCCAAAGGTCAGTGCAAGGATGAGAATAGGGGAAAAGGGCAGGACATCTTCAGGAGATGGAGATTTGGAGGTCCTTTCCTTTCTCTGACACTAAGATTTTTTTTTAGCCCTATAGGAGGAATTGAATTAGATGACATCTAAAAGCCCTTCTTACTCTGATAGTCAATAAGTTTTGGGAACTATATTTCAGCTCATTATAAAGAAGCACTATAGTACCTGTCAGGTCAGGGCAGTAGGGGCATTGTGTGCCATGGTCTTCTGACCTTTCACAGTTCAACATGCAGACATTTACATTACATTTCTCTGGCACTGCTGGAAAGAGAATTGCCTACTTTACTTTCTAAGGGAAATCAGCACAAAATTAACTCTCTCTTTTACTTCCCCTATAAAGAAGCATGCAAATTAGCTGGAGTCTTAGAACTTTCCCATTCCAAGGACAAAATCAGATATTTGCCCAGCATGGTGAAACAGCTGGCATATTACAAATATTTTATGTATAGGATGCAGATACAGAGAAATCTATATCTTATTAGTCCCCTGCCCCAGGACTTTGTCCTAAAAACTTTCTGTTTTCTAAAGTATTTGAAACCAAATAAACTCCTAGCAAAGAAGAGAATAAGAGAGTTGAGTGAGGAAAAGTATTAGGAAAAAAATATAGGTTTTTAAAAAGTATCATGGAGGGACTGGCCAACAAGGGTCCCCAGTCCTTTGAATATACTTGAATTTACTCTTTATGATGGATTTTACAGAGAATACATAGATATTCTCTACCAGGTTTCAATCCAAACACCTGGAGGCTTGGTGACCTTATTAACTTTGGTCCAAGAGTGACTGAAAGTCTGACCTTGTATGGTGAAAAGGAGACTTCTTAGTTGAGGAACTCATGAGACTGATGACTCATTAGTTGCTAAGCTAGAATTGAATGTGTATGCAAAAGGAGCGATGGCCAACTATCAGCTCTTTTATTTAGTTCATAATCTATATATCCATCCATCTATCCATTAGTTAATTTACTTTTTACTTCCCAAACCTCCCCCCCCTCCACCTCCAACTGGTGGTGAGTTGCTGTTTGGAAGCTGGCGGCGGTGGTTGCCCTGTCTCCCATCTGCTTGCCATGTGTCTGTGAACACATGTCACTTCAGTTCCTTTTGTGTTTATTCTTTCTGGATCTTAGGTGGATGAATATTCTGAGAGATGATTGCCCACGAAAGCCTTCAGAGATCTCACTGGTACCATAGGTCCACTGGACAATGGACCACAGAGTCCACCAGAGGAGCGATGGTGACCAACAGTAGAGAAAATATGTGAAGATAGAAGTCAAAAGACAGTCCTCAGATGACCCTAGCAGTTTCAGGGATCTTGACCCCTTGCAATAGAGAAAAATGCTGCCTATGGACTCTAGAAAGGCACGGATCAATCAAGTCCAGCAGAGACCTACCTGAGCAGCCCATGAAAGACCTCTAGGGCTAGGAGTCAGGTGGTACCACTTGGCCACATGTGTTTTCCACTCATATGCCTCATTTTACTTTTAGTTGGTTCAATCTTTCACTAGGGTCTTTATGCATAGTTTGGAGGGATTGTTTTGTGACTACTGTTCATGCTATACCTTCTCAATTAATTCCTTTCTAAAAGCTAATTGAGTTTTTCCAGTTCATTGATAATCGAGAAGCCAAATAAACTTATTTCCAAAGGTGGGAATAAGAGAGTAATAAGAGATTAAGAGAGTATAGTGAGGAAAAGTACTGGATGGGGGCTCAGGAACAATACTCCTAGAAGCCCGCCACCCTCTGGGGACCCACATGCTTATCCTAGTGGGAGTTAGGAAATTAGGCCAGAAGTCACGGAAAAAGGAACATGGAGTTAATGGCTACTATACTGAACTTTTTTTTTTAATGTTAATGAATCTTTAAATCAAAGGAATTATAGATAGATTGGTGATCAGTTAGTTGAACCTCCTCACTTTGCAGATGAGGAAAGTGAAATCCAGAGAGGGGAAATGATTTTTCCATAGTCTCCCAGGAAATAAATATCAGAGCATAGATTTGAATCGGGTTCTCTGACTTTAGATCCTTGACTCTTTCTGAAGGGGAAAAAATGGGATTGATTGGATAAGGATTTAGCAACAAAAATAGATGGAATCAGATAATTTCCAAGAGTATTAAAAGATAACCATGACTTTTTATTATCATTGAGAATATGTCAGACATAATAAAGAGGTAGGATCCTTAAGCAACCTATTTCTTAAAGACTCATTCTTCTCTTCTGTAAAATGGGGATTCTGTCTCCCTCCCAAAGCTATAGTGGGAGAATTTCTATGAAAAGGCTTTGAAACCTGTAAGTGCTTCAAACACGAAGGGGATCATCATCACTTTCCCACTTCTGAGCCTGTGGTCACACTGTTCTCTGGGTCCTTCTCTTCCCCTGTCAAATTCCTCTAATACCTCAATGCATTTGTGATTTCATGGGGTGGTGGTGGTGGTATTTATTCCCTTCCAACAGTGTGATTTGAAGACCATCTTGTGTGATTCTTACTCAGGTCCTTTCATGTAAGTTTTTTATTTTTAAAAAATAATTTTTTTCAATGAAGAAAAATGGAGTTTCATTTCTATCCCCATCACAACACAGAAAAGAAATTTATGTCTCAATCTATACCCTGAGTCTGTCACCTCCAAGTCCAGAAGGAGATAACATGCTTCATCTTCAGTCCTCTAGGAGGATAGTTGATTGTACCATTAGTCTAAGTTCTTATGGTCTTTGAAGTTGTTTGCTTTACAGTGTTGTTGTTTTTGTAAAAAATGTTCTCCTGGTTCTACTCCATTCAGTCTCTATCAGCTCATACAAGTCTTCCCAGCTTTCTCTGAAAGCATCCCTCTCATCAATTCTTATTACACAACAGTATTCCATTCCATTTACATATACTGTGATTTGTTTAGCTGTTCCCCAGTGGGTGGTTCCCCTGTGAGTTTCCAGTTCTTTGCTGTTAAAAAAAAAGTAGCTGCTACAAATATTTTTGAAAATATAGGTCTTTTTCCTCTTTCTCTGATTGCTTTCCTCCCACAGGTTTTCCATCAGACATGCTGGGGGCCTTCCTCAAGTTGGCTCAATACTATGAAGATGCTAATGAAGAATAGGAGCACTTTATCAGTTATCTCTTGTTCTCAATGCACAACCAGGACATTTTCTTTCTCCTATCATTTATTTCTTTAATGACATCCTTTACACAACTTCTACAGTAGTGTGTAATTCCTTAATTACAATCTTTTGTAGCCTCACACCTAGCATGTGCCTCTTCATTGCCTTTAGTCAACTATCAACCTTAATTCTTTGGAAACTAGCGTTTTATGATTTTCTGCTACATAACATCTCAGGAAGAATATTAGCGTTGAAACAACGGACCTTTGTTCCAGGGAGAAGCAAAAGAACCTGGCGGTTTCCCAAAGGCAATCTAATGCTTTCTTTTAGACAGTTCAGTTGTGATTTCAACTCATTATCTACCTGTAGGGTCTGCTCAAAGTCTGTACGTGTGTGTGTGTGTATTATGTATTCATTACTTATTCATTTCTATACTTGTTCATTCATCCATTTATTTATATATTTGATTGAATATTAATTTATTTAATTATTTATGATAATAGCCTCTATTGGTTGTTCATCTAACTAGATATCAAACCTGGTTAATACAAACATTCTTCATCCACTTCATTTTTTCTGTGTAGTCAGGCCAAACTCTTTTTAAGTGATTATGAATCTTACTTAGGATTCTCTGCTAGGTTCCAAGGCTTGACACAATGATTACAATGCTATTTACAAACAGGAAGAACTGTGGAGGACCTCACTGATGATGAGAGGTCCCTTGTCAGCTTGGACTCTGCTCTCTCTCTCTCTTTCACTTTCTCTCCCTCCTTCCTTCTCTTTCTTTCTTCTTCTTTCTCTTTTTCTCTCTCTTCCTCTCTCTCTGTCTCTGTCTCTCTCTCTGTCTCTCCAGTGGTAAGCAAGTCACTGTATTTTATGCCTCACTTGATATTAATAATCGGAAGGTCAATGAGACAGTGTTATCACAAACCACTCAAGCAGTCTTGCCTAATTTTGGAAGTTAGGGGGAAGCATGTTATTGGAAAACACGGGAAACATTTTATTGGATGACAGTCTTGGAGGAAGGCACTTTCCATGAAGGAATTGTCAAGGCCTTTGCAAGTGATGATGCACAGTGGACCACATCTTCACAATATCATACCATTGATTTAGAGCAAAGGTGTCAAATACCAGGCCCTTTGGCCAAATTATAACCCGAGTCCTACCCAAGTCAGATTGAAATACAAGTGAGAAATATTTGCCAAAATAAATAAAAGTACAATAGAACATAGATATTGTATTTTTCTAAATCATTATGCTTCCAGGGATCCTTATTTATGGTTTAGTGGCCTCATTTCTATTTGAGTTTGACAAAACTGATTTGGGCAATACAAAGTCCTACTGTGACTTTTGTTTTTTGACTATAAAAGTTTTTTTGGTTTACTAAAGCAAAAATGGAATGAAATGGAATAAGCACCTATGAATAAGTAATCAATACAACATATAATTGATATAACATATAATCGATATAACACACATATATTATTACACCAGACATTTTACTAAATACTTTACAAATATTATCTTCTTTGTAACTCATAACAACTCTGGGAGGTAGGTGCTCTTATTTTCTCCATTTTACGGTGGAGGAAACAGGCAGAAACAGGTTATGTGACTTGCCTAAGGTCATAGAGCTAGAAAATGTCTAAGGCTAGATTTGAATTCAGGCCTCCTGATTCCAGGTGGAGCATTCTTTCTGCTGCCCCACATAGCTAAGACTTTTCCAGCAAGGTGTTAAATTCTTACCCATACTTTAAAACTGAACTATAGCTCTTCTTATAGGAAGCCTTTCCTAATTTCCCTAGCTGTGAAAAATCTAACTCCTTAACCTGCTCCAATCTTGGGAATCTTATATTGCATCTGTCTGATGTACTCATCAGAGTCTCTTGTGGATTATAATTATTTTTGTGTCACATCCCTCTACTAGATGGTAGCTCTTTGAAAGCAGCTACCATGTATCAACAAGCATTTAATCAACAAACATTAATTATGTACCTACCTAGTGCCAGGCACTATGGTAGTCATTGGTGATGAAAGACAAAATTGAAACAATTTCTATTCTCAGGGATCTTGCATTTTATATTTCATATGATGTCTGCAGAATATTTTCAATCATATACATAAACTTATTTATAAATATACTACATATATAGCTATAGATATTTAAAATACACAAGCACATATACACATATGTAATCTAAATTCTCCATTGCCCCCCCGCCAATGCCTAGTATTATAGAATATTTGACTTTAATCAAATTGAAGAAAGATAGGAACAAAAATGCAAATATTTTAAGGCTCAAAAATTCTTGTTGCTAGGTCACTTTTGGTGACTAGATATACAGCTTTGAAGCTTGCCTCAGAGTAAAGACTGAGACACCCTCATCTATCCTCTGCTTGCTCTGATAATTAAGGAAATATTGCAAGGATTCTTGGGCCATATGATGCTTCCTATTCATACCCTCCATGTACCTCAGCATTGCCTTTTGGGTGAACTACAACTTTAATTATTTGGAGAATGTGACATTCTATGCTGTGCAGCCAAGCAGTATCCTGGAAGAATATTGATATTAAAAAGATAGGCCTTTGTTTCAGAGAGAAGCTCAGAGTATTCAAAGCATGGTACAGTTTCCCAGAGGCAATCCAGCCAGCTCTCTTCCTCCTGTTCAGTTCTGGGTCCTGCTTGTCATCCACCTGCAATGCCTATCTAAGATATATGTCCTGATAGACCAGCTCTAGGGGCTGTCCATCAGATTTTGCCTTTGAGCTGAAAACAATTTCTTGGTTATGTCTTGTCTTTGACAGTTCGGGTTGTGGATATCCTACTACCTACTCCCTCCATGTTAGACTCACTCTGTCCCCTTTCCCCCTTTCTAAGACATGAGGTTAGTATTCTCAGGGACTTCAAAAAGGGAAAGGAGGAACTGATTGCATAGTTACAGATTCTTATATCCATAGAATGTCAGAGCATGGAAGACTTCAGAGATTATCTAGTTCATTCTTCTCATTTGAAGGATGGGGAAACTGAGTCTTCAAGAACAGAAGGGAGAGTCATAGACTCTTAGAGGAGGAATGTATAGCAGATCATCTAATCGAACATCCTCGTTTTATAGATAGGTAAACTGAGACTCAGAGAGGCTAATGGAGAGTGGTTAGAGTGCTGGACCTGGGTTCCAATATCGCCTACAGTGTTTATTAGCTGTTTGACAATGAGAAAATCATAACTTCCCTTTGCCTTAGTTTACTTTTCTGCAAAATAGGGATAGTAATACCTCTACAACTTATCTTCCAGGGTTCTTGTGAGGCTCAAATGAGGTGACACATATATAGTGCTCTGCATAAAGTGCTCCAATGTCAGTTACTACTGCCCAAAGTCACATAGGTAATGGAGGGCAGAATCAGGAGAAAATCCCAGGTTTCCTGGTTCCCAGGCCAAGGTTCTTTCCTTTAAACCAGGCTAAATGACCTCTTCTGGTGGGGTTGTTACTAGACACTAGCTGCAACCTCTTCCTTTGGGCCTCAGCTAGACGTCATAGCTTGTTAGAGTCAGGGAGCTCCCGTCTTTAGGTTTAGCTTTGGATAAAACCTTATTTAAATTCTGTCCCTCCTGTTCACACTCCTACTCAGCTGTTTTACTTGCTAAATCCTAATCTGGGCTCAACATTTTTTTTTCACAAAATGTTGTCTGATTAAAAACTTGTAATATTATAAATCAAAATAATGCATTAGGATAGAGTTATTTTCATCCAATGTCAGTAAGACTCCTACACTCCAGATTTTAATGGCCTCAAAGTTAAGTTTAATTACAACATTTGAAGACTGTATATCCCTCGGGGAGATTTTTTTTCTCATGAAATACCTTAAACTCCTTGATTAAAAGGATTTAAAGAAGTCAAAGCTATAATCCACCTTTTCACTTTATTGCTAAATATACCTCAAAGTATATGTGATTATCAAGTGTAGTGTTTTGGATCTTCGTTACACATGAGGCCTCCCAAAACTCCCCCAGATTCAAGGTACTTTGTAGGTCTATATCCATTCAGAACTATAGCTCATATGTCCCCTCCACCCAAGAATGTGTCTACTTTTAATAGTCAGCCAGAGGACACAATTAGTTTAAAGCTAAGGCATTTAATTAATTAATGTCCTGCAAAGTAGCATTATAACATCCTTCCTCCCCTAAAATCTGGGCTCACTTTTTCCATAAATCCATACACCATTGAAAGGAAGAATTGACATACTTATGGAGCACATATATATGGTGAATATGAGCAGGGTATATACTTGCAGGGACAAATCACGGGTTCAACATATAGCCAGAGTGCACACATTGAGGGGTACACTAGTAGGGAACATGTGTGACCAGGAATGTGTGGAGGAACAGCTCATACAGCTGATGCTGCAGGGTGGTGTGCAGAGCACTAAGCTTGGAGCCAGGAGAGCTGGGGTTCAAATGCTGTTTAGATTTGAGGTATGTGAACTTGGGAAAGTCATGTTTTTGTATCTCAGTTTCCTCATCTACAAAACAGAGTGGCACTTGATGTCTTCCAAAGTTGATTTTGGCTCTGAATCTCCAGCTGAATGATCTTCTGGTGATGTCATTCTGGAGTTCCCAATAGACCTTCTCCCCTCTGGTTTTGAGGGGAATATATTCTTGACCAGGTACGTCTGGTCTCTTGGTCATTGCTGGCCAGGACCCTGTTGATATCATGGTTAGTGCTTCACTGATATGGCAAGGCGTGACTTGGGTTTTTACAACTTCAACAAGAGTTCTTGGGTGAAGGAAGGAATCTGCCCTAGAAAAGGTTCTACCATCTCTTTTAGCTTAGACACCAGAGGCTTGAACTTAAACTACTTTAGGCAAGGAAGTAGTCCCTTAATACACTCAGGGTCAGACTATATTTAAAAAAAAAAGAACAAAACTTGGTAGCTTGCTGCTGTTCTCCTTTAAGGAGAGTCTGTTCTTAGAGCTTTGGGTATGATGGCTTTTTTTCTTTTGGAGGGAGAATCTTTAACCACTGGGTCATAACCCTTTTGGAACACAAAACTGTCAGCTAACTAAGTAGTGCCCCCTGGTGTTAAATATGCTTTTGAACCTTGTCCTACTGCTCACTAGGGCAAGATCTCAGTCTTAAACCTCTATGCATGTAGCTTCTGTTCAGTTCCCTCAAGGGGATTTTCCTGGGCAGCAAAACTGATTTCAGTGGTGAAGGTGGTGCCGTGTGCCTCAGAAGAGTTATATGAGTCTGAGCAGCCTCAACTTTCCTTCAGCCCAAGATTCTTTCGATCTCACATGAATAATTTGGAGGGAGGAGGGCAAGGGACAAAGTTCCCGGGAAGCAGTTCCAATGGGGCACTGTCCTCTTTAATCCTTGTTCCAAGGCCCTGCCTTTATTGTATATGTGTTGCATCAACAAGCCTACAGATAGGTGGCAGTGGTAAGGACATTGGCTTTGGATTCATTTGGTCTCTATTCTGCCATCATATCTCCACAGAGGGGCTACCCAAAATGCTGGAGCCCTCCATCAGTCTCTTGACTTTTCATGAATACCATTCATTCCTCCATCAGTTCTTCCCCTCTCTTGCTCTTTTCCTCACCATACTTGGCTCTTCTTCATTTTCCTTCTTTGGTCATATGATGTTTCTTATTTATACCCACCATGCACCTCAACATTGCCTTTTGGGTGAACTAAAAATTGTAATTATTTGTAGAATATGACAGTTTGTGCTCAGCCAAGCAGCATCCCTAGAAGAATATTGATATTAAAAAGATAGGTCTTTGTTTCAGAGAGAAGTTCAGGATATTCAAAGCATGGTACAATCTCCCAGACACAATCCAGCTAGCTCACTTTCTCCTGTTCAATTCTGGATCCAGCTTGTCGCCCACTTGCAGTGTCTATCTAAGATATTTGTACTAACAGACAGGCTTTAGGTGTTGTCCATCCAACTAAGCACTTCATAGTTTGGACAATGGACATGCTTTATCCAGTCAGGTTCTTTGATGCCATTTTTTTGAGTGATTATAGAAGGCTCTGCAGTGTTCCAGGGCTTGATATCTTCCAGGAAGTGTCATGTTGAGAAAGGAGCATCTGAAAGAATTATCTACCTCTTCTCATTTTAGAGGAAGTTAGGTGACACACTATGTAAAGCATTGGGCCTAGAGTCTAGAAGACCTGAGTTAAAATTCAGTCTCAGAGGTCTACTAGTTCTGTGACCCTAGGCAAGCTACTTAACCTTGGTCTGCCTCGGCTTCCTTAACTGTAAAATATCTATTACCTTCCAGGATTATTGTGAGGATCAAATGAAATAGTATTTATGAAGTACTTAGCAGAGCACCTGGCACATTGTGGACATTTAATGCATACTTTTTTCCTTTCCCTTCCTTTCCTTTAGGTTCTGGGATGGATATCCTCCACAAAAGTGGCAAAAGTAGCTTTGGTAAATATTTCTACCTGTTTTATGACTTGCTTGAAATTAACAATTAGAGGATCAAAGTTACCTGTTATATCCTTCAATGAATCTTGCTTGATTTTGACATATGCCTAGGAGACACAACCTTTGAGGAAAGCCTTTGAGGTAGGGGCATCTTGATCTTCCTAACCAGATCCTTGGTGTTTTGTTTTTTTTTTTTTGTCTAGCAAAGGCAAAATCAGTGGGATTTCATGTATTTAAAAATATTCACCAGATTTTGTCTAGCCAAATAAAGGCCTCTTCCTCCCTTTAAAAAGTTACCTTGGCAGATTGTAAACATATCAGTGATTCTGTTATGGTTCAAGGGGGTATGAAACTACTCTTTGGGAATTTCCTTCAGAGTCAGTTAATGAACTGTTCAAGAAGAACAGTCTCATTACTTCAGAGTCACACCTCACTTTTGACCTAAAAATATCCTCTGGTGTGATCATTTTCACACTCACCTACCCCTTTCCCACTTATTTTCCAGGCTTGGCTTTGAATGACTTTAGCCATTTCCAAAAAATCAAATGTACCCTCTAAGATTGCTACCACTGAAGTTATTAGAAAGCATGTATCACAGACCTTGGGAATAGTCACAGAAATGCATGAGCAAAATCCCACTTGGGGCAGGCATTTATTTTCTATTCACCCATTCATTCATCTATCTATTTTTTTTTTAGTTTTCAGCATTCACTTTTACAAGATTTTTAAGTTCTAAATTTTCCCACTTCCCAAGATGACATGCCATCTGATATAAGATATATATGTACAATCATATTAACTATACTTCCACGTTAATCACCTTGTGAAAAAAGAATCATAACAAAAGGGAAAAATCATGAGAAAGCAAAAGCAAAACCAAACAAGAACCAAAATAGTGTGCTTTGATCTGCATTCAGACTCCATAGGTCTTTCTCTGAATGTGGATAGCATTTTCCATCCTGAGTCTTTTGGAATTGTTTTAGATCATTGCACTGCTGAGAAGAGCTAAGTCTAACAAAGCTGGTCATCGCACAATGTTGCTAAAACTGTGTAGTGTTCTCCTGATTCTGCTCACTTCACTCAGCATAAGTTCATGTACGTCTTTCCAGGTGTTCCTGAAATCCACCTGCTCATCATTTCTTATGGAACAATAATATTCCATTACATTCATATAGCACACCTTGTTCAGCCATTCTCCAGTTGATGGTCATCCCTTCAATTTCCAATTCTTTTGGCACCACAAAAAGAGCTACTATATTTTTGTATATGTGTATCTTTTCCCCTTTTTTATGATCTCTTTGGGATATAGACCTAGTAGTGATATTGCTGGATCAAGGGGATGCACAGTTTCATAGCCCTTTGAGCATAGTTACAAATTGCTCTCCAGAATGGTTAAATCAGTTCACAACTCCAGCAACAATGCATTAATGTTTGAATTTTCTTGGGGTAGGTATTTAAACATTTGAATGTAAGCCCATAGGATGCAGCTCTAAGGAACCTTGGTGGTCATTTAGTTTAACTCCAGTATTTTATAGATGGAGACACTGAGGGCCAGATCTTGTTACTCTGGAAGCTGCTTAGCTCTCTAAATATTTTAACTGAGCAAATATCTCCAGTATTTTCTTAGAGTATAACTTACACTAGAACATCTTGGAAATTTGGGCAAGATTTCAACTTTGGACAGAGGAGAAGATGACAACAGTCACTTCTCTAGGTCCTTTGCAACCAGAGATGCAACCTGAATGTTCCAAGTGCTGTGATCCTACTTAGAGGGTGGACACCCTTAGGTGATGGGAAATATTTGTGGGGTGATGCTGTTAAGGAGGTAGAACCCTGTTCTGATACCTGCTATATGCTGACACTGTATAAAGCACTGGGAGAGATATGAAATTTTGAAAAGATACCGTTACAGTTGTCATGGAACTTACAATCTGGTTGGGAAGTACAACCAAAATTTATAACTGTACTACTATGTATAGTGTATGTGACTACTATACTACTATATACTTATAACTATATAACATTACATGATAAGTGCATTAAAGAGCTTCAAACAAAGTTCTATAGGAGGTTTAAGAGGAAGATTGTTGCCAACTAGAAGGAATGGGAAAGGCTTTATGGAGGAGGTGGCATCTGTTTTGGACTTTAAAGGATAGGTAGGAATGCAATAGGGAAAAAGAGAGGGCATTCCAAGCACAGAAGCAAAAGTACAGTGAGTACTGGAGAGATAGAGCATGGTGTGACTGGAAGTTTGTAATATAGGATAAATTTAGAAAAGTGGGGCAATCCTGGGTTGTGAAGCTCCTTGAATACAGAAACATTTGGACTTTATATTATAGGCAATAGAGAACCACTGGTTATGCTATCACCCAGGTATAGGCTGCAGGGAGAAAAGGGTAGAGGCAGGAAGACCTTAACAACAGGCTGGGCCTGTATTGGAATGTCATCAGTGAACAAGGAAAGGGAAGTAACCAGGGAGTAACAGACAGCGTGGGGTAGTCTGGCCAGACCTGGTCCTGGGACACTGAGCTTGGCCTTCCTTCCCCATTAGGATTCTCCCTCTACTAGCTCAATAGAACAATATTAACCTTTGGAATTTATTTAGAAACTCATTAGTGCTTGCTCCATGGCCCATTCTTTCCCTGATTAGCTCTCTTCATTACAATTCAAATTTCTTTCTGCTACATTTACCACATTGTCCTGCTCTGTCTTTCATCGTTGCCTGACAATTTATTACAAAGTGAGAGGGTAGGAGGGAGAAACCAAGTGAGCTCATGTTTCCTAAAGTAGGGAAAGTTCTTGTTTGTTCTTTATTCTCAAAGAGGACCATAACATCAGGGAGGTGACGCCATGACATGCAAGTGAATTGGATTGGAGTGAGAGAAGGCTGTGCAAGGTCGCCGACATCGCTTTCTCCTCCAGAGCCATCTGGGTCTAGTGAGGAGATGTAGATCAGGATGACTGGAGATGGCCACTGGTGAGGACCATGAAGGTGGCAGAAGAAATGACTGAGAGATGATCCCATGTCTACACCCCAGTGGCCGGAGATATCAGTTCCTGTTTTCTTCGTCTTTTTGAGTTCACCACTGTGGTGAAACTGGCCATAGTGGATAGGGCTAGCTGCCTAAAACCATCTTGTACTCAGGACCTCTACCTATTAATGCTGACCCTAGTTTATGGTAGCTATTAGAGCACAGTATATTAGAACTCTGGAGGCTGTGCTTTCTGGCTGGGCCAACCTGTGCTCCAGGAAGCAATGTGTTATAGCAAGTGTAGATGTAGGGGGAATGCATGGGTAAGGACTCCGAAAACATGGGTTCTATTCCTATCTCCACCCCTTATGGAATATGCTTGGGTGAGTTACTTTCTCTCACTGAGTCTATTTTTGTCTGCCAACTATCCTTTTATATATCTTCTCCTCTTTGTGGCTAAACTTGAGAAACCATCTATATATATATACCCAGTGCCTCCATTTCCTCTCCTCTCTCACTTGAAACCTCATCAGTCTGGTTTCTGACCTCATCATTCAACTGCAGCTGCTCTCTCCAAAGTTACTATTATCTCTTAATTGCCAGATCTAATGACCTTTTCTCAGTCTTCATCCTCTTGACCTCTGCAGCCTCTGACCACTGTCAATCGACTTTTTCTACCTGATACTTTCTTCTTGCTAGGTTTTGATGGCACTGCTTTCTCCTAGTTCTCCCCCTGTTTGCCTAATAACTCCTCAGGCTCCTTTCCTAGATGTTTAACCAGGTCACACTCACTAACCAGTGGTGGTTCACCAAGACTCTGTCTTGCTTAACTTTTTTCTTTTCATTCTACATTATCTTATTTGTTTACCTCATCAAATCACCGGGTTCGATTATAATCTATATGCAAATAATACCCAGGTCTATAAATCCAGTTCAAATCTTTCTCCTGAGTTGTTGTCACATGTCACCAATTGTATTTTAGAGAACTCAAATTTGAACTTCCTATAGGCATTTAAATTTGAAACAGAACTCATTATCTTTCCCTCCAAACTCTTCCCTCTTTCAAACTTTCTGATTACTGTTGAAAGTATCACCATCTTCTTAGTCACCCAGGCCCACAAACTTGTCTTTGCCTTCCACTCCTTATTCTCACTCACCCCACATATAGAATAAGTTGCTCAAACTTGTCATTTCTACTCTCACACTTTGATTATATACATATATGTGTGTGTATGTATGTGTATTTGTATATCTATTTATTTATCCTCTTTTCTTTGCACAGATAGTTTCCACTCTCCTTCAGGTTCTCATCATCTCTCACCTATTACAATACCCTTCTAACTGGTCTCCTTGCCTCAAATCTGTCCCCAGTCCTATCTGTTTTTCAATCAGCTACCAAGATAATTTTTCTAAAAGCATGCCTGCCTAGTGAGCTCCAGTGGCTCCTCACTACCTCTGGGATCAAATATATTTACTTCTCTATTTGACTTTTAAATTCTTCATAAACTGACTTCTTACCCAACTGGAATTCTTTGAATATGGCTTTCCATTTCCCCATCTCTCATGCCTTTGCACTGGCTGTCCCCAAAACTGAAATGCTCTGCCTCTCCATGGTCCCCTCTTAGTTTGCTCAGCTTTTTTTTAAAGATGTAGCTGAAATCCTACATTTTCCAGGTGGGCTTTCTTGGTTCTTCCAGCTGCCAGTGCCTTCCACTGGGAGGGAGGTGCTATTATGAGCCTCATTTTGCAGTTGAAGAAATAGAGGCCAACAGAAGTCAAGTGCTTTGCTCAGGGTCACGCAGTAAGTGTCAGACTGGATTTGAATTCAGGTCTTCACTGTGCCACCTAGCTGTCTCACTCTATGATACCCAGAATGGCATGTGTTAGAGGAAAAAAGGGAATGGAATGGAAGGGAGAGTGTAGTCTCACTCATGGCTAGGAGAGGTCTCCAGCTGAACTCAGGGGTAGGGTGGAGTAGGGTAGAATGGGCTAGAATTATAAGTAAGTTTTTAGAGGCTAGGTTCAGAGAAAGAACATCTGAGCACTACTTGAGGAAAGCAAAAAGTCAGATCCAGAACAACAGAGTAGAATGTACTTTCTCTTACCAAAATAAAACTTCTTGCTAAGAGGTTTTTTATGATAAAAGTGGTGTTTGCTTGGTTCAACACTTCAAGGACCCATGTAAATCCTCTCTGTTTGTATAGATTGGGGCCCATTTTTGACTTGGTAGTTTCTTTTTTTTATGAATTGCTTCAGTCAAGATACCTGGTCACCTGATGGTCACCAAGGGGCTGTCCTCAGATAGGAGAAGCTGATTTGATGGCTAGTTATAGAAGCACAAAGCTGTAATACTTCTCAAGACCTGCACGACCTGGAACCCTTGAGACACTTAAGTTCATCTCAGTGCTGTGAAGAGGCACTAGAAGAGGACCTTAGGATAGGAAAAGTGATATTTAAGGTAGTTGAACCTGGTAGCTATGCAGGGTGAATTGAATGGTGAGAAATTGGAATGGGGACCCCACATGCAGGCTGATATGGAATCTAGGTGTGAGTGATGAGACCTAGTTGGAAGTTTCAGGAAAGGTAGAGAAAGGAGAGAGTTGATAAATATTTTGAAAGAAAAACCTGTAGGGATTGGATTTGGGGTAAGAAAGAAGAAAGAAAGGTTTAAGGTAATTTCTAAAATTTAGAGGTAGAGTGACTTAGAGAATATTGTTGCCATTGGTTGGGACAAGGGAGTTGTTTTATATACCTCTCTTGGGTGCCCTCGGGTTGAAGGTGTACTCATGAGGGACAGGGACCCCATCTTCTCTTTCTTCAGCCACTTGGCACAGGGCTGCACCTCAGGACTGAGTAAATGCCTATTGCCTCCCTGGCTGGTAATATAAGTACTCCTGTGGATATGACCTAAAATCTACCTGTGTATGGTTCAGGTCTGGAATCATTCCATTACCTAAGACACCTCAATCCTCAGTTTCATCAGACTTTATGAGCTAAGGATCAGGGACCCCCAATAACCCCTCTGTATTATCTGAATCACTGCGTGCTGGTCTCGTCTGATTCAGTCAATTTCACGAGAAGATTAAAAAAAAATCTCAGCCCTAGGAAAGAACAACTCAGCCATGACAAAAATCTATAAAACCAATCTCAAGAGTCTAAGACAATTAGAACAGAAGGTTTGTTTGGCCAGTGTAGACTGCATAGCAGGATCAAACCTTGCATTTCACTAATTCTCAGACCCTAAACCTGCTAAATTTTGCTCAAGCCCTAAATTTTCATTGGGGTGGAGAACTCATCTTCCTTTCTTCCTTTGGGGCTACTCTTGACCTGAACTTGAGACAGAGGTAATACAGTTGGACTCTTGTGGTCCTGAGGTTTACCAGGAGATAGTCCCCTTCTGTCTGCCTCTGGGAATTCTTCCGTGGGCTACATTCTTCCTTCCTGTTTTTCCTGCCTTCCTTAAATAGGATGTAAGCTCCTTGAAGGCAGAGTCTATTTCATTTAATATAGGTATCTTCTCAGTGTCTAATACAGTACTTGTGTTGATTAATTTATTGAATAGTCCCAGTCTCTGATTTGGAAGTAGCAGCCTTCATGGACTTTTAGAATTGTAAGGAACCTTATTGGATACCTAGTTCCATCTCCCCTGAACAGGTAACCCCTCTCCAACAAATGGTCATCCAGTCTCTGATTGAAGACCTCCAGGGCAAAAGGTAACTATTTTAGTCCTAGAGGCTGCTATACAAAGTCTAGGAATAGCATATTGAGTGCTGTCTGGTTATCCTTGAAGGCTTGAGTTTTCAAAACCAAGATAATTCTCTCAACTTTCCACAGCGTATGTCCAGACCTGACCCATATGGTGGATCTCTAATAAGTAACTGAGGAGAAATAGGATGTTTGGAGGAGTCCCTTACTCAAACAGGGAGGACAAATCCAGTGCTTTTGTCAGAAGCAGATTTCTGAGTAGGAAGGACCAGGTGGCTACCAAGGAGCATGATTCCTTCCAAAAACCATAGGATGATAAGATTAGAACTGGAAGGAGACTTAAAAAGTAATCTTAATACAACATGCCCACTTTTCAGATGAGGATCAAACAGTTTAAGCAATTTTGTCTGAGGTCATACATGTAATAACAGAGCTGAGATTTGATCTCAGTTTCTCTTACTGTTCAGCTTTCTTTCCCATGCATCATGATTTCCTGAAACTTTGTAATACTAACACATTTCATTTATCTTAACTGGAAAGGGTTATGAGTCTTAGCTTTCAAATTTTTCTAGACCACCATGACAGTCACTTCTTGGGTTGCAGGAATCTTGGTTTTACAATGGAGTTCTTAGGAAGAGCTTTGGGACACTCAGAGTGCTGTGTAGACAGAATATGTTAGCGTCAATAAAATTTGTCAAATCTATAAAATGTCAGGGTTGGACTAGATTGTTTCTGACATCCTGTTCAGCTCTGATCATCTATATTCTATATTTAAAAGTCCCTTCCAGCTCTGACACTCTGTGGTTCTATGGATTTTCAGAAAGTAATTCTCCTGCATAATACCTATAGTCACATGAAGAGAAATGAAATTGAAACTTACATTTGCCTCAGTTTTTCAATGAAATGTCCAAGTCATCACAGATGAAAATTATCATATTTTATTTAAAGGTGTCTATAACCTGTAGGTGCGACTCCTGTACAGAGGATCTGAGAAATGACCATATGGATTCTTGGATAAATCATATGAAATCTGGCTGAAAAAATGTCCAAATAAGTATAGATACTCTTCATGAAAAGATTTTATTTTTCTAGTTGTGCTTTATAATCCAGCCCACAATATATGTAGCCAAGTCCAGACCATGCTTTATATTCCAACTACCATGATATCAGGGCCTAACCAGCATGGACATCTTACTGTCCACCCTTTTCCCTCTTCCTTCCCTCCTATCCATTACCCTGCTTCTTATCCCTTCCCTTCACTGTTGCTGTGGGAATGATAATCAAATCAGTGCCACCATTGCTCAGAGGAAAGGGCTTGAAAATTTAGTGCCCTGAGCTTCTGAGACAACAAGCATTCATTAAGCTCTCTATGCCAGGCACTGTGCTCCATTATCAATCTCTGTAACAGCCCAACCTTACCCTTTTCTGCCTACATATGTATTATGTTCTCCTATTAGAGTAAAACCTTTCTGAGGATAAGAACTGTCTCAGCTTTGTGTGTGTGTCCTAGGGTCTTGGTGTAGTGTCTGGCACATAGGAAATGCTTGATAAATACTTGTTGATTGGTTGATTTATTGGTTGAAAGTGATTTCATCTCCATTTCACTTGAACTTCACTATAATTCCATGAGAAAGGAAGAAACGGGATTATTTTCATTGCAGATGAGGAAACCAAAACTCAAAGATGTACAGTAACTTGTCAAAGGTCACACAGCTAATAAGTTGCGGACTCATATTATCTGATTCCCTGGGCAATGCTTTGTCTATTACACCCCCATTGTCTTCGCCAACTGCTGCCACCATTCTGCCTTTTTTGATTCTGTTGTCCACAACACCATTTCCAAATCCCATCAGTCCTATATACTTTCTGCCAAGGCTGCCTCTATTATCTACATACTATATACTATCTTGGGGAGATATAGATGCTGGGGAGATGATGTGGGTCTTCTCAACCAATCAACAAGCAAATTAAGTATCTACTGTGTCGTAGGTGGTAGGATACAATGACAAAGATAAAACCCCCCTTGCCCTTAAGAAAATTTATTCTATTGAGGAAGACAATATGCAGAATATGCACAGAATAGACACATAATAAATGTAAGGCAGCCAGATAAAAGGTAGTTCGTGAGATTGGATGCTAGGTGTTGGGTGGATTTTATGTTGTGTTTGAACTGAGTGTTAAAGGAAATTAAGGACTCTTAATGAAGTGGAGGTGAGAAGAGAGTGCATTCCACGCATGGGAAACAGCCAATGCAAGACACAGGCACAAGATCCTAACTCTGAGTGGGAAAAAGAGAAGTTCAGTTTGGTTAGACCATGGAGTGCTAGAAATGGGATGGTATATAATGAGGGTGCAAAGACAGATTGTAGCCAAAGTTCTAAGGGCTTTTAAAAGTTATACAAATGAATTGATAGTTGATCTTCAAAGGTAGTAGGGAGCTGTTGGACTTTATTGAGTAAGGAAGTAAGCTGATGAAATGGTGCTTAAAGCAAATTGCTCTGGCAGTTTCTTGAAATTTGAGTGGGCAGAGATTTAAGGTGGGGAGACTAATTAGGAGGCTGCAGTGATTGTCCAGGTGAGACCCAAACTAAAACTGTGGTTATGTCTAGAGAGACAAGAGTCTTATTTGTTGGAGATATTTTATGGAAGTAGAAATGACAAAGTCTGGCAACTGACTGGACTTGCAGGAGGAGAGAGAGTGAGGAGTCCAAAATGATACCCAAGTCATAATCCTAGGCAGAAAGAATGGAAGAATTGTGGTGCCTTTGATAGATAGGGAAGGTCAGTAGATCTGCTAGGGGAAAGAGAGAATGAGTTCTCTTTTGGAAACTTGGAGTATGAGACTTGGAGTCTGTGGAACATATAGTTTGAAATGTCCAAAAGGCAATTGGAGATATGTGACTAAAACTCAGGAGAGATACTTGGGTTGGGAGTCATCTGTACAGGGATGGCAATTTAATCCATGGGAAGCTGATGAGATCACCAAGTAAAATAATATAGAGCAAAAAGAGAAGAGTACTCAGACATGGTTAGTGGGTATGATATGGGTGAAGAAACAGCAGAGGAGAATGAGAAGGAGCAGTTGAAGAAATGGGAAAACTAAGGTAGAGCAGTGTCATGGAAATCTAGGGGGAAGAAAATATCTGGAAAGAGAAGGGGATCAATAGCGTTGGATACTGCAGGGATCAAGAAGGAAACAGGAAAAAAGGTCATTAGATTTGGCAATTAAGAGACCATTGAGAATAACTTAACTAATCTCAGCAACACAATGATCCAAGAGATTCTGAAAGACTTATGATGAAAGATGCTGTCCATCTCCAGAGAGGGAACTGATGGAGTCTGAGTGCAACTCAAAGTATGCTTTTTCTTTCTTGTTTTTCTTGTTTTTTTCTTATGTTTTTTTTCTAGTTTTTTTTTTTGTTTTTCTTGTGTTTTTCTTGTGTTTTTTTTCACAATGTGACCTATATGGACATATGTTTTTATATATATATACACACACACACACCCGTGTAACTTCTGTCATATTGCTTACCTTCTCAATGAGAGGGGAAGGGGAAGTAAAGAGACAGAGAATTTGGGACTCAAAGTTTGAAAAAAGAATGCTAAAATTGTTTTTACATGTAATTGGGGGAAAACAAAATATAAATTAAAAAAGGAGAGACACCACTGATAACTTTGGAGAGCTCAGCTTCCTGATGAGAGTTTAAAAGAAAGGGAGATGAGAGAAAGGGGAGTCCCTGAGTGCAGATAGCTTTGTCCAGGAGTTTGATTGGGAAAGAAAAAAGTGTCTCTCTTGAGTATCTCTTAAGATGGTAGCTTGAGGGGATGGTAGGCCTATTGAAGTTTTTTTGAGGAATGAGGATGGGTGGGAGATTTGGGCATGTTTGTAGGATATAGGCAGTAGGTATAAGATTAGAGAGGGTCAATGATTGAATGGGTAATCTGTAGAAGAATATAATAGATGGGTCAAAGGCAACCTAGAAGGAGCAAAGGATGACATCAGGAGATTCTGAGATGAAGAGCATGGGAGGAGCTTATCGTGAATGCTTTCTTTTCTCAGTATGGTGAAAGATGAGGTCCTTTAGCTGGGTCAGGAGGGGTGAAGCTGCCATCTCCATCTAGGAGCTGAAGCCTCTTTTCTTCAAAAATTGAGCTGCTGCTTGGTACCATAGCAGCCGAGTGCAGTGGAAAGAGAGAGGACTGTAAGCCATACCTCATTCTCCCCCCTGTAACCCCCAGATAGGAGGCTAGAGCATTTATTATTCCATATTATTGCCATCACTACCTTAGACAGCTCATCAGGTGCTTCATGGACCTGAGCTTGTCTGAACCTCAGTGATAAGCTTTTCTTGTTAAGTGCTATTCACTTCCTCAATTCCTGAGTGTGATTCAGACCAACTGCAGTTTGATATTGCAGTGCAGTTTAATTCGTATTCAACACAAGCAATGAGAAATAAATTGAATGAGTGGATATCTATTTATATGCATATACATGCATGTGTATGTTTTTGTGCGTGCTTATGTGTGCAAGTGTATGTGTGTATATGCATAGAAGTTGGCGGAGGATGAAAGAACCTCATAAAAAAGCCCAGGATTTTTTAACAGGTGTTTATTCAGTTTGAGGTAATTAATGCCTGAAGTGCTCAAGGGCCTATTTTCGTTTACCTTCGTGTGCACTGCATAGCGCTGAGTGTGTGGATTAGGTGAATATTTTATTTCTCATGTTTCCATTAGCCTCTACCCTTCAAGTCTTTTGATGTCCACCTCCAATTTTCTTAGGTGAGTCTCTGGTTAGGGGCTCAGACTACTTGCTTATCTTGTAGGCTTATCTTGTTGGTGTTTCCTGGAGAGTAAGATTCTTTCCAGGATCACCATTTAGGAAAGATGATCACAGGGCATCTCTTTGATAATGGGACTAACCATCAAAGGTAATTCATAGTAAGGCTGGCTGTGGGCAAAGCTTCTCATGGATTTCCTGGCACTTGTATTGAATCTGAGGATGACTGGATGGTTCATTGTGACTGTTTCTGCCTCGTTTTTTATCTTTATCTTCTTTTACCTACCCTTTAAATTGAAATGTTTTCCAAAGTTCTATCGATGTTCCTCTTCCCTTTCTCTGCTGTCTATCCATTGGCAATCTCATCCACTCGTACAACTTCAACACTCCCTTCTGCAAGTTGTTCCTAAATTTGTTTTTCAACCCAACATCTCTCCCAAGTTCCACATTTACATCTTAAAAATTCTGAATTTCACAGTCATCAGTAAGCATTAACATTTAAACTTACAAAGAACAAAATAGAAGATTGTATGGGAAACCATGAACTTCTGTTATACACAGATTGTTTAAAGAAGTGAATATTAAATTTAACATGGTGGTAATGAAATCGTCCTGTTTGTTTCGGCTTCTGAAATTTTTTCATCCTTGCATTTTCAGCTCATCTCCCATCCAGTTCTTCAAACTCAACATGTCCAAAACTGAATTGGTTACCTTTTCTCCAAAATGTGCACCTCCTTTTGACCTCTTTATTTCTGTTCAATCTCATTTTTTAAAATTTAGAATGATCTTTGACTCCTCTCAGTCCCTTACTAATATTCAGTTGGTTGTAAAGTTTTGATATAGACCACTCCCTTTTCTATACCTAATACAACTATTCTGGTTCAGGTCTATTTTTTTTTTTTTGGCTTATGTTCTGAAATGCTCCCAGTTTTACTCAGTGCAACCTGTACAAGCTGCTAGATGTATATTTATAATACATAGTTCTGGGAATGTTATCTCTCCTTCTCAAAAATCTTCTGTGGTTCTCCTTTGCCTGTTTAATTAAATCTGAATTCCTCAGCCAGGTATTCAATGCCCTCTACGATTTTGACTCAACCTACTTTTCTAGTCTTATTTCTTACTACTCCCTTACCTTCCAACCCTGTGCTGAAATTAACCTCAGGTTCCTTACATATTATCAAGGTTTTTCCACCTCCGCACTTTTCCTTGTATGGTTCTATCTGGAATACCTTTTCCTGCCTTTTTTTAATCTGTAAAACTCCTTTCTTTAGACTTCCAGGTTCTACTCAAATACCACTTTCCTCATGAAATCTTTCTTATTCTCTTCAAATGGATGGAATATCTCCCTCCTCTGAATATTTGTAGCCCTTTTTACCTTCTTTATAGCACTTACCCCATTCTATCTTATAATTATGTGGGTAATTGTCTTACTTATACAACTAGACCATAAACACCCTGAGTATGTGCATGTTCTGTAGTAGAAACACAGGTAGGTATCAGTACGTGTTTGGGAATGATGTGATTTGAAGTCTTTTACCATTTCTGCAATTTACAAATTCTGCAATTTTGATGGTTAATATAGTCATGCAGATTTCACAAGGCTCCTGGAAATGTGCTATGCAAGGGTGTGATTGAAACTTGGAAGCCCAGATTCTAGAGGTTGAGAAGAGCGAGGAGCTGGGATGAGGGCCATGAACTTTCTTGTGGCTTGATTGGTGATGATTCAGTTCAATTCCACAAGCACTTACCAAGTGTATATGTTGTGTCCTGCACTTGCAAGAAGGTCCTGGAAGCATAAAGACAAACCAGTGCTTGACCTCAAGAGGGAAGCAGTATGTGGAAGAGTAAGTAAATGGTTGTTATTCATTTGTTTCAGTTGTGTCTGATTCTTTGTGACCTCACTTGGGGTTTTCATGGGGTAAAGATTCTAGAGTAGTTTGCCATTCCCTTCTCCAGCTCATTTTACAGATGAGGAAACTGAGGCAAACAGGGTTAAGTGACTTGCCCAGGGTCACACAGTAAGTGTCTGAGAGCAGATTTGAACTTAGGAAGAAGAGTCTTCCTAACTCCAGACCCAGCCCTCTATCTGCTGTGCTACCAAGATGGTCATAATTTTGGAGGGGGAAGCCTGAATAAACAAGTGAGTTAGAAAAGACTTTTTGCTAGGAGGTGACATTTGAGCTGAACTTTGAAAGGAGCTAGAGACTATCAGAAGAAAAATTGGAATGTTGCTTCTTTCCAAGATATTAATAAACCTAGGCTGTGTCTGTGCCCATGACTGGGATACAAATCTTTAGAATCACAGAACTGAGGACCCAGGGTCATGGGAGGAGGACTTGCATGATGGCTTCTTTGTTGTGGAAATGTCCTTTAGTTTTGATTGAAGTGACCATCAGCATCTAAAACAGTGATTCAGGCCTATGAATGAATCAAACTAATTTTTCATGGATATGGAGCTAAAAAATAATGTGTTATAGTAGATGTTGTCTATGGAATGGTCTTGGATACTGGTCTTGGAGTTAGGAAGACCTGAGTTATAAGCCTGCCCCTGCTACTGACTGTGTGACTATAGTTATTCATTCGTTAAGTTGTTTCAGAGTCTTTGTGACCCCATTTGGGTTTTTCTCGGCAAAGATCCAGGAGTGGCTTGCCATTTCTTTCTCCAGCTCATTTTACAGATGAGGAAACTGAGGCAAACAAGGTTAAGTGACTTGTTCAGGGTCACATAGCTAGAAAGTGTCTAAGGGTAGATTTGAACTTAGGTCTTCCTAAGCTCCATCCTGTGTTCCATCCACTACACCACGTAGCTGTTTCTGTATGATGGTAGACAAGTTACTTAATCTCTGAGCCTCAGTGTCCTCAGTTGTAAAAAGGGAAAGATTGAAACCTGTAGATCTTATGTCCCAAGGGTATTGTAGGTATTGGATAAAATACTATATGTGTAAAATGCTGTTAGAAATGACAGCTATTATTATTATTAGGACAATACTCCCTATTATCTCCAGGATTCAATATATACCCCTCCATTTGACTTTTAAAGCCTTTTATAACGTGGTCTTTTCCTACACTCCCAGGCTTCTTGTCCCTTACTGTCTTGACACATAGCCAAGATCTGGTAGTACTGGCCTCCTTGTAGTTCCTTGTACATAATTCTCCGTCTCTCACATGTGGGCACTGTCACTGGCTATCCTCTGTACCTGGGATGCTATCCTTCCTCATCTCCACCTCCTGCCTGCTCTGACTTCCTTGAAGTCTCAGCAAAAGTCTTACTTCCAGCAAGAAGTCTCCTGACTCTCCTTAATTTTAGTACCCTCTTTTGAGATTCTCTCTAGTTTACCCTGCATCTATCTTCGTACATAGCTGTTTGCATGTTGTCTCTCCTATTAGACTATGAGGGCCTTCAGAGTAAGGACTGTTTTTGACTTTTTTTTGTATTATCCCCAGTTCTTAGTGTAATGTCTGGCACAAAGTATGCATTTAGTAATTTCTTGTTGATTTGACGTGGCCTCTGTTCAAGCCCCCAGCACCAAGATGACTGAGCAATTCCGAGTAAGGATCAAGAGTCCAACAGTCCTTGTCTTATTTCCTCTGAGTAAATTTTTCTTTCCTTTGGAAGCCCATAAACCAACTAATGTTTCTTAGTACTAGACCTGCTATAATCTGTTTTATTGATTACACTGAAAGAACTTAAAATGGTTCTATCTATGATCTGCTTGGTTATTTCCTTGTGCCTTCTCTGCCCATCCTGATCAAGGCCACCACTGAGGGCCAGTCACTCCAAGAGCTACCTCACCATCTCGGGATATTAAACATCACAGACCAACAGATTTCCTGAAGTTTTTCTCCAGAATTATCCCTTCTCTATACATGGTATTATTTGAAATCTAAAAATAAACTATATTGACATATATCCAGATTTTTTTTATGAATTAGAATGTCTAGAGAAAGAATTGGAAATTTGAGAAGTATTTACTCAATCTAATTTGCACATCATCATTGCATACCAAATGCTGGTTCACTGAACAAATGTTGATTTAACAGAGGGAAGGCCCTGATGGGTTTAGATCACCAAAGTGATGTCAGTACCAAGCACTGAATCAACACTGAGTTTGGGGGCTGACTTATTTTTCTTTTAAATCATTGTAAAGGTTAAGGGATAAGAGTTGATCAGATTGTCAAATATTTTTCACTGTGTAGTTATGGAAGAGATGGTGGTATTTCATGATTCACCATAATATGGCTTCATTGGAAGAATCCTTTTGAGAAAGATGAATTCTTGTTACAGGAAGGTTGGAGTGTTAGAAAATACTACCAACTTTTCCAAATGCAATTTAATTCACTCTCCTCCTTCTAGTCAGTCTGGGGTACAACTCATTGCCTATTGGCAGTGTATCTCCAAGGTTTGTGTGTGATGGACAAGTTCAGAGGTCAATATAGTTTATTTATATAACTACATATCATATTCCAGCTAATAGGCATTTTTCACCCACTTAGTGTTCCCTGTGCTATTGTTAGGCTGAATTATGGGCCATGCATTTAGTAATATAGCATGATAGGAGGCATAGACTATAGTATATTATATACTATATACAGTATATTCTATGCTACAAACCATAATATATATGTGTGTTTATATATAGATATATAATATGCAAATACATATATTATAGTATATTATCCATGACAAATGTTATGCAATAAATGGCCTGAGAGAAACTATGAAAGAGATTATGTAAAGGAGATAGGTTGTTTATGTATCAAGGGGGAAGGATTATGTGTTGAACTAGAACCTATATCTGGTTAAGAAATTGAGAGGAAGGCCCCCAACATATGATTTTCTGTAGAGGATTGATGAAAGGACACTGATGAAAGTTAACCAAGATGAGACAGCATAAGTGGGTTTTGATCTGTGCCACTCAAAGGAGTATCCATATTACTGAGATCACATATTTATAGAAATATTGAAGAACATATGCAGACAACTGAAATAATGGTACCCCAGGACACAAGCTGAACTAAAATGTCAAACAATAAGTTGGGAGGATTGACTTTTGGGTTTCAAGTAGGATCTGCTAAACCTAAGTGTAGGGATTGGGGAAAAAGATGAGTAATGGTGAGACTTCCTTATACTTTTGACAAGTCAGTGGGAGGGAGATCATCTAGGAGGAGTAGCCTGGAGAATAATGGGACTATAGATTCTAGCAAGTCTTATTGCTACAATACTAGGAAAAATAGAGCTGAATGGATTTAGAATCTGGAATATAGAAGTACCTTAAAGAATTGTAAAACATGGAATTTCATAGCTAGAAGGAATCTTAGAATGTAGAATGTTAGACCTGAGCTGAAGGTTCCTTGAGAGACCATCTAATCCATTTCCTCATTGTAAAAAGGAGGAAACTGAGGCCCAGAACAGGGGAAGGGAATCATTCTACTTGCTTAAGGTCTATACTTCAGGTTTCCTGACTTCCAACTCATTGTTCTTCACACTCTTGCCTGATATTTAGCAAGTGGAAGCTAATGACTCCATGAGACATTAAGAAACAATAAAAATAACATCAAAAGAGGAAAAAGATGAAGAAAATGTGAAAGATGTCATGATAAAAACAATTGCCCTGGGAAACAGTCTGAGGAGTGAAAATTTATTGGATCCTCTGAAAGCCATGATCAAAGAAAGACATCACATTTACGGAAATTTTAAAGCAAAACTTCCCTGAAATCCTAGATCCAGAGGACAAAATGGGAATTGAAAGACTCCACCACTTACCTCCTGAAAGAGATCCTAAAATGAAAACTGTCAGGAATGTTATAATCAAATTCCAGAGCTCTCAGGTCAAAGAGAAAATACTTCAAGTAGTCTGAAATAAACCATTTGAATATCATAGAGCCACAGTCAGCATGACACAAGATTTTGTAGCTACCATGTTAGAGCAGCAGAATGCTTGGAATATGATATTCTGGAAAGCAAAGGAGCTAAGATTATAAGCAAGAGTAACCTATATGACAAAACTGAGTAAAATCCTTCAGGAGAAAAACCCCTGTTCTCATACTGTATATCAAAATAAGATCAAAATGGGTAAATGATTTAGACATAAAAGATGTATCATTAGCAAATAAGAAGAGTTTGTAAAATTTTATATTTCAGATCTATGGCTAAGGGAAGACTTTATCACCAAATAAGAGATAGAGAGGATCACAGGAAATAAAATGGATAATTTTGATTACATGAAATTTTGCATATGCAAAGGCAATGCAGCTAAAATTAGAAGGAAAGCAGGAAACTGGGGAAAAAATTATAGCAAGTTCTTCTGACAAAGGCCTCATTTCTCAGATACATAGGGTACTAAGCCAAACACATAAAAATAAGAGCCATTTTCCAGTGGATAAGTGGTTAAAGGATATGAACAGGCAGTTTTCAGAAAAAATCAAAGCTATCAGTAGTCACATGAAAAAAATACTCAATCCTTATTGATTAGAGAAATGCAAATTAAAACAACTCTGAGGTACTACTTCACACCTATCAGAGTGGCAAACATAATAGAAAAGAAAAATGATAAATGCTGGAGGGGATATGGAAAAATACATACACTAACATACTGTAGGTAGAGTTGTGAGCTAGTCCAACCATTCTGGAGAACAATTTGGAACTATGCAAAGAGCTTTAAAGCTTTGGTCCAGCAATGCCACAACTAGATCCATATCCTAAAGAGATCAAGGTAAAAGAGAAAAGACCTTTATGTACAAAAATATTATAGCAACTCTTTTTGTGGTGACAAAGAATTGAGGGGAGGCCCATCAAGTGAATAGGTTATGGTATCGTGTTTGTCCTTCGTTGCCGAAGAAGACCATGCCATCAGAGAAATGATGACATGACTTGTACTTGACTTTGTTATGGTATATGATTTTGGTGGAATGCTATTGTACTCCTCCTCCTCCTCCTTCTCTGTCTCCTCTTCTTTCTTTTCCTTCTCCTCCTCCTTCTTCCTTTTCCTTTTCTTTCTCCTCCTCTACCTCCTCTTCTTCCACATGTGGGTCATCATACCCTTGTGAGTGCTCTGTCCAAAGGAATATAATTCTTGGATTATATTTTGTAAGGTATCTTGAGGTTTGGGGACTAGATTTAAAAAATTCTATTTATTAATTTTATTATTTTCCCCCCAAAAGGTGGGACAGTTTACTCTTTAACCTGTGCAGTTTTCATTTGTGACTTCTTGAAATGTAGCTCTGAAAAAACTGGCTTTGAACAAACCTATTGTGATTCAGATGGAGCTGTTTGGCTATGCCTTAAACCCAAATCATTTTGGCTTTCATTGAATAGCCAGTAACAGGTACCAGTTCAAGCCTTTCTTGTTCTTTGTTTGGGTTTAGATGACTTAGATGGAGTGCAAACAGCAACTGTTGTCTGTTCTAGCCAGAAATTCTTGAGGATCTTCCCCTCCCAGAGGGATACTTTTATGATGGTAAACTAGGTCATCTTTTGTCTCAGTTCTTACCTAGCTCTTAGTCATTAAATAAATGTTGCCACAAACTGAGATCTGGAAAAGATGTTAGTTTAAAATGGCCAAGGTCACCCACTATATCCTGGGCCATCGACAATCCTCTTGACTTTTGTCTTGCCACTGGACTTTGATGACTCTGGAGGACAGAGTGAGGCTGACAACTTAGCACAGCTCTGCCTCACTTAAATCACATCACCCTTGTGACATAGAGAGTTGAAATGATTTGCCTGTGGTCACACAGCTAGTATGTATCAGAATGTATATCTTCCTGACTCCAAGGGTGGTCCCTCATCCTTTATGCCACACTGCCTCTCACATAGTAGGTACTTAATTCATTTTTCCCGATTAGTAGGTTGAAACCCAAAATGCTAGGGGTTTGTGTAGTTTGAATTTCAAGTCCAAATATTGTGATTTACAGAAATCTCTTTGCACTTACAGTAATGCCAGTGCCATTATCTAGAATTAGCCGACTGCTCTCAGCTGCTTGGGTGTAAATAATTCCCTAACGTTTCTCTCACTGCATAATGAGCTCCTTCTGGAAACACAAAAAGATGAACTAATCAAGAGCTAATAATTTAAAGCAAGATAGCAAACATTAGCTATGGAAAATGCAATGACATGTGATATGTGATGCCAAGGCAACTTTAGCATGTTTCAGACTCTGGGGCCTCCTGTTGGGGCAAAACCTTTGAGACCAATATTTGCTGGCCCCATGTTCTTCTCTTTCTCAACCCCCAGGCCTACAGTGATTATCACCCTCTTTATCCCCTCTCCTTTCCCATTCTTCCTCTTCAGTACCCCTTCCAGCATCTGCTTAGGTCACCTCTTTTCCTGTGCTCCACTTTATCCCCAATCCCTAATCCAGTGTGGAATTGGCTGCAGGATCCCAACATCTCCCCTTTCCTTGTTGTCTCTGAAATAGGCACACTGATCTCATTGAGGACAAAATGGTGGTGCTAAACAGCTCACATAAGAGGATCTCAAGAAGTCTTAAATGTCTACTGAAGTCTTCACTGAAATGTAACTTGTAGCCAGCCCAGCCCTTAGCTCTCACCTTGACCTCTCAAACCATCCTTCTCCTTGTTCTTCTCTTGGGAGCCAGTTCTATCTCAAACCTCTCCTTTTTTTCTCCTGGATTATAGTATTCCCTCCAAAAACAAAGGCAAGGAGGTTGTTCTCCTCAATGAGGCTTTTAAAGGAGCCTTAGGAAGTTCACTGAGATTGTAGTTTTGCCTTAATATATCGTTTTGTACAAGAAAGATATAGAACTCTAGGTTATCAGAGCTGGAGGAGGCTTTGAGAACATGGAATGTCAGATCTGGAAGTTACCTTGTTGACCATCATCCAACTCCCTTTTTACATAGGCAGAAGCAAGGTCCAGAGAAAGGAGTTAGTAGAAGTCACAGGATGAATTAATGATATAGATGGTTTTAAGAAAAGAGTGTATTCTTTGATCCAGTGACCCTGGCCTTCTGGCTGATCCATGAAGAAGACATTCCATCTCTCAATTTTAGGCTTTTTCTCTGGCAGTCCTTGATACCTGGAACACTCTCCTTTCTCTGTTCTAATTATGGATGTTCCTGGCTTCCTTTAAGTCCCACTGAAAATCCTTCTTCCTACAGGAAGCATTCCCTAACCCCTCTTAACTCCAGTATCTTACCTCTTTTATTTTTTTTTAATTTATTCTGTATATAACTTGCTTTATTTGTGTACATTGTCTCTCCTTTAGATTCCAAGTTCTTCAAGGGCAGGAATTGTATTTTTCCTCTTTTCATAAACCTGGGCTCAGCATAGTGCCTGGCACATAGTAGGTAATTAATAAATGTTGATTGATTGATTCTCCCTTTTCCTAAACTCCTCTTTCCTATGGACTTTGAAGAACCTCTCCCAGATGCTAGAGTGCCTGGGAGAGTCAGAAGGACCTTCCCAGGGACCAGACTAAAGACTGGGACCTTCTTACTGAGGCTGAATGTATGACTGCCAGGTGGAAGAGCTGATTGTAAAATTTGCAGTGTGAGCATTTACACCTTGGAAATTGGCAAATGCCACAATTCAGGGCTTCATTTGTGGTTTTGTATTGTCTGAATTTTAGAAAGTGATTGAGAAAATGTTAGGAATGTGGATTAAACTTAAAAGTGTGTCATATACATGTGGAGAACCAGTTAAACATCGTCAGCACATTCCTGTTGCCAGGTGTTCTAGACCCAAGGAGCCATGGGCATGATTTTGGCAGCCTTTTCATCGTAAACATAGGGAAACTGGCAGTAATGGCATTTTTTAGCACATAGAAATCGGACAGTTCCAAATATATATACTTATTGCTTTGGGAATCCATCAGAAGTGATCAGTTGTTCACTTGTTACCAAATTGAACTGTTTGCTAGTACAGGTGAAGCTGAAGTGAGTTTGAAGACTGAGTCACTCATTCTCTGAGCCCTTCCTACTTCTTATGATGGGAAGATTGGTGATATGTATTAGACCTTTAATTCTGAATGAATCTCTTTCTCTTGAACTGGAGTAAATCACTACTAATGCAGGGCTGGTTCTGGTGGGTGAGATCGGTAGATGAGGTCAGCAAGGCATGACCTCAGCTTTCTTGATGGGTCTAACTCCTCTCCTAGCATTCCCTGAAGAGGGCTCCAAATGAGGCTTAGCATTCACAGTTGGCTGTTCCGTGGGAGGAGTCAGCAGGTTTCACACTTGGTGCTGAAGCAGGCCGTCATCCGCTCATGATACACGGCTCTTAGGAGTTCTACGCTTAGTTAAACTTAATAGTTTGTAGGAGCCCCTGTGGAGTTTGTTATTATCTTCCAAACACTGGATGAACACGAGCTAATGAATCCTCAACACGTTCCTCAGAGGGAGGGAGTGAGGACCATTACCCTTCGACTTAATGAAAAATGTGGACAATATTGTGCTGGTTTTCCTCCTACTTCTCTGACTGCTCTCTCTAAGACTCTCTTCTTCCACTTGTCCTTCAAACATGGGTACTTCCAAAGGTTCAATCAATCTCTTATCTTCTCTCTGGCAACTCTGTCCTTTGGCTCTGGAGTTAGAGGACCTGGGTTCAAATCCTGCCTCTGCCATTTACTACCTATGTGATCTTAGGCGAGTTGTATAACTTCCCTGGATCTCAGTTTCCTCATCTTTAAAACTGAGTGGCTGAACTAGATGACCTCTGGATTTCCTTTTACTTCTAGGTCTATAACCTTGTAACTCCTAGCTCTGACCTCTCATCTGAGCTCCAGACCCACATCTTCAATTATGTAGAAGATACCTCTACCTCATATTCTATCAATAGCTCAAACTCAGTTTAATTTCTTATATGTGTCTGTGATACAGAATCACACAGTGTTGCAGATTTGGAATAGGCCTGAGGGATCATCTTGGTCAATCCAAACTGGAATGACTATCCCCTCTACCATATAATAGAGAAATGGCCATGACCCTCCAGGTCTCATGTGCAGTGAAACCCATTGTTTCCTGAGGACTACCATTCCCTGTTTGGATAGCCCAATTTGTTAGGGATCTGTTCCTTATTTCGGAATCTTCTAAGCAACCTCTGCCAACTCCTACTTTTGCCTCCTGGGGTTGGAACAAACTGGATCCCACATCCACATGAAAGACTTTCAGACCCTTGAAAACAGTCCCTATTATTCCCCCTCCCCCTAGCCCCAGCCTTTCTCTTTTCCAGGATAAACATTTTAGTTCCTTCAGCTGGTCCCTGATATCATATTATGGCTCCACCATCCTAGGATGTCACCTCCTCTTCACTTCCCCTGAATGTTCTCTACCTTATCAAGGTCTACCTTAAAGTATGGTGCCTGAACTGAGCATCATATTATAGATGTGGCCGACTAGAAGAAGTATAGAAGAACTTTCACTTCCCTAATGTAAGAACTGACATTTATGGGGTACTTTGAAATTTGCCAACGGGGATGGACATATTGCCTCCTTTGCTCCTCCCGACAACCCTGCGAGTCAGGTGCTATTATTATTTCTATTTTACAAATGAAAAGACTGAAACTCAGAGAGAGGTGAAGTGACTTACCTAGGGTCCCACAGAAAGTAAGTGCCTGAGGCGGGATTTTAAGTCTGGTCTTCCTAACTCCAAGTCCAGAACTCAATCTGCTATGCCACCTAGTTCCTGGATACTCTGCCTCTCTACTACAGGACTGTATTAGCTTTTTGGGTTGCCATGCCTTACAGTTGACTGATATTGAGCTTACAGAGCCTTAAAACCCCTTGATATTTTTCAGACAAACTGCTATCTAACCACATCTCCTCCATTTTGTACTTGTGAAGCTGATTTTTTAAAAAAAGATTCAAGTGTAAGGCCTGTATTTGCCTCAATTAAATCCCATCTTATTAGATTCTACCTAATGTTCTAGGCTGTCCAGATCTTTCATGTTGGCATTGCCCCATGTTTTAGGGATCTCTTCCAGCTTTGTGTTAACTGCGTATCTGATAAGCCTTGCCTCTAGATCTTTCAAGTTATTGATAAAACTATCCACCTTGGTTTGAGTAGAGCTAAGTTATTCAGTGTGAGACCCCCCTAGGATCAGGCACCATAGCCTTTTCTGTTTTGCTAGCAGGGTTTTGTCTTTTCTTCACCATAGCCATTTTTTGTCTTGCTTGCAGGGTTTTGTCTTTCCTTTTGGTGTCATTATATTCTATTACATCTATATGCCACAATTTGCTTTGCCATTCCCCAATTAATAGGTATCCCATTAGTTTCCAGTTCTTTTCATTTTTTAAAATTCCTCTTACTGGATTAGGAAGTTTGCTTTGCTTTTGACCATTTCTTCTTCCTTCTGTGCTTTTGAGTAGTGTAGACCCTGCTTGGTCTTAACCTGGTCCTCCAACTCTAGGAGTTAAAACCCCTCTGGATCTTTGGGATTTAGAGCAGTGGCTATTCAATGTCTTCTATGGTGTCACAGGACAGAGTGCTAGGGTCCTTAGAGTCCCTGGCTCTGAGGGTCTGAGAGTTTCAATGACCAGTCTGTTTGCTGCTGCTCCTGGTCACTTCAAGGTCATTGCTGTGGTTTTCCAACTACCCTATGGCTTTCTCAGGAAGATCTTCCCTCTTGTTGCTTCTGGGTACAGGGATTTTCAGGGTACATGTCTCTCTGGCTCATCTCTCCTCTTGCTGAGAGGCTTCTGGCTTGTTTGCCTAAGTAGGAGAACTGACTTTCCTAGTAGATTCCTTTTGTTATTTCCTCTGGCTGACTTTTTGTGCATTTCTTTGGTGTAGGAAACCACTTTGTGTAGTTTTTCATTCGATTTCTTGGTGATGATTTTATCTGTTGAAATTTTTAGTTTTTTGCTGGAGGGGCTGACCTGCTGTGTTCAGGAAGCCATATTGGCAAGTAGTTAGCTCCTTCCTTGCCATTGACCAGGTGTAACCCTACCAGAATGCCCTGCTTTCCCAGGGTCACAGGAGATAAACTACATCTTTCTGGACTAATTTCTAAGACATTTACTCAGAGAAAAATACCTACATTCAGGTCTATCACTGGATACTAAAGGAATAGCTCAGGGTACTGGGTCCTTTATGAACCTTCTCATCTATCCACTGCCTAGAGCTATCTCTCTGCAATGAATCCCCAGTGAAGAAGCTAGGGAAATGGTCAGTTAGCATCACTAGCATACCCCTTTTCTTTGTTATCCAGGAGTAACCCTTCTGCCTTCTGGCAGGGAAAGTCATTGATCTTCAGGTGAAGCTACAGCTGTAAATTGTAGAGGATAGGAAAAGGATGGTTTTCAGCTTTCATAAGTTTGCAGATTCAGAGCTGTAGGAGACCATCTTGTCCAGGGATTCTTTAACTTCTTCTGTGTCCTGGATCCAGGGATTTGCTAGGAAGTGTTTAACAAGTGGTTTTCTGATTGTATCCAGCAAATATTTTAAAGTTTCATCTGCATTATTAACCTTTTCTCCATCACTTTCTTAAGTCTAGCAACCAACACAATAAGAAAGCAAGTCCTGATTTGTAGAGTTTGTGGATATCCAAAATGGAAATGCTCACACTGAAAATTTTACAATTAGCTCTCCAGAGTTGGTTTGAGCTTCCTCCAACATTGTATTGCCTGGAACCTCTTTGGCATTCCAATGAAGTCTATGGATCCTTCTCTGAATAATGATTTTAATTGCACAGAGTAAATTGCATAGGCATATTATAAAGGAAACCAATTATTTTGAAATAATTTGAAATAAAGATATATTTTTTCATACCCAAGTTCGTGGGCCCCTCAAATCTATCCATAGACCCCAGATTAAGAAATCTTACTAGTCCACACCCTTCATTTTATAGATGGAAACAGGTTCAAGAGAGGATAAGTGACTTGTCCAGGGTCACACATATCATAAGTAGCAGAGGTAGGACTTGGTCTTCAGTCTTTCATTGCCTTTTATTTTTTACAGCCTTACCCCAGAATTCACAACCTCTCTGACCTTTTGTTATGGGATCCCAGGGAGTGACCTACCAAGGGGTTTAAGGGAAATGCTTTTCTGTGCCTTTGTTTCAATGTGGGTTTGCAGCTCTGCTGACCCCCTATTCAAACCCTTCCTGATAATAGAGTACAGAGTGTCAGGGGGCAAATGCTCATCCTTTTGACTAAAGGAGACCAAGCTGCTTGATTCAATCAGTGCTTCTGGCACAGTTAACAGACTGTGAAGTTGTTATTTATGCACTGAAGTACCCTGATAATTAAGCCAATTCAAAGGCGTGATGATTCCTTATTTAAAAGAACAGAAAAAACGATATGAGTGTGATACTTGATCATATTGTTGAGTACATAAGCATTGTACAGCTTAGATGGGGAGTAGCGAAGAAAAGAATTTCACGTGTCAAGGCCACAGGTATATTTTAAAATGCAAATTTAGGTCACAGAACAGGCTTATAGATTCCGAGTTAGAAAGAACCTCAGAAGTCATCTAATATACGGATGAGCAAGCTGAGACCAGAGAGAAGGGAAAGGACTTCCTCATGGTGACACAAGTAAGTGATAGAGGTAGGATTGAACCTAGATTCTTCAGTGTCCTGTGCCCTGACTCTGTCTCCCCACTCCTTCTTTCACACATTATCCCTGGGTACTACTGTCCTTGGAGGTGTACCTGGAAAGAGGAGATATTTTTCCTTTAAAGACAATACAAAAACCTTACTTGATATAGGTAAATATAAAGAAGCACATTTCATCTTTATCTTTCTGATATTCTGTTCAGCGTTAAGGTTGTCTGTCTCTCCCAGAAAAGGGGGTAAAGCAACATGATGTCAGGAAAAGAACTGTAGTCTGAGAATCAGGAGACCTGGGTCTGAGTCCCAGCTTTGTAATTGCTTGACTGGGTGACCTTGAATATTTAGGCATGTTACTTCCCCTTTCTGGGCCTTATTTACCTTTGCCATCATTATTGGTGAGACAGATACCTTTGTATCGTGTCTAACTCAGTATAGTCTGGCCCCTGGTGTCTGTATTTAGATGTGTATATTGCAAGGCATCTAGGTACTTCTCTGTATAACATTCATCCTTGCTCTGAGTCATGGGACGATTTCCCAGAGATTCAAAAATTAATTAATGTTCCAAATATCAGGCCAAAGATACAAGTGAACATTGAGATTTCTTTAGGGTTGGCTTGGCATGAGCAGCCTAATTGGGTATATGTGAAGAAGCAATGAATTTAGTTATGCTACATTGGTAGAGAGAAGTATATTTTATAAATGTGATAATATTGTCCTGGTTCTCCTTCTCAGAAGGCCTTCCTGGGTAATCTTGCCATACTCTGAGCACTCTTTTTTTGTGTATTAATAATTTTATTATTTTACTTTCTATTTATGACTTTTTCCTTAGTTACATGTAAAAACAATTTTAGCAATCATTTTTAAAACCTTGAGTTCCAAATTCTCTCCATTTCTTCCTCCCCACCCCTATTGAAAAGGCAAGTAAGTCAATATACGTTACATATCCATAATAATTATGTTGTGAAAGAAAACAGACTGAAAGAACCCTCAAGAAAAATAAAGAAAGTAAAAAAAAGGTATGCTTCAATATATATTCAGGCACCAGCAGTTCTTTATCTAGGGATGGATAGCATTTTTCATCATAAGTCCTTCAGAGTTGTCTTGGATTGGCTAGTTAATTCACAGTTGATTATCTTATAATATTGCCGTAACTTTGTACACAGTACATTTCACTTTGCATCAGCCCATGCAAGTCTTCCCAGGTTTTTCTGAGAGCATCCTGCTCATCATTTCTTATGGTACAATAGTGTTCCATCATGATCACAGGACACTTGTTCAACCAACCATTCCCCAACTGATAGGCATCTCCTCACTTTCCAATTCTTTGCCCCCAGAAAAGAGTTGTTATAAATATTTTTGTACATATAGGTCCTTTTCCTTTTTTTTTTTTAAACCTTTTTGGGATACAGACCTAGTAGAGGTATTGCTGGGTCAGAGGGTATGCATAGTTTTATAGCCCTTTGGGCATAGTCTCAAATTGTCTGAGCACTCTTTTATTCTATTAACAGGGTCCTCAACACTTAAGTAAATAGTTATTTCACCTACTATGGTATACCACACAGAATGTTGGCTTTGGTGTCAGAGGTTCTGGCATCAAATCTCCTCATCTGGAAGTGAGAGAGTTGAACTAGATGAGCTTTAAGTTCCCTTCTAGTTTTAAATTAGTGATCCTATGATCTTATGAAGGTCATGTAACATTATGTATATATACATGGCATAGTGGAAAGATCACTGGATTTGGAGTAGAAAGAACTGGGTTCCAAACCTGACTCTGTTATTTAACCAGCTATGTGACCTTAGGCAAACTTCAATTTGCTCACGTGTAAAATGAATAGGTTGGATACCTCTAATGTCCCTCCCAGCAGGGATCCAGGGAGAAAGGACCACAAGTGATACTGTAAAGAAAGATAAAACTGCCGGGACGAAAAGTGAAGAATTCAATTATTACCCAGTGGTTAGTATTTATCAACAAACATCTAGGCCCTTCCATTGAGTACAGCTCATGTGGTTTATATAAGCCCCACACATTCAAGCTTTTCCTGTAAGATGAGTCTATTTTCAATAGCTTCAAGGACAGGGTTCGGTAGTTACAAACTCCAGTGTGGGCCTTCAGCTTCTGTGTTGGAGATACAGTAAAATACTTTCCTGCAGCTTTTGGCTCTGCCCTCTTCCCTTCTGAGCAAATATGGCACCTGCTAAGAGCCGCTATGTCATCATTTACTGCAAAGCCCAGACAGAGAAAGGCGTGCTCTCCTCTTAGGGGCCAGCTCCCCTCCTAGTGGTAAGCAGACAGCAACATAACGACCAGCTAGTGTGAAACTGCTCAAATTGCCTCATAAATAACTCTTAATGTACAGAGAGCGAGGAGGAGCGATAGCTCATGGAGAAATGACTCCCTGCCATTATAGGGTATTAAACCTCGGCTAACGCCAGGCTCTCCATAGGGGATTCATTAACCACTATAGGCTTCCTAGCATTGTTACCATGGGTCCGTGAGATACTTTGCCTGTTACCTCTTGCTAACGTATTGGAGGTGATGTACTTCTAAGCAGGACAGTCAGAAGCGCTAATGGACTGGGGAAGAGGATTTTGCAAAAGACCCAGGGCTGAAAGCTTTGGGCTTGCAGCCAAGTGTAGTGCAAAGAATCTTGAGTTTGGAATAAGAAGACCTGGGTTCAAGGTCTGACTCTGTCACTTTAATCACAGTCTCACACTGGGTAAGTCACTCTTCATTGCTCAGAGGCTCAGTGGTCTCATCTGTAAAAACAGAAATAATGATATTTACATTACTTCTGCCCCAGGGTTGTGGCAAGTAAAATGCTTTGTAAACGTTACAGCAGTATGATGTGAAACGTGAGTTATTATTTTTCCTTCTCTGTTGACTCATTGTCATATAGACATGGAGACATTGACTTTTAAAGGCTATTCCAGAGGAGTGTGAGTACTTAGCAGGTCCTACCAAGCTATGAAGGGCTTGGGAGTGGGTTCAGTGATGGGTTACATGTTCTGTCTGAGGATTAGTCTAGCTTAGTTCAGAAAGGTTCATCACCAATTCCTCTGCAAAGTGATGATTTTTTTCAGCCATAAAACTTTAAAACCACAAGTCAGAGAGATGTAATCTATATCTGGGATTGACTTAAGAAGCAGTATGGTATAATGGAAAGATTTCTAGGTTTGGAACAGCCTGACATGGCTTGACCCCTTCTTCATTGCCGCATGTTACTTGTGTGACCTTGAGCAAATTATTTAACTTTGATGAACTTCAGTTTCTTTACTTGTAAAAAAATGGGTTGATCTTTAAGAACCCTTTCAACTCTATATCTATGATCTTATGAGTACTCTCAGATCTTTGGTGTATTAAAATATCTTGTAATTCTTTTTGTTCTTCAAGAGCTATTCCTTCTAGGAGTACCCAGAGGCTGGAACTAAAGAGTGGTCCAAACTATCTGTTGTTGAGTTGGTCAAAATATACCCTGTCCTGCACTCTGGCCAAAATGATCCTGAAAACCAGGGGTCTGAAATGACCGCTTCTGGTATTTGTGCAGCTGTGACTATGACTACTACTAGCATCCCAGTATCCTGCCTGGGTGCTCTAGGAGAGCCTGGGAAGGAACAACTTTTATTCTGTTCCAAAATGTAGGATCAGATGGGGTTGAGTTGTTCTCCTGCAGATGGCTATTGTTGGTGGGGGAGGAAGGAGATAGGGGAAGGGGGAAATAATGGTGGAAGGGGCAGGATGAGGGACTGTAGTTTCTGAAACCCTAAAAACCATTCATCACTGTTGTCATCTGTCCTTCATTCTCGAAGAGGACCATGGCATCAGGAAGGAGATGTCTCAAATTGCAGGTGAATTGGATTTAAGTGAGGAGGACTGTGCAGTCACCAGCCTCACTCTCACCTCTAGAGACATCTGGGTCCAGTGGCAAGATATAGATGAGAACAACTGGAGATGACCTTGGATACAATGGGAGATCCTAGCCTTTTTAAGCTTAGCTCTTTCCCAGGTCTCAGTTGGTTTCAGGCAACACCCATTCAGTGATTAAGACTAGGTAAAAATGAGCCAAAGAACTAGCATTACAAATGCTGCCTTCAGCAAAGCCCACATTCATTTGCTTTCATGCAGGAATGACTCCTGTTTCTCTCACATCTTTAAGGGTGAGTTTTCAAAGTGCTCCACCACTGACATTATCCCGATAATGCCTTGCTTACCCTTGTGAAAGGGCAGGGCTGGGCCAGGTCTCATTATACCTAAAGAGAAGGAAATGATTGTGACAGAAAAAGAGTTTCAATTAGAGGTGGGAAAACATGTTTCTCTCTAGGAAGTAACCCTGATGAATACTGCATGGGGACAAATGGCACTCTATCATCCTGCCTGTGGTTCCCTCCCCTCCAGGTTGTTCCTGGAGGACTGTGATGTCCCTGGCAGGATGGGCACTCTCTGCCTCTTCTGTGACCCAGGAGTTGTCGTAGCACCCTGGACACCTGGTGGGTCCTGGGGCAGAATAGTTTACTGTGTGACTGTGACCTTAGAGGCTTTCTCTCCTACATGTAAACCTGCTATAGGACAGTCTTGCTTTGAGGTTTATTTAGAGCCTGTTCTCCCCACCTTGGGCTGGAGAACTGGGCCCCAACGGTGCTGCCCTGATACGAGACTCTAAGCATGACAGAACATTAGAACTAGACAGAACCTCAGAGGTCCTCCTCATTTTGCAGCTGGTGAAAGTAAGACCCAGGGAGGTCAAACAACTTGTCCCGTCATTCAGTGACTTACAGGGAGAAACCAATCTAGAATTCGGATCTCCTGACTCACCACCTAGGGTTTGTTTTAAACACCACTCTAACGTTTAAGAAAGGGATGAATCATATTTTGAGCTTGATCTTCATTTTGTTCCTGTTGCTATGAGATCTTTAGTGGCACAAAGTGGCTTCTGAAATCTGCATCATAATTAAATGTTATCAGTTCAATTTTGAATACAAGTAGAAAATATTCCCAACAAATCATCTATTTTTCCTTCAAGTCTGGCACACTGGAAAGATGAGGACAATTGAGAATGTAAGAGATGTGGGGCGATTGTGTTTCCACAACTGCAGAGTCAGAAAACTGGCACACCCCATATATACATATACCATCTATGCAAACACTTCCAGAAACTCTTGGTTCACTCTTATTTAGGAACTGCAAAACTTTTTTACTGACATGTCATTGTGTGCTCATAACCTTTCTAAGAGGTAAGCAGCACTACTTCATTATCACTCCAGTGTTATAGATAAGGATACTGAGGCCTGGAGACATTAAGTGACTTGTCTAAAGTCACACATAGCCCATTAGGGGCAGAGTCAGCCCAAACTGAGTTAGGAGACTCCCAGAATAATGCTTTTGCCTCTACTTCTCAAGAAAAAGTTCAGGCAAGAGAGTGGTGGATCTATGCAGCTTGGCAGTAGACAATCAGTGGAGATCTGATCCAGGCAGGTCGTGGTGTCATTGAAGTCCAGCAGTGGTTAAGCATGTACCTTTATGTCCAGGCAAGGAGAGTATGGGAGGTTTGGCCATCCAGTGTTTTATGTGGAATGATACTTTACAAGTGTTGGCAAAGAAAAGCAGTCATAGCTGCAGGAAAACTGAGCTATGGAATTGGACACTAAGGCAGGTTCTGAGGTGGGAACAGAGTTTGGTGGGGAGCATGACATGAATTCTATTGAAGCTAGTTAAGAAGTCAGGCTCTTTGTCTGAAAGTATAGAGAGGCTCTTTGGTAGAAGAAGATATATTGTCAGAAAAGAATAAGCAGGAGGGTGGAGAGAGGAGAGAGAAAGGAGAGAAAGGAGAGAGAGACAGAGACAAAGAGAAAGAGAGACAGAGACAGAGACAGAGAGAGACAGGGAGAGAGACAGAGAGAGAGAGACTAGATACAGAGAGTAAGAAATTGAGGGGAGACAAAGTCAGCAAGAAAAAAGAAGGAAAGGAAGGAAAAGAAAGAATATGCTCTGGCCTCACTCTCTCAGGACTAGGCTGTCTATATTGATCTCCTATACTTCCAGTCTCTTGAGAGTAGAGGTGGGAGTGGGGTAGATATTAGACTCATACCATAATGATTCAGTTCCTATAGCACTTTGGTCTCACTGACGACTGCAGGTGAGTCCTTCTGGTGGGTTGGGGTCTGAAAGGGCACTCCTGAAAATCACTCCTTGCATGTTAGAACAATAATCATATGCTGGATGCAAATTCCAATTTGGATTTCAACTTCTGGCTTCTCATAGCTCATTCTTCTGACCTTCGAAGTTCCTAGGGTTGGAGACTTTATTCCATTCACCTAGATAGAAAAGAACACATGAAAAGATTTGGAGTCATTAAGACTTGAGTTCAAATCCTGCCTCAGACACTTGCTAACAGTGTAACCTTGGGCAAGTCATGTAACTTCTCTTAACTTCAATTTCCTCATCTGTAAAATAGGGATAATAATAGCAGAGGTTTGGCGTGAGGATCAAATGAGATAATATATAAAGTGCTTCACAAACTTTAAAGTTGCTACATAAACATGAGCTATTCTTAAAGATTGAATGAAGCCTGTTTCTTGGGACCACATGGCCTCAGGGGAAGGAATACCTCTTCCCACATGGTCTCTCACCCAATGCTGTGGATAGAAGTGTTACCAAGCTCCCTTAGACGCACTTGCTTCACTTGAAACAAAACAATCACAGCCAAAACTGACAGACTTTCTTGAACACCTCTGTGCCCAATCAGAAATCCTCCCCTCCACCATGAGGTTAGCCGCCAGAACCAGTTATGGAATGTCTACACATGGTCCAGTCTTTCTAAGGTACTTCCCTGGCCCATCATCACGATTCTCTCAGGAGCAAGCTCCCTAATTCCTCAGTGAAGAAAGGTTGTATCAGCTGCACAAGCTCACAGGGTCTGTGCATGCAGCAGCCCTTTGTTACGAAAGAAAAAGAATGTATTAAGCACTGATGTTCTGAAGCACAATTAAGGTACAATTACAAAATGAGACACTGATCCTGCCCCCAAGAAGCTAACCTTCTAATAAAGCAAGACAACACATAAAGAACTCTGCTGATGGCCCAGAAAGGGAGTTTTGGTCTGGAGAGTTACAGGGATAGTAGAGGATGATCTATAAGGAAGTCCTTGATGTGATCTTTGCAGACATGATTGGGTTCTTGGGCAGTAATTCAGAAATAAGTGAATTAACTTCCCCAAGGATTAAGGACTTGGATTCTGGAAGATTTAGGTACAAATACCTGAGCTATGGAGCCAGACAAACACTGTGCATATGAGCAGACCTTTGGAAGGACCTGACAGTTGGAGGGGCTTTTATCAACTTTTCTTGAGGTTGGATTGATCTCGGGACCTAGGGCTGGGCAGGATCTGTGAGACTAGGCTTGTATTGCCTGGACAGGAGTTATATGGGCTCAGAGAATCAGTGTAGGCATGAAACAGGGTGAGGAGGAGGTCCAGTCTGTTGTGAGTGAGTTAGGAATCTTCCTGCCCTCTATGGGCTGCCACACCTATAACGACGTTCATCCACTGGACTGACTAGGCCTGCACAAAATCAGAGAAGGCCCTTTTCCATCTGAGCAAAACCTGAGACGGATGAAGAAGCAGTGAATTATTTTGAATGAATGATGGTACTGTTGAGCAGGGGAGCTTATAATGGGTGAGAGAAACAGCAGGGGACATGAGCTAATGTCAGATAACTGAAATTGTGGGTAATTTGAGTTTGCTAATTGAGGTCTGATTTTGCCAGGCTTCTGTGGCAATGCCTTTGGGATCATTTGTAACTCTGGCTGTCAGCTCCTCAGGCTCCTTCTACCCTCTATGTTACACACAGGCCACTAAGGGAAAATTTTCTGGCCTCTTTCTTTCCTTGACTTGACTGATTCTGGGGAAAGCTTCTCTCTTTCTCAGACTCCTGCCTGAGGTAATGCATATCTTCTTGATACTCTTGTAGACTTAAAGGGGCTGCAGTTTTCAAGTGAGTCCAACAGCTTATTCTGCTTTGTGTCTCTTGCTAGGGGCAAATTTGCTCTTCCTCCTCCAATGGGACCCACTGGGCATCAACCCAGGGAGGCCACTTTGCTTCTCTTACATCTTGTGGCAAAGCACATAGAATCATTTTGATAGCCAACATCTCTTTCATAAAGTTTCAAAATGCTAATTTCATAGTAACTGCTAGCAGAATGCTGCAGTATGGGAACATGGATTTGATAGAGTTGATACAATGGTGTGTTAATTACTTGGTAGAATTAGTAATTTTGATATGGTTCATTTTGTGACAGCAATAGTCATATGTGCTTCTGCTGACACTAACATGACTCAGAATAGGTGAACTTCACCAGATGAAATCAGCTTGAAGTTAGCTTTTCGTCACCTTTGGTAAATTTTCTTTCAGTTGAGTGCAATATGCATATTTAATTTCCCTCTTGTTTTTCCCTAGTGTTTTTAATTCTGTGGTTTTTAAAAAGAAATATCATTCTAAGGAAATTTGTAAAAATTGTAGCTTGTAAAGAGCATACTTCAATGGTTATTAGAGATATAATGTGGGGATAAGGAAGTCAAGTTTTCAAGCCTACAGTGAAAGAAGTTCATTTGAACCAAAATGCAAAAGAAAGGACAGATGAAAATAAAAATAATTCCAAGAACTGGCAAAACTGTTGCAAAAAATACTATTTGATTGTTGGCAAACAAGCAAAGACTTTTAGATCAACCTAGCAGCTGAAGGGGCTGCTCTTGATTTCTCTGTAGCAGAGATTCACAAACTTACTTGACCTACCACTACCTTAAAAAAAATTACTCATGTGTCCCCCTGGAAATCTACTTTCTTTAACCTTTTTTAAATATAAATTTATTTATTTAACTTTTTACATTCATTTTCGCAAAATTTTGGGTTCCAAATTTTCTCCCCATTTATCCCCTTCCCCCACCCCAATACACCGAGCATTCTAATTTTCCCTATCACCAATCTGCCCTTTCTTTCATCATCCCTCCCTTCTCTTGTCCCCATCTTCTCTTTTGTCCTTTAGGGCCAGATGACTTTCTATTCCCTATTAACTGTATTTCTTATTTCCTAGTAGCAAGAACAATACTGAACAGTTATTCCTAAAACTTTGAGTTCCAAATTCTCCCCATCCCTCCCTCCCCACCCATTCCCTTTGGGAAGGCAGGCAATTCAATATAGGCCCTATCTGTGTAGTTTTGCAAATGACTTCGAGAATAGTCATGTTGTGTAAGACTAACTGTATTTCCCTCCATCCTATCCTGCCCCCCATTGTTTCTATTCTGTGTTTTGATCCTGTCCCTCCCTAAGTGTTGACTTCAAATTGCTCCCTCCTCCCTTTGCCCTCCCTTCCATCATCCCCCCCACCCTGCTTATCTCCTTCTCCCCCATTTTCCTATACTGTAAGATAGGTTTTCATACCAAAATGAGTGTGCATTTTACTACTTCCTTTAGTCGAATGTGATGAGAGTAAACTTAATGTTTTTTCTCAGCTCTCCTCTTTTCTCCTCCACTAAAAAGTCTCCTGCTTGCCTCTTGAATGAGATATAATTTACCCCATTCCATTTCACCCTCTCTCCTCCCACTACATTTCTCACCGTTTACCTTAATTTCTTTTAAGATATGGTCTCATCCTATTCAATTCACTCTGTGCTCTCTGTCTCTGTATGTGCGTGCATGTGTTGTGTGTGGGCACGCACGTGTGTACATGTGTGTGTGCGTGTGTGCGTGCACGTGTGTGTGTGTGTATGTGTGTGTGTGGTCCCACCAACTACCCAGATACTGAAACGTTTTAAGAGTTACAAATATTGTCTTTCCATGTAGGAGTGTAAACAGTTCACCTTTGGTAAGTCCCTTATGACTTCTCTTTGCTGTTTACTTTTTCATGCTTCTTCTCATTCTTGTGTTTGAAAGTCAAATTTTCTTTTCAGCTCTGGTCTTTTCATCAAGAATGCTTGAAAGTCCTCTGTTTCATTGAAAGACCATATTTTCCCCTGAAGTATTATACTCAGTTTTTCTGGGTAAGTGATTCTTGGTTTGAGTCCTAGTTCCTTTGACTTCTGGAATATCCTATTCCACGCCCTTCGATCCCTTAATGTAGAAGCTGCTAGATCTTGAGTTATCCTGATTGTATTTCCATGATACTGGAATTGTTTCTTTCTAGCTACTTGCAAGATTTTTTCCTTGAGCTGGGAGTTCTGGAATTTGGCCACAATGTTCCTAGGAGTTTCTCTTTTTGGGTCTCTTTCAGGTGGTGATCTGTGGATTCCTTGAATACTTATTTTGCCCTCTGGTTCTATAATATCAGGGCAGTTTTCCTTGATAATTTCATGAAAGATGATGTCTAGGCTCTTTTTTTGATCATGGTTTTCAGGGAGTCCCATAATTTTTAAATTGTCTCTCCTGGATCTATTTTCCAGGTCAGTTGTTTTTCCAATGAGATATTTCACATTACCTTGAGTTTCCTCATTCTTTTGGTTTTGTTTGGTGATTTCTTGGTTTTTCAGAAAGTCATTAGCCTCCATCTGTTCCATTCTAATTTTGAGAGAACTCTTTTCTTCAGTGAGCTTTTGAATCTCTTTTTCCATTTGGCTAATTCTGCTTTTGAAAGCATTCTTCTCCTCATTGGCTTTTTGAACTTCTTTTTCCAATTGAGTGAGCCTATTTTTCAAGGTGTTATTTTCTTCAGCATTCTTTTGGGTCTCCTTTAGCAAGGTATTGACCCGTTTTTCATGCTTTTCTTGCATCTCTCTCATTTCTCTTCCCAGTTTTTCCTCCACCTGTCCAACTTGATTTTCAAAATCCTTTTTGAGCTCTTCCATGGCCTGAGCCCATTGGATATCTATTTCAGATGTTTGGGATACCGAGGCCTTGACTTCTATGTCTTTCCCTGATGGTAAGCATTGTTCTTCCTCGTCAGAAATGAAAGGAGGAAACATCTGTTCACCAAGAAAGTAGCCTTCTATGGTCTTACTTTTCTTCCCTTTTCTGGGCATTTTCCCAGCCAGTTACTTGACTTCTGAGATTCCTCTCCACCCCTGCCTAGATCTGCCCAGCTAGTGCTTGGGGTCTGAGATTCAAATGCTGCTCCCCAGCCTCAGGGCTTTCAGTGGCCGGGCATGGCTTCTATTCAATGTGAGCTTAAGTTCTGGTGCTGGGGTGGGGGCAGGGCCACCTCCCAGGCTCAGTTCCCTCAGGGGCTTTATGCAGAGACCTTTGGTAATGGAGCAGGTCAGGGCATGGCTGTCTCCCAGGCTCAGTCCCATCAGGGAGTTTATGCAGAGATCTTCAGTAATGTCCCTGAGCTCCTGTCTGCTGCTCTGGGAGTTCCGGGCTGCTGCTGCCTCTGCTGCTGCCTCTGCCACTGCCTCCTGAGGGGACCTGAGTCATGGAGACACCCTGCTCCCCTCTCGGCCAGCCCAGAAGTCTCTCTCACTGACCTGTAGTGCCTGTGGGTGGAGGGACCTTCGCAGCCACCAGAGGTTCCATCCCTGAAGCCTGCTCAGATCTGCTCCTCTTGGGCTGTGCGGGCAGGGCTGGGCAGGGGTGGGCTCCACTGCCCGGAGTGCGACGGACCCCTGGGGACAGCTTTCCAGGGCTCTCTGGAATGGAACTCTCCTCCCCTGCATTTCTGCACAGCTTGCACTGATCCAGAATTTGTGGGGAGTCCTTTTTACAGAAAATATATGGGCTGTGGGTTTGGAGCTAGCATACATGAGTCTTTCTACTCCGCCATCTTGGCTCCTCCCCCTCTTTAACCTTTTTTGTTTTGAACTTTGCATCATTTAAAAAAATATAAAATGTTTTTTTTAAAAATGATGCATCTTAAATTTAATAATTTATTGTAAATTTGTGTTTTTCCCCTGCATTTTAATTTTGATGATGCAATATTGCATCATATAACCATATAGTATCATATTTTAAAGAAGTCATTACACACACATATTCCTGCCAATGCACACTGGACTTCCTGACAATGCATGACCAATTCACCAGCCAACACTTGCTTCTTAAGACCTGTCAGTAGACTTGACCACTGATCAGTTATAGCTTGCATTTTGTGTGTTTATTTGTGAAATAATGTATTCACTATGACTTTAACTCTGTTACACAGCAGATGAAACATGTAGAAATGGTTTTCTAATTGTTTTCTCTTCTTTCCTTATGCTTCCACTGCCCCTTTATTTTTATTCAATACCCCATCCAAGGCTACTACCTTCCCCCCTTACCTGATCATTCCAGCACCCCTCAGGGGGTGTTATTGCCCACTTTGGGAGTCTATCCTCTGTCATTTGATGCAGGCTTATTGTAGTTGGAAGAACTGCAAGAAGATGAAGAAAAAATCCAACAACTAAATAGCAGGAGAAGCTAACCACTACTATAAAACAAAAAAAGCTTGTCATGGACAGGGCAATAGAAAGACTGAAGTACTAAAGAGAGGAGAAAAGGTCATTTTTACTGATGAAGCTCACATCTTCATTCAAGGCTGTACCAAAACTGTTGTCAGAAGAAGTCCAGGTGATTCTCTAATCTGGGGACCTTTACCCGTTAGTCAGTCAACAAGCATTTATTATGCACTTAACTATGTGGTACCTAATGGACTAAGTGCTAAGGATACAAAGAAAAGCAAAAATGGTTCCTGTCCTCAAGGGGACATGTAACAGCATTTCATTTAAAAAAAATAACCATGTAAGAACAAGATATATCCAGGAGAAATTGGAGAGGAATCTTAGAGGAAGAGCACTACGAATAGTAAGGGGAATTGGGAAAGGCTTCTTGCAGAAGGGGAGATGTTAGCTGAGACATGAAGGAAGCCAGGGAAGCCAAGAGGAAGAGAGGAGGAGGGAGAACATTCCAGACATGAGGATCAGCCAATTAAAAAACAAGGGAGTTGGGAGATAGAGTGGAGTATCTTGTGTGAGGAACAATATAGAGTCTAGTGTCACTGGATATCAGAGTATAGAGAAGGGAATAAAGTGTAAGAAAACAAGAATGATAGAAAATGACCACGTTGTGAAAGGTGTTACAACAGGATTTTATATTTGATCCTAGAGGTAAGAGGGAGCCACTGGAGCTTGTTGAATAGCAGGGTGACATGATCAGATATGTGCTTTAGGAAGATCACTTTGATAATTCCATGAGTGTTGATGAGATTACCAAGCAAACAATATAGAAGGGGGAAAAGAAGGGCATAGGACAGAGCCTTGGTGGGGGACAACTAATGTTGGCAGATATGACCTGGATGAAGACCCACTAAAGGAGCTTGAGAAGGAAAGGTCAAATAGGTAGGAGGAGGCTGAGAAGAAATCAACATAACAAAAACCTGGAGAGAAAGTGAAGAGAAGGATCTACAGGGTTAAATGCTGCAGAGGTCAAGGATAAAGACTGAGAAAGACTATTCTACTGGGCAACGAAGAGATCAGTTGTAACTTTGGAAAGAGCAATTTTAGCTTAATGTTGAAGCCAGAAGCCAGATTGCAAAGATTATAAAATATCCACCAAAAAAAATTTGGAGATTTTTTTACATCTGGTGGGCCTGGAAGCTCTGCCCCTATTGAGGAAATGAGAAACTCTGACGAATATGTCATCATTTCAGTAAGGTTTTTTTAAGTACCTACTGTGTGTCAGGCACTGTGCTAAATTCTGGGGATACAAAGGACAACAAAAACAGTCCTGTTCTCAAGGACCTCACAGTTTAATGAGAGAGGCAATAGGCAAACAACTATGTACAACAAGGTAGAGACCAGATAAATTAGAGATAATCTCAAAGGAAAGCCATTAAGGTTAAGGAACATAGAAGAGCCAAGAGAAAAAGATGAGGAGGGAGAGAGTTCTAGGCATGGGAGATATGGAATTATTCCAGATGGGTGTGGGATACTATGAATTGGGGCCCCACTATGCCATGTGCCACAACAGATAAGAATTTTTTTCCAAGACACAGAGATATAAATATGTTTAATTGACCTTAGAACTCATCCTGTTTTTAAAACCCATTGAAAATTTATGGACTGTAATCAAAGCTTAGTTTTTAAAATGAACTGTTTGTCAAAAATCTGCTTAATATCAATTGTGATAAAAGTATGTTTTCATTATGAAAATTTAAAAACATCAAAATCTTATGAACTCAATGTCAAATTGTTTTAAAGAAAGGAGAGTGAGATTTGTAGCAATGGAGGTTATATTGATATTCAAAGTTTTTTAAAAAAAGATATTAAGCTTGCAATGTTTATGGCATACCAATATATTTATTTTATTTTGTCCAAGTTAATTCTTATCCCATTGTACAATGGGGACTTACTTTTCTAGTAAGTGTCATTTTGGGTAGTTTCTTATAATCAAAGTTTAGGGAAAGTAGAGGGAAGGTGAGGATGGAGAAGAAAAACAAGATTACAGAATCCCAGGCTAGAAAGGGCCTTCATTTCTGAGCAAGAATTCTTCCCCAGAAGACTTAGGTTAACCAATACAGACTGAAGTGAACAGAAACAGGAAACATTGTACACAGTAGAGCAGTATGGTAAGGATGATCAACTGTGAAAGACTTAGCTACTCTGATTAAGATATTGATCCAAGACAATTCCAGAAGACCCACAATGAAAAATACTATCCACCTCCAGAGAGAGAACTGAGCTCTGAGTGCAGATGGAAATATATTTTTTACTTTATTATTTTGTTTTTCTTTAATGACATGACTAATATGAAAATGTTTTGCATGATGTTACATGCATAATTAATATCATATTGCTTACCTAAGTGGAGGAAGGACAAAAAAGAGGGAGAGAATTTGAACTCAAAATTTTAAAAAATTAATGTTAAAGATTTTTTACATTTAAGTGCAAAATATTTAATGAAATAAAAAATATATTTAAAAAAAGAATTCTCCCCCCCAAAGTGGACATCTAGCCCCAGTGAGTGGGGACCTACTATTTCCCTAGCTTGCCCATTCTACTTTTGATTGGCTCCAGTTGCTGAGAAGATTTTCCTTAGAAGGGAATAAATAAATTTTAGCAATGAACTAATAATTGTTTATCAACAACAGCAAGAATTCAAAAAAAGAGTAATTCATTTTAAAATTCAGCAAACATACATTATGCATAAATCTGGGGCCTTTACTTTGATATGTATATTTGGTTGGTACCCCCAACTTAGGGTACAGCAGCACCTTGGCTTCTGGTTGCATGCAGTTGTTCAAGGGATCTGAAAGGCAGTTTGCTTTGTTAGAAAAACAATTGTTAGCTGTTTTTCTAGCCTTACTGAAGCTATTACAAGGGATGTCTCTCTGACCCTTTGAATACCTATATAGCCTTGAAGGGGTGGATGGACATTGTTTAACAAAGCCCACTTCCACTGTTGCACAAGCCCCTACCCCAACTAAAGGGCCCATTTACCAAGAACCCTGGAACTCTCTGTCCAGTGAACCTCTAATTGCTGAGCTATTACTAATCATACTTTTTGTTCACTGAATATTAGGTATGTCAACCTGGCTATTGCATTATGTTGTTATATAATCTGATTCCATTGCGGACATGAGAACCAGTATATAGATTGGGTGTACTGTGTGGCATATGAGGAACAATGCTAGAGTTGTTGAATCTGGCATGTCTCATGGAGAAGCACCCTGGAGTGTTGAACTACTGAGGGGTAACAACTATTCTTAACTTAGAGAATTTTGTTAATGAAACCAAGACCACACAATATGCTCTAAGTAATGTTTAATTTTCTTGCCACATGGTGTTCTTGCCTTATTCTGACATGTGTTCATACTGATGGTGTGCTGTATGCTTTTACAAATTATAAATATGGCAACCAAAGCTTTCAGGCCCCTGTAATGCCCTCCCTCTGTGGAATCCTAGATGTACAGTAGAAGAGTTTGCACTGGCCAACCATGAAGCAGTGGATTGTGGGTTAAGTGGATCATGGGGGTAGCTAGGAATGAATTAAATAGATTACGATTGCAATTAGGGGCAAGAAACTCACAAATATTCTGGCTAGGTCAAGAATGATGTGTGGCAGGCTAGCAGCCAACTCCATTTTGGTTGAACATTTATATATCCTGCTATTTTGGCCACATCCTACATATTTCAGCCCACTCTCTCCTTAAGCAGTTTTCAGTTAAAAAAATGTAAAAATCCTAAAGAACAAAGCCTCAACATGGACTTATGCCATGGATCTTTCCTGACACTTGCTGGCCATGGCAAGTTGCTACTGCAGAGACTCCTTTAAGTAAATCCCCTAATCGAGCTTGGACTGAACACCCTGCCTTTATGAGCCTCTTTCCTCAGAATTCTTGCATCACAAATAGATGCAATTTGGTATGTTGGTGTCCTGATCTGTAACACACACACCGACACATGCACACAGACAGACAGACACATGTCTCTATACTTATATACACATACATACAAACATACATATGTAAAATATATATACACATAGGAACTTTTGAATCATCTAACGTGCAATTCCTACTATATTATATATCAAGGAGGAAAATGGGATTAGAATTGTAGGCTCATATATTCATATATTTTAGACTGGTGGGATTCTTTGAGATGATCTTCTAGTCCAACCCCTTCACTCTGTTTTGTTGCTTGTTGTTCAATTATTTCAGTCATACCCAACTCTTTTTGACCCCATTTAGGGTTTTCTTGGCAAAGATAATGAAGTGGTTTGCCTCTTTCTTCTCCAGCTCATTTTATAGATGAGGAAACTGAGGCAAACAGGGTTAAGTGACTTTCCCAGGGTGACAATTCAGTAAATATCTGAGGCCAGATCCGAAACTCAGCTCTTTTTGACTTTAGGCCCAGCACACTATCCACTATGCCAGCTACATGCCCTTCTTAGAGTTCTCTGGGCATTGGTTTCCCCATATATAAAATGAGATGATCAGGATAGGTTGTCTCTAATATTTTCTGGTCTTTAAGGCTATTCATGAAGAATAGATACAGAAAGGTCTTCTTATTGAACCATCTCATCCCCATGTTTACATGCTTAGCATACAGAATTGATGTGTAATGGGAATAAATTATGTGTAGGAGAGACCATTTCCCCAGAATTTATTATTTTCTGGGAAACTCAGGCTATAGATATCATAACCTAAAGTGGTTCTTATGTATCTGACCCTATGAATTTACTGTTAGGATTAGGTTAAGGGGATATGGTGGACCCAGCCCACGGCCACACCAAAACATTAGTGGAGAGTGGGGGTTGGCATGTGCCACCACAAAATGCTGAAGCTTTGGGGAGGCAGGTTAAGAAAAACATTCAGCTTCCTGATACTCCCTTTATACATTCCTGGTTCATCCAATACTTAACTTCCTAGATAAAACCTTTGCTTTGCAAAAGTTTCTTTGTGTATGTAAACCAGGCTGACTTGCTTGGTGAGTGAAGTTTTTTTTAAACTCTTTTCGTAGTAACTATTTCAATATGTAAGGGTCCTTTGGAGCATATCCAGTCTGTCTTAAAATGAAAGCTCCTTGTGGAACTTGTTTAGCTATGCTCAGTTTGCCTAAGATGGAGGTACTCTGTGTCCCTGTCACATGGGTAAGGGTAGCTTCATTTCATTGGCTGCGTAACTGGAATAGGCTTTTCTTTTAAAAGTGGGCAAATTGTCAGTCACTCTTTTCCCTGTACTCTCTTTTGTGATCTGCACAGAGTAGAGATTATAGTTCCCCCACATCATGGTACCCATGAACTGAACCAGTGAGCAGGGAAGGACTTCCTTCCCCAGCTCTCCCTCTCTTTTATCTCGGCTCCTGATAAATGGACCTGGAATCTCTCTTCTGTGTTGTTTCCCCTTCCCAGTTTCAGGTTCTAGTGGTGATCCCAAATGAACTTAAGAATCTGAACCATGGTAATCTTACTATCAGGACTCCAGTGTGATGTTACAGCTAGTCCCCCCAAAAGGGAAGCCTGGAAAAGCCAGGACACCTGAGACTTCAGCTTGAAGGAGGTTTTGGACTTGGACCTGGGACTGTGCTTGGTAGAATCTGAGCTAACCTATGGAACCTAATCCCCTCCTGAAAATATGAGGTGGTACAAAGGGGTGGTATTATGACTCCCACATGTTAGGGTAGTAAATTTGTATATTTGTGATTATACCTTTGAAGTAAGTTTTATAAAGTTCCTTTATAAAAGCTAATCTGACTGTTGGTTTTTAAATGGAACCAGATTATAGAAGACTCATACTTGAGGAAACACTGTAAAAGGGTCTAGAGTCATTTGCAAAGAGCCTAGATAATGCTAAACTCTTTCAGGGTACCAGAAAAAACTGGAGGAAGGGGGAAATGTAACATACTTGGCTGTAACAAATATGATAAGTTCCCCTTTTAATGCAAAATATTTCTAAGAAGTGGTTCATAGGCTTCATGAACTGGGTCCATGACACACTCTCAAAAGGTAAAAACCTCTGAATTTGAAGGCTCTTGGAGTTCAATCACCAAAGAAACCTTGCACCCACTTCAGCTGGCCTTTTGGTTAAAAATTTCTTCGACCCTGATTTGTACCTCACAGTTCTTTCCTAGGGGGAGATTGAACCATCTCATCCTCATGAGTAATTTGCCATGAGTAATTTCCTTAATCATTGGCAGCATGTGCCCTTCTCTAGGTGGCCCATGAAACTCTGGAGGCCTAGATGTACCATCTGGGTCTTACTAAGAAGTGAGTAGCTTTTGGGGTCATGAAGACCTCAAGTCTTAGACTAAAGTCTTAGTCTTCCTATAGCACGCACCTTTCTGAACTCAGGTGAGCCCCAGAGATCTAGAAGCCTCAGATGTGTAGGGGCAAAGGGCAGGGAAAGGACAAGGTTGATTCTTCTCTCTTCAACCCCTGAGGTTTTGAGTTGGTTCAGAGGAATGTGGGGACATTTTGTTTGATCAAACAAGTGCTCCTTTATAACCCCCTAGAAGGTTTCAGTCCTTGAAAAGAGGAGCCAAGGATATCCCCAGGGGCAAGTTAAGGGATAGCATTCTTAGGGAGGGCAAACTGGTTGGAAAGAGAAGGCTTGGGAGAGGGAGGGTTACTATAGGAGTAATTGCTATATCCCTTAAGGCTGGAAGAAGAGTTAGACTTATTCTATGTAGCTCAAGAGGACAAAACTGGATCTTGCTCTCCTTCCCTCTCTTCCTCTCCTTGTTTCTTCCCCTCACCCTTTCCGTCCATTCCTTCTCCCCATGTAATCCTATGAGGCAGGTACTGGACTAACTATTATTCTCATTTTATAAATGAAGAAACTGGGTTTCCCATGCTTAATTAAGCAGCTTGCCTATAGCCGCATAGTTTGAACAGTTGTCAAGAAGAAATCCAAGTGCAGTCCTGATGGTTAAAAAACAATGAGTCTAAAACTAAGACAATAGATAGACAAGGTCTATCTATTGCAAGAATAGATAGACCTTGGCTTCAGATGGAAGAAGTAAGAGACTGAGAAACCAATAGCAATACCACAAGTCCAACAATAAAATAATAATCTTGTTTTCTTCATCATGTAGACAGAAATCTATGGGTAGGACATAAAAACAGAGATTTCAGTTGCCCTGTGTGGTCAGCAGGTAGAGAACTGCAGGTCTCCAAAGTAGGAAGAAAGAAAATATCCTGAATGAGGACAAGAAAAATGCCCATTCCATGAATGACCATTTGGAGCCTGTGGGTATACTCCTAGAAGTGACCTACTCTGAGATCTGGTTTTTAAATATAATTCAGTTTTGGTTCAGTTTAGCAAGCATTTGTTAAGAGCTACTATATACCAGGTATTGTGCTAAGCAATTATGGTTAGTAAGATATAACAGTAAGCATCCCACCATACACAGGGGGGCCTGCTATCACAAGGTCTTAGATCTTCATTCACAAAAGGAAAGGCAACTTTTGAGGGATTAACAGTCATTTTAATCAAACACATATATCATTAATTTAACCAAGCATGTGTATATGTAATTCACCTATTTCATGGGAGTTAGCACCCTGAACTTCAAAGAAAATATAGAGAAATCATTGATCAATATACATGACTTCCTCTGCCTGAATGCAAGAGACAGGTTGGGAAGCACCGACATCTTGGTTTTCAAAGCTGAGGGGCTGTTTAGCGCTTCCCAAAGTCCTCTTCTGGCCAAATAAACATTTCTGGTCAGTAAGTCCTAAAATAAAACCCACACCTCAGAGTCTTTATATGCTTTTTTAGAGTCAGAAGGCATCACATCTCTTGAGAACCAGTACCTCATTAACAAAAGACATGGACCTTCCTACAAATCTTCCCAGGCCTTACAACAGGTGTGAAAGATCTTCCTTAATCACATTATTCAGAGGCAGTTTTAGTAAAATAAAAACAGCAAAAAATCCTACTTTGCTTGCCCTTACATAAGACAAAGATCAGTCCCTGTCCTCAAGGCTCTTGAATTCAACTGATAGGGGTAGCATTAATACTTGGGAAGATCAGGGAAGGCTTTGTATAGGAAGTGGCACCTGAATTGTGCTTTAAAGGAAAGTAGGCCTTCTATGGGGAAAAGCCAGGGGGCACAGTGGATAGAGTACTGGGTTTGGAATCAGAAGTCTCATCTTCATGAGTTCAAATCCAACCTCAGATACTTCCTAGCTATGTGACCCTGGGCAAGTCACTTAACGCTGTTTGTCTCAGTTTCCTCAACTGTCAAATGAACTGGAGAAGCAAATGCCAAACCACTTCAATATCTTTGCCAGGAAAGTCCCAAATAGGATGAGAAAGAGTTGGACCAGACTGAAAGGATTGAGCAGTAATGACAGTAGACCTTCTATGAGGTGGAGTTGAAGGAGTACATTCTAGGGATAGAGAACTCTTTGTTCAAAGGCAATGAATGACAATACCTCCTTTGATTCCTACTGTGGCTTCTTGAGAGTTAGACTAAGAGAGCTCACAGTAAAAATTGGGGTTAAAGAAATTTCTAGCTAGAAGGGATACTAAGACTGGTTTTGCCCAGCTGGAAAGGCTTTAGGTATAGGCCCCATGATGGACTGCATCTACCTTGTCCGAAGACCAGCCTAACCAGAGAGGCACACCATTAAATTGGCCTCCATGTGATGGATTCTTTGTTCATATCAACTGAAAACCATCTAGTAGATCAATCTGTGTCCTCAGTGGACAAATCATAGTTCCTTGAATAAGTCTTGAAGAAATAATAATTTATATCTCTAAAGGAGCAGATCACATTTCTACAGTGCTTTAAGGTTTGCAAAGTATTTTTATCTCAATATTGTATTATCAACCTCATTTTACAGATGAGGGAATTGAATGAGGCCCAGGGAGGTGAAATTATTTGTCCAGATCCCAGAGCTAATAGTGTTAGAACAGGACTCAGATCCATGTTTTGTTTGTGTAGTATTTTTTTTAACTCCCAGACTTCTGTCTTCCAGCTGTACCTTTACCTCTCTCATGGTACAGAGTTGTGTTTCACTTATTTTGATGTGTCTACAAGATTACATCAAGAAGACACCAACTGAAATGTAAGTTAATATAAAAAAGCTATGAATCTGGAAATAGCAGTGTATAGTAATAATAGCTAACATTTATGTAACTTACTATGCGCTAGACAGTTTATATATGTGCTAAGGATTTTACAAATGTCTCACAATAACTCTGGCCGGTAGGTGATATTATTATCCCATTTTACAGATAAGGAAATGGAAGCAGGTAGAGTTTAAGTGATTCCATTTGGGATTTTCTTGGCAAAGATACTGGAGTGGCTTGCCATTTCCTTCTCTAGCTCATTTTACCGATGAGGAAACTGAGGCAAACAGGGTGAAGTGACTTGCCTAGGGTTACATAGCTTAGGCTGTATTTGAATTTAGATCTTCCTGACTCCAGGCCCAGTGTTCTTTCTACTGTACCATATAGATGCCTTTATCTTTAGCTTATCATAACATACGAAGCAAGTGAGTCTGTTACAGCAGAATGTTCTGTCGACTAATGATAAAACACTTACCAAGAGTTATTGCAGCATAAGGACTCGTTGATGTCTTTATAGTCCTGCTTAGGGGAGATGGTCACATAGTCACATCTGGGTTTTTCTCTATAGTGTGAAGCAGGATACCACAGTTTGATGAAAATACCATTTAAAATCATCCTATTCTCTTTTCCTCTGACTCTCTGATCACCCATATTGGCTTGGGATCTTCATTCATTTTCCCAAGCTGACTTTCCTGTGAGGAGCAGAATGTGCTGACTGGTCCATGAGAGGCTAATGGTCTGCTCAGCAGTTTTATTTCTCAAGGTCAATTTATAAGTTGGAGTCTAGTTTATCATTCAGCCTCATGTGAGTTTGGTGATCACAAATCCATCCCCAGATCCTCATTATCCATGGGCAAGCTGATAAAAATGAGTTCCTGATTCTCAGAAATGAGGATGAGATTGTGAATGGAACCCACAGAATTAAATTCAACAAATATGTAAGTACCTATTGAATGGAAAAAGCACTTGAGATAGCTGTTGGTGGTACAAAGGTAAAAATGACACATTTCCTGCTCTTGAAGGGCTTACATTCTACTTGGGGGTGGAAAAGGTTGCAACATGTGCACAGAGAAGTAAAATACAACGTAGGATAGAATGAGGGCAAAAGAGATACAATGAACCCTAGGAAAATTTTAGGAGGGAGAGAAGACTTTCATGGGGAGGAGTGGGGAGAAAGGGAAGGCTTAGGGGGTGGTTGGTACCTGATGAGCCTTCTAAAATTTATTTCTTAAAAATTTTTAAAGATAACTTTTGCTCTTTTCTTGAGTTGTGTTGAAGAAAGAGAAGAATTTTGACAACTGTTTTTATTGGTGTTCAATCATTCAGTGAAGTCTGACTGTGTGACCTTGTGAACCATAGCACTCTAGACCCTTGTAATCATTTACTTTCTTTCTAAGTTTTTGACAGGTGTAAATGAGAAGGTACATTTCAGGCATGAGGAGAATCTGCACAAATGCATAAAGGCGGGAGATCTCATCTTAAGTTTGAGGAACAGCTAGTAGTCCAATTTAGCCTGAATGCAGAGTGCATGAAGGAGAGTCATATGAAATAAAGCTGGGAAGGTACATTGGAGCCAGATTATGAGGAATTTAAATACTGAGCTGCGTGATTAGTATTTTATCCTAGAACAAGGATTCTTAACCTAGGATCTGTGAAGTTAAAAATATTTTGATAACTCTGTTTTTAAAAACTGATGTGTTTTGTTCTTTACATCACAAACATTAATAGCTTACTTCCACTTTGTGGAATATCTTCTGTAACAAAGTAAAAGTTAAATAAAACTAATAATACAGTGACCTCATCTGAAAGTGAATGCAAAATTTCATATCTATAACACCAATCCCCTCACCTCTTTATTAAAAAAATTTACAGAAGTCTGTTTTCTCCCCCCTACTCCATTAAAAAAAGAAAATAATTCTCATAACAAATATGCATAGATAAGTAAAATAAATTCTCCCAATGGCTGCTATATACTTAAAATCTGTCAAGTCTGTAATGGATAGCATGTTTCATCATTAGTCCTTTAGAATTGTGAATAGTCATAGTTCTTACAGCTTTCAAAGTTGCTGGTTGTTCTTAAAAGGCAGGTTAAGGGAGGCAGTGGTGAGAAATAAAATAAGCTCTTGAAGAAGAACAAAATAGACACAGCGAGACAGAGACAGAGAGACAGAGGAGAGAGAGAAACAAATAGACAGAGACAGGAAGAAACAGAAGAATGGGATACACAGTGATGATAACTATAAATGTGAATGGAGTGAGTTGACTCATAAAACAGAAACAAGATAAAAGGGAGGGTATATTGGAGAAGGCAGTGATCAGAAGTAAAATATTTGTGAGGAGGGAAAGAATGGGGGATAAGAGAGAGAGGGAGACAAGCAAGGGAAAGATAGCATGGAGAGAAATACACAGTTAGTTATCATGACTATAAATGTGAATGGGTTGAACTCCCCCATAAAGTGAAAATGGATAGCAGAATGGATTAAAAACCAGAATCCTACAATATGTTGTTTACAAGAAACACATTTGAAGCAGAGGGATATGCACAGGGTAAAGGTAAGGAGCTGGAGCAGAATATATTATGGTTCATCTCTAGCAAACAAAGCAGGGGTAGTAATCATGATCTCAGACAAAGAAAAGCAAAAATAGATCTAATTAAATTAATAGATCTAATTAAAAGAGATAAAGAAGTAATCTATATCTTGCTGAAAGGTGACAATGAAGTCATATCAATGCTAAACATTTTTGCACCATAGTATAGCATCTAGATTTTTGAAAGAGAAGTGGAATGAGTTATAGAGGAAATAGAAAATAAAATTACACTATTGGAGGACCTTAACTTTTCCCTGTCAGAACTAGATAGATCTAACGAAAAAATAAACTAGAAAAAAGGAGGTGAATAAAATTCTGGAAAAGTTAGACATGACAGATCTCTGGAGAAAATTATATGGGAATAAAAAGGAATATATGTTTTTCTCAGTATGTGATACACAAAATTGGTCATATATTAGAATATAAAAAGTCAAATGCACAAAGCAGAAATAGTAAATGTATCTTTTTCAGATCATAATGCAATAAAAATTTTATTTAAAAATGGACAGTGGGAGAGAGATTAAAATTAATTGGAAATTAAATAATCTAATTCAAATAAACCAAGTAGGTCAAAGAACAAATTATAGAAGCAATTTATAATTTCATTAAAGAAAATGATACCAGTGAGACAACATACCAAAATTTATGGGATATAGCCAAAGCAGTATTTAGGGGAAAATTTATATATCTCTAATTGCTTCTATCAATAAAGTAGAGAAAAAGATCAATGAATTGGGCATGCAACTAAAAAACTTAGAAAAAAAAATTTAAAATCTCCAATTAAATGCCAAATTGGAAATCCTAAAATCAAAGTAGAGATTTAAAAATTGAAAATAAAATCATTGAACTAATAAACAAAACTAGCAGATAGTTTTATGGAAAAAACTAGCAAAATAGATAAACCATTAGTTAATTTGATTATAAAAACAAAGAAGTAAACCAAATTACTAGTACCAAAAATGAAAGAGGTGAATTCACCACCAATGAAGAGGAAATCAAGACAATTATTAGGAGCTATTTTGCCCAATTATATGCCATTAATTTGACAATCTAAATGAAATGGATGAATATCTACAAAAATATAAATTGCCCAGATTAACGGAAGAAATAAAATACTTAAATAACCCAATCTTAGAAAAATTAATTGAATAAGTCATCATTGAATTTCCTAAGAAAAAATAAAGATATAGGCAGTTTTCATAAAAAAAAATAAAAACATGCAATAGTCATATGCAAAAAATTTTTTAAATCACTATTGATCAGAGAAGGCAAATTAAAACAACTTTGAGGTACCACCTTACACCTCTCAGAAATGAGAAATGCCGGAGGGGATAAGGGAAAAATAGGTACATTAATGAACTGCTGATGGACAAGTGAACTGGTCCAACCATTCTGGAGAACAATTTGGAACTAGGCCCAAAGAGCTGTTCAAATCTTGCAACCCAGCAATATCACTACTACGTCTGTATTCCAAAGAGATCAAAGAAAAAGGAAAAGAATCTATATGTACAAAATATTTTTGGTAGTTCTTTTCATGGTGGCAAAAAAAAATGGAATTTGAGGGAATACTTAACAGAAGAAGAAGAAGAATTAGAAGAAGAAGAAGAAGGAGAAGAGGACGAGGAGGAGGAGGAGGAGGAGATAATAATGAAGGGACTTGGAAGAGGGGGACAGGCATGGATTAGATGATCTCTGGGTTTTCCTCCAGCTCTTTGTTAATAATAATGCTACCAAGCTAGTATGATGCCAGACTCTGTCTGATTTCTAAAGACAAGCCTAGCTAACTTTAGAAAGGTTGATCACTACCAGAAGACTAAGTTCCTGATGACAAATGTTTTCAGCTCCAAAATCTTTTTATTTTATTTTATTTTATTTTTTTAATTAATTAATTTAGCTTTTTACATTTATTTTCACAAAATTTTGGGTTCCAAATTTTCTCCTCTTTTTCCCCTCCCACCACCCCAATACCCCAAGCAATCTAATTTTCCCTATCTCCAATCTGCCCTCTCTTCTGTCATCCCTCCCTTCTCTTGTCTCCATCTTCTCTTTTCTCCTGTAGGGCCAGATGACTTTCTATTCCCCATTAACTGTATGTCTTCCTTTCTAGTAGCAACACAAAACTAAACAGTTGTTCCTAAAACTTTTAGTTCCAAATTCTCCCCTTCCCTCCCTCCCCACCCATTCCCTTTGGGAAGGCAGGCAATTCAATATAGGCCCTATCTGTGTAGTTTTGCAAATGACTTCCCTGATAGTCGTGTTGTGTAAGACTAACTGAATTACCCTCCATCCTATCCTGCCCCTCATTGTTTCTCTTCTGTCTTTTGATCCTGTCCCTCCCCAAGTGTTGACTTCAAATTGCTCCCTCCTCCCTTTGCTCTCCCTTCCATCATCCTCCCCCTTGCTTATCTCCTTCTCCCCCACTTTCCTATACTGTAAGATAGGTTTTCATACCAAAATGAGTGTGCATTTTATTCCTTCCTTTAGTCAAATGTGATGAGGCTAAACTTCTTGGTTTTTTTTTTCTCAGCTCTCCTCTTTTTCCCTCCACTAAAAAGTCTCCTACTTGCCTCTTAAATGACATATAATTATCCCATTCCATTTCACCCTCTTTCCTCCCACTACATTTCTCTCTCAGCATTTACCTTAATTTCTTTTAAGATATGGTCCCATCCTATTCAATTCAATCTGTGCTCTCTGTCTCTGTATGTGTGTGCATGTGTGTATGTGTGTGTGCGTGCATGTGTGTACAAGTGTGTGTGTGATCCCACCAACTACCCAGATACTGAAAAGTTTTAAGAGTTACAAATATTGTCTTTCCATGTGGGAATGTAAACAGTTCACTTCTGGTAAGTCCCTTAAGACTTCTCTTTGCTGTTTACTTTTTCATGCTTCTTCTCATTCCTGTGTTTGAAAGTCAAATTTTCTTTTCAGCTCTGGTCTTTTCATCAAGAATGCTTGAAAGTCCTCTGTTTCATTGAAAGACCATATTTTCCCCTGAAGTATTATACTCAGTTTAGCTGGGTAGGTGATTCTTGGTTTGAGTCCTAGTTCCTTTGACTTCTGGAATATCCTATTCCACGCCCTTTGATCCCTTAATGTAGAAGCTGCTAGATCTTGAGTTATCCTGATTGTATTTCCACAGTACTGGAATTGTTTCTTTCTAGCTGCTTGCAAGATTTTCTCTTTGAGCTGGGAGTTCTGGAATTTGGCCACAGTGTTTCTAGGAGTTTCTCTTTTTGGATCTCTTTCAGGTGGTGATCGATGGATTCTTTCAATACTTATTTTGCCCTCTGGTTCTAGAATGTTAGGGCAGTTTTCCTTGATAATTTCATGGAAGATGATGTCTAGGCTCTTTTTTTGATCATGAGTTTCAGGTAGTCCCATAATTTTTAAATTGTCTCTCCTAGATCTATTTTCCAGGTCAGTTGTTTTTCCCATGAGATATTTCACATTCTCTTCCATTTTTTCATTCTTTTGGTTTTGTTTGGTGATTTCTTGGTTTCTCGTAAAGTCATTAGACTCCATCTGTTCCATTCTAATTTTGAGAGAACTATTATCTTCAGTGAGCTTTTGAACCTCTTTTTCCTTTTGGCTAATTCTGCTTTTGAAAGCATTCTTCTCCTCATTGGCTTTTTGAACCTCTTTTGCCAATTGAGTGAGCCTATTTTTCAAGGTGTTATTTTCTTCAGCATTTTTTTGGGTCTCCTTTACCAAGGTATTGACCCGTTTTTCATGCTTTTCTTGCATCTCTCTCATTTCTCTTCCCAGTTTTTCCTCCACCTGTTTAACTTGCTTTTCAAAATCCTTTTTGAGTTCTTCCAAGGCCTGAGCCCATCCAACATCCCCCTGGGATGTCTGGGGTACTGCGGCCCCACCCTCCACGTCTTTCCCTGATGGCAGGAATATTTCCTCATCAGATCCGGAAGTCGGGATCATTTGCATCTGTTCGAAAAAACTCTCTATAGTCTTATTTTTCTTCCCTTTTCTAGGCATTTTCCCAGCCAGCTACTTGACTTCTGAGATTCCTGTCCACTCCTGCCTAGATCCGCCCAGTCAGTGCTTGGGGTCTGAGGTTCAAATGGGCTTTCCGCAGCAAGCTTTCGTTCAGGTGCTGGGGTGGGGGCAGGGCCGCCTCCCAGGCTCAGCTCCCTCAGGGGCTTTGTGCAGAGACCTTCAGGAACGGAGTGGGTCGGGGTGTGGGGGGGCCCCACCTCCCAGGCTCAGTTCCCTCAGGGGCTTTATGCAGAGGCCTTCAGTAATAGAGCGGGGTGAGACAGGGCCATCTCCCAGGCTCAGCTCCCTCAGGTTGTTTATGCAGAGACCTTCCATAATGAAGATCCTGCCTGCTGCTGGGGGAGTCCAGGCCAGCTGCTGCCACCTCCACTGCCACCCACGCCTCTGCCTCTGCCCCTTCCTGCCCCCGTCTCTGCCGCCGCCGCTTCCTCCCGAGGGGGCCCGAGTCACGGAGACACTCCGCTCCCCCTCTCGTCCAGCTCAGCCTTCTCTCTCACTGACCTGTAGCTTCTGTGGGCGGAGGGACTTTCCCGGCTGCCGGAGCTTCCGTCCCTGAAGCCTGCTCAGGTCAGCTTCTCTGGGGCCGCGGCCAGGGCAGCACTGGGTGGGTCCACTTTCCGGAGCGCGACGGACTCTGTGGATGGCTCTCCAGGGCTCACTGGAACGGAAATCTCTTCCCCTATTTTATGCACCCCCTGCAGTGATTCAGAATTTATGGGGATCTCTTTTTACCTTAATTCTATGGGTTGTGGGTTCGGAGCTCGTAAACGTGCATCTTTCTACTCTGCCATCTTGGCTCCAAGCTCAGCTCCGAAATCTTACAAAGTGGCCTTTGAGTGGGCAAAGGTTTGAGAGCTATGAAGAAGTGATGATCAGTGTTGGAGGAAGAAGTCCCCACAGTGATGAAATGAAGTGCTCCTGTGCTATAAGAAATAAAAAAATAGATGATTTTAGGAAAACATAGAAAGATTCATATGAACTGATGCCAAGGAAAGTAAGTACAACCAGAAGAGAACGCAGGAAGGAAACAAATATTTACTGATGGCAATGTGGCAGTAAATGTATTAATTAATATACAGTAATTAATGTACTACTGTGCACCAGCCACTGTGCTAAGCACTTTACAAACATTATTGCATTTGATCCTCACAACAACCTTGGCAGGTAAATGCTATTATTATCCTTATTTTACAGAGGAGGAAACTGAGGCAGATAACAGTTAAGTCACTTGCCCAAGGTTACGCAGCAAATGTCATATTTGAATTCAGGTCTTCCTGACTCCAGGTCCAGTGTTCTATCCACTATGCTACCTAGCATTATATAACATCAATGTTGTAAAAAATGGATAATTTTGAGGATTTTTATAAACTGATGATAAATGGAAATGGGTAAAACCAGGAAATAATTTATAGAATAACAACAATGCAGTCAATACAAGCAACTTTTTTTCTTAACATTTTAATTTATTATTATTTACTTTGAACATTCTTCTTACATTTTAAGTTGCAAATTCTCTCTTTCCTTCCCAATTCCTCTCATACTCACTGAAAAGGCAAAATATATGATAAAATTATACATATGAAATCATGCAAAACATATTTCCATATTAGCCATATTTCCCCCAAAAAAAGCTTACTAAAGAAAATAAGGAAATTATATTTCAATTTGCACTCAGAGCTCTGGTGGTAGATAGCATTTTTTCATCATGAGTCCTTTGGAATTATTTTGGATCGTTTTATTGGACAGAATAGTCAAGTCTCTCACAAGTGATCATCGTTGCAACATTGTTGTTACTGTGTACAATGATCTCCCCACGCATCTGTTCATATAGGTCTTGCCATGTATTTTTTTAAACCATTATGGTTCAGTGCACTCATTTTTTCTTATAGTACAGTAGTGTTCCATCACAATCATGAACCACAACTTGTTCAGCCATTCCCCAACTGTTAAGTATTCCCTCAAATTCCATATTTTTTTTTGCCACCATGAAAAGAACTACTAAAAATAATTTGTACAGATAGATTCTTTTCCTTTTTCTTTGATCTCTTTGGAATACAGATGTAGTAGTGATATTGCTGGGTTGCAAGATTTGAACAGCTCTTTGGGCCTAGATCCAAATTGTTCTCCAGAAGGGTTGGACCAGTTCACTTGTCCATCAGCAGTTCATTAATGTACCTATTTTTCCCTTATCCCCTCCAGCATTTCTCATTTCTGAGAGGTGTAAGGTGGTACCTCAGAGTTGTTTTAATTTGCCTTCTCTGATCAATAGTGATTTAGAACATTTTTTTGCATATGACTATTGCATGTTTTTATTTCTTTTTATGAAAACTGTTTTGACCAACTATATATAGGTAGTAAATAGAAGAATCAGAATCTGAACCCATATCCTCTGACTTCAGTTCTTGTTTCCTTATACACTCCCCCTTCCACTGCTAGAGCTTGTGCACGTAAGATTCAATTCGTCATTCAGTAAATATTTGGCAGCCTTGAATAAGAAGGTCTTCAGGGCACTGAGGGGATCCTCTACGTAGGATTTCCAGAAATACATGACTAATAATTTCACAGGAGCAAAGTAGAAGGAAATTGTGGGAAAATGTTTTATTATATTGTTTAGGAAAGCCTCATTAATTTTTAACATTGTTTGAACTTAGTTAGAAATTGTCTAACCCTAAAACTTACCATAGAAGTCAAACTGATCTCAGAGATGCTCCAAGGCAGCCAGATAACTGTAAAGAATGCTTAAATCATACCCAATACTTGTTTTGGATCCATCCAAAGTTTGTGTTTTGAGTTCCCTGGATTAAATTGAATGTTTATACTGCTGATATAAATCTTAAAATACTCTTCTCTGGAAATTGCTTCTTGCCTATGCACAGCCAATCAGGCAAATGTTCTTATGGTCTTGTCAGAACTGTATATAAAGGTAATTTCACTTTTTTCTGGCTCTCTCCTTTGCTTAATAAAATGATTTCATCAATGATTTCAGATTTTAGGGTTTATTCGTGGTGAACAGTTACAATTTCTCATGCTGAGAAACTCATAGATCTACTGAATTATTGAAGTATTCAGTCAGGTCAACTGTTTTCCTTAAAGTTATCTTCTTAAATGCCATTGACGTTTCTTAACATTTCATAAGCTCCAAATGTTCCACTATCATTGCAGATGAAAATTGTTATAGAAAAATTGGCAGATATTTTCTGTATCCTATCTATTAAATTTGTTGTCCTTTCAATTTTATTCACAGATTTTCTGGGTATCTGACTTAGCTGGATTTCATGCTAACCTCTCAGCATACTTGTTCACTTCTCAACCACTTTTTGGTATTTTTGTGAGGGGATTCTGCCTGTTGTCTTCTCTCATCCTCCCTGCAATATTTTATAAATGAACTTTTTATTTCATTTTTTTCCTTATCTTTACTTCATCTTCTTAGCTCTATCTTCCATTTTTTTTCTTTTTAAAGTTAAATTTTATTTTTTCAATAAGCAACCATCTACATTCTCTCCTTCCCACCTCCTCCCATTGGAAAAAAAGAAAAAGAAAAAACCCTTGCAACAAATATTCACAATCCTGCAAAAACAACAATCTTATTGTCCATGTCTAAAAATGTATGTCTCATTCTGTGTCTTGAGTCTGACCTCTTTCTGTTAGAAGGTGGGGTGCATTCTTTTGCATCAGTCCTCTGGAACCATGATTGGTCTTTGAGGAGATCCTTAAATCTTTCAAAATATTCGCTGTTTGTTTCAAATGTTGTTGTTCTTCTTAAAAAGGTATATGAGAGCCTTTACTGATCCTCTTTTTTTTTCACTTTGCCCTTAGTTCCCCAATGACTGCCATTCCAATAGAACCCTCCTTCATAATAAAGAACTACAGTAAACCAAAACAAATCAATATATCGAGCTTTTACTTTTAATTGGTGTTTCCCTTGGCTGCCATTTCTCTCTGGCAAGAAAATCAAGCATTTGTTGTTTGAAGAGGTTTTTGGCCATTTTTAGCCTTTTTATTATGTAAATAATTTTTCACTGATTAAATTTCTTTAAGAAATGGTGATAATCAGAGTTAATATCTTTACTTTTATCCATTTTTCAAAATTGATAACTTGTTTGAATAGGTTTGCTTGGAGATTATATAATTTTATGAACTGCCTTATCTTTATTCTTTTATTTATTTATTTATCCATCTGTCTGTGTGTCTGTCTGTCTATCTATTCTTTCCCCCTGCTATTTCATTGCTGATTTTGACTTTCTCTTAAGATCTGACTACATATAAACAGTGGATTCTAAAATCAATCTCACATCATAATCAGTTGTTTCCTATCTGTTAAAATACAGTCAATTTCATTTTTTTTTTGTAATGTTGCTCATCCAGCATCTTTTCTCTTCTTGAAGAAATTAGGGATGATTAGAGATTGTCTTTAAGTTTGAGTATCCTCAAACAATTTGATGAGGTTATAGGGTATGGCCCTTGATGAAATTATGGAGACAACATGGAGTAGTTGATAGAGCCCAGAAAATAGAGATTTAGCATCGGGAAGACTTGATTTCACATTCTACCTCAAACACTAGATTCTAAGCAAGTCATTTCACCTCTTTGTACCTCAGTTTCCTCATCTGTAAAATGAAGGCATTGAATTTTACATCCTCTACTGTCCCTTTAGACTCTAAGACTATGTGTGGTCCTGTGACTTTTATCAGAAGGGGCAAATCCTATGTAGGCAGCCATGAACTCTAGCCTGTAGCTGAGAGGACACAGAGAACTGCTTTCCCACCATCAGAACATTGACTACCTGATCCAGTCAAAGGGGGTTCCCTTTGTATTCTTTCTGTAAGAGGCTTGGGAGCATGCCTACTTGCATGAGCTGTGCCCTTTTGGAGAATGTCCATTCTCTTTAATGTCACCCAGTGGAATAGAGAACTCAAATGAATTTGGGAATCTCTTAATCATCTTTGCTTTACAGTCATGTCAGATGGATGATTCTTCTGAGTAGTCTATAATAAGCCTTGGCCTCTTGATTCTGAGTCATGTCTTCCAGTATTTGATGTCACTTTGTACCCTCCTCCTCACCTCTGCTCATAGAATCCTTCACTTCTTTCAAAATGCAGCTCAAGCATTACCTTCTATGTGAAACCTTTCTTGATCGTCATCCCTCCTCACGCTGTGCCTTCCCTTCTAACTTGAATTTAATTTTTGTTGTTATTTTTATTGGCAAAGATACTGGAATAGTTTGCCATTCCTTCTTCAACTCATTTTACAGATGAGGAAACTGAGGCAAATAGGGTTAAGTGACTTGCCCAGGCTCACACAGCTTGTAAGTATCTGAGGCCAGATTTGAACTTAGGAAGATGAGTGTTCTGACACTAGGTCTGGTGCTCTATCCATTGCACCATCTAGCTTCTATATTTACTTAGTTGTATTTATTCTCCTTTTATTTATGCCACATATATTTACATATGTCCTTGTTTTCTCCTTCATTTGCTTGTATTTATATCTCATACCTGACAGAGGACCTATCACTAAGTGAGCGTTTCATAAATTCATGTTTACTGATTCATTGGTAAACTTTAATAAAATAATAATAACTTATTTATATTCTCTCCAAAGCCCTTTTTCTTTCTTACAATTTAAAAGTTTTGCTGGAAATTTAAATTTTTTTTTTTGGCATATTCAGCGTTAATGTATATGTGGCAGCTCTATTTCTGGGGATTTTTTTCTCTCTGCATCACTTTGTACACATCTTTCCATATTTCTTTGTATCCTTCATATTTGTGGTATTTTACAGCACAATAATATACCATTATGTTGATATGCCACAATTTATTCAGCCATTCTCCAATTGTGGGACACATAGGCTGTTTCCAGTTTTTTTGCTATTATAAGTAAAGCAGCTATGAATATTTTTTTGTACAAATAGTTCTTTTTTGTCATTATAGTATTTTGTCTTTCTATCAATTTTTCCTCTCTTTTGTTAGTGAGAAATAAAAATACAGATTATTTTTGCAGGCTAATCTTATATCTCTTTTTCTTCTTAGTAACAGCTTTACAATTCTAGTAGAAACATCACTAGTCAAAGGGTAGGATCAGTTCTGTAACTCTAAGGCCAGATTGTGCTTTAAAAAGATGGAGAGGCAGCATGACATAATGGTTAGCATAGACTTTGAATGAGGAAACAATGGGGTTTTGAATCCTGTCTCTGGCAATTATGACTCATGTGACCATGAGAAAATTCTTTACCTTCTCTGCACCTCAGCTTCTTTATCTGTAAAATAGTCATTGAAGTGCTTGCCTTATGGGGTTTTTGTGAGGATCAAATGTGAAACTGTATGAAAGTGTTTTACAAACCTTAAAACACAGTTTAAATGGTCAAATGTTATTATTTCCAATTCATAGTTCCACCCACACAATATAATATTGTTCCTGCTTCCCTGCTTTTCAAATTGAAATGAGAAAAAGAGTTTTGATACTTTTGGAGTTCAGGGATTCTTTTGAAATATATTTTAAAAAGAAGGAAAGATTCCAAATGAATGGAAAATTTCATGGACATTACCTTTATGATCAGTTGATAAACATTTATTAAGCACCTACTATGTGCTAGGAAGGTACTGGGGATACAAATACAAAAAAGAAACACAGTCTCTACTCTCAAGGAGTTTACAATCTAATAGGGAAGGCAACATACAAAACAAAATGGGGACAGGGGAAGAGAAATTACCTATTTTGGGGGGAATGATGTAGCCCAGTGCAAAGGAGAGCAAATGAGTAGGGGTAGGAAATGAAGAAATGGCTGACTTGTGAGCACTCTTTACATTGTTCCTCTAACCTCCTAATCAGAGGGGCAGAAGATACTGAAGAAGATTTTGATGAGGTGTAAATATCAAGTGATGCAAAAAAAAAAGTTGACAGTTGAAAAAACATCAACCACAACTGTTTCAGGTAGACCTGGATTCAAATTTCTCTGTGTAATGTTGGCTAAGTCACTGAAATTCCCAAGACTTTTTCACCTTGTTCCCTTTGAATACTGGGGAAATGTAGCCAACTTAGCTTTGGGAACCAGACTTCATTGGCCCTGGGAACTGGGATAACAATATCTCAGAGCTTATATGATCTACATGTGAAATGAAATGGATTGGATTTGATGGTCTATAAACTATTAGCCCATTAGTTCTAAATCTATGATCTTGAGATTGTGCGATCAATGTACTTGGGTTTGTATCTTTATAAAATCTTGATAAGGATTTTTTATCTGTAAGTGGAATGTCCTTAACAAAGACATGAAGAATGAAGAAGACAACTTTAAGAGATTATTTTCTAACATATCTGCTAGGTTATATCTTCTTAGACTGAGATGGTGTCAGGGAAGATTATATCCCTGAGGTGTTGGAAGAAATGTTGGTATGTTTGTTCTTGTTAATACCTTTGAAGAAAATAATTCTTTATAAGAGCTAAACTATTGGTGGTTAAATGAAGTTGGTGTGCTTGGACCCTCTAAAATTGAGAGAACAACTCAATGGGGGCTTAAACTAATGATAGAGAAAAGAGATTCCCTACTCCCAACCCCTTATGGGCAAGGAAGAGCCATGGGGGTGAAATGACATGTAACGGACCTGGTCCTCAGGCAGGGGTGGGGAGGTTTACTAGAATAACCTTTTTACATTAGAAAGTAAGGTGGAATGAGGCCAACAGACTAAAAAGAACCATCTTATTTTACCTAGAGATTCCACTGTTAGGCATATACCCCAAAACAGATAAAGACGGGAAGAAAGGTGCCATATACACCAGCATGTTGAGAGTAACACTTTTTGTATCATCAAAGAACTAGAAACAAAGTAGATAACCATCAACTACAGGAAAGCTAACAAGAGTGTGGCCCATATTAGTGTGCCATAACAAGTAGTACATTTGAAGAAGTAAGTGAAGTATGGCAAAGCCTATGCAGAACAAAGTAAACAGAACCAGAAAAAATTAAAGACTACAATAATATAAATGATAAGACCAAAAAAAAAGAAAGAAAAGAAAAAAGAAAACAACTTCTGTATTTATAATGACCAAATGTGGTCCCAGAAAAGAGTTTAGGAAATGTACCTTCCTCCCTTCTTTGTAGGGGTGAGAAACTATGGGTGTAGAGCACTATGTATACTGTTGGTGTTATCTTTTATTATTTACTGAATTTTTTTCACCCTTCTCTTTCTATTCTTTGTTCCAAGGGGGAGGGCTTTATTCTGAAAGTGCTGTAAAAACAAAAGCATAAGAAACTTCACCTCTCAGTGCCCCTAGTTGTTGGTGTGGTTCAGCTGTGTCCAACTCCTTGTGACCCCACTTAGGGTTTTCTTGGCCAAGACACTAGAGTGGTTGCCACTTCCTTTCCCAGCTCATTTTGCTGGTGAGGAAACTGAGCCAAATAGGGCCAAGTGACTTGCCCAGGATCACAGTAATGTCTGAGGCTAGTAAATGTCTGAGGCTAGACTTGATCTTAGGTCTTCCTTATGCCAGGTTTGGCACTCTATCCACTTCATCACCTAGTTTTCCTACTCTAAAACTATAAAGTTGAAGGAAAAGAGCTAATAGAAATTGATGGGGAATTTTCAGCGATATCTAAATTGATGAAATCACTGGTCCTGTCAAAAGCAATAAAAACAGCAAACCAAGCAAACTAGGCAGATAAACTTTAAAATGTGTCAAATCCTGAGATCAGACACTACTAGTTCAGTTGTTGGTTCTCCTATCTCTGCCCTGTCCTGAAAACCCTGATTGCTAAAATGCCTGACACATAGTAGGCACTTAATAAATGCTTATTGAATTGAACAGCAGAAGACATTGAGGCAAAGTGAGGTTAAGTGACTTGCCCAGAGGCATCCTGAGATTGTGTCTATTTCTTGCCCTTCCTGGTCCCACTTTGGAGGTGCTGGCCTGCTTTTGGGGATTGGTACTGCCTAATATTTTCCTGCAACTCTGCCTCCCATACCATATGCTCTCAGGGGTATCTCCAATTAGGCCAAGTAAAATGGCCTCTGGCTTTCAGCCTTCTTCCATGAATGCTGCTTTTTGCATTTTAGTTAACAGCTAGCCTCAATTGGTCATGTAGGGAGAGTAAGAGATAGCAGCCTATGCTGGGTACTGGTAGCCAGAGGAAGGCCTCCAACATATTGCATAGAAGTTCTGTGAAGGATTTGTATGTAAGCAGTTAATTGGTGCTATGCCTGGAGTTGGGAAGATGAATTCAAATTCCATCTTGGAGACTTGCTGTGTGACTCTGGGCAAGTCACTTAACCTCACTTTGCCTCAATGCCTTCTTCTGTTCAATTCAATAAGCATTTATTAACTGCCTACTATGTGCCATTTTGTTAAGCACTGGGGATGCCAAAGACAGTTCCTAAAGCAAGCTGAGGGAAGGCATTGGATTTAAGAGGGGATGGGGAAAGTTTCCTGTAGAAAGTGGGATTTTAGTTGGGACTTAAGCCAGACAGTCAGTATTCTGAATGGAGGGAGCAGAGTGTTCCAAGCATGGGGGACAGCAAGAAGTGCTGGGAGCTCCAAGATATCTTATGGAATAGCCCAGAGGTATGGTCACTGGAATGAAGATATATATTGAGGAACAAGGTATAAGATGACCTGGAAAGGTAGGATGGAGCTACCTTATGAAGGGCTTTGAAAGTCAAACAGAGCATTTTGTAAATGGGGATAATACTAGTAGCTAACTTCCAGGGTTGTAAAGATCAAATGAAATAATATTTGTAAAATGCTTTGAAAACCTTAATACACTATATAAATGTTAGCTATCACTATTATTTATGAAAAAAGGATTACACAGGATGAGAAGGCATGGAGGGGATGTGACTTGCACTGGTGGTGGGAATATCCATACCAGAGGGGTGACAGATCAGTGTATCAGTGCTAATTAAACACAACAATCAGTATAAAACTAATAAAAGAAATATGTCCAGATGACATAATGGATTGAGTATGAGCCTTGGAATCAAGAAAACCTGAATTTAAATCCTACCCCAGGAGTACTACCTCTGTGACCTTGAGCACATTAAAAAAAAAAAACCAAAACTCCTCCAACTCCTCCCAGAGCCTATTTCCTCATCTGTAAAATGGGGATAAAAATGCCTGTAGGACTTACCTCACAAGGTCGGGTGTGAGGATCAAGGGAGGTGTGTTATAAAGTGCTCTGTAGACTTTAAAGCTCTACATAAATGTCAGTTATTATTAGAATACTCAATACACCCCCACCCCCACTTCCCTCAGGGCTCTTTGCTTGGTGACAGTAATAATGGATTAGTCTGAGATACCCTGACCCCAGTCTCACTGTTTGAAAGCAAAAGTTGGCAGCACTCCACCATGGCTGTGCTAGACCGTGTTTGGAAAAGAACTGATTCTATAAGAGCCTTTGCATGAATGCTACACTCAGGTGAAAACGGGCCACTTTAGCAAGAAACGTATATATATTTTTTTCAATCTGGAAAGACCTAACTTTCTCCATTCTCTGATATTCTAGGTGGTCAAAGGGCATATTTTGGATGGTGGCTTATCTTCGTCTCATTCAGCAGGTGACAGGTGAATAAAGGCACTTTGCCAAATTTCATGGAAGAAGAATGAATATTATTTTTAGATCAACTCTAGAGGTTGGTCTACTGTAGTTTTCATTTTCTAAGCACATTTCACTCAATTTTATTAGGTCATTTAGCAAATAATTTTAATTTTCTGCTTAGATCAGAATTTCAGAAAGTAATGTACTGTTGTACAGTTAATGAGTCTGCTAATAAGCTCCAGGAAAATGAGATGTACAAATCACTTTTGCACATGACTGTCACTCAGCTCCATCGACAATTAGCAGAATCCTGGCTGCTTTTCCTCAGAGGCTTTGACATCACAATGAGATCATCACTCCCTTTCTTAAGGTACACATTTCTTTTTTCTCTAGAAAAGGAAAAGGAATAAGTGAGAATTCCCTGCTGATGCTTCATGATCTTCCTGTCTTTGGCTTTGAAGGACAGAGCTTCCTTAAGGGTTTGGTTTTTTGTGAGCCCATACTTAATGATCTCAACTCAGCAGTAAATGGAGCTGTTTAGCTCAATAGCAATGCCTTTATTTCTGACTCTGGATCCCAGGATTGCCTGGGGAGTTCTTCTCTCATTCATTCATTCATTCATTCATTCATTCACTCATTCATTCATTCCTTCTTTCATTCATCCATCCATTCACAGATATTGAACTGAAAAGGAGCTCCTTAATTTTATACATGAGGAAATTGAGGCTTCGAAAAATTAAATGGCTTATCTAAAGTCACACAGGTTAGGTATTCAATCCTGCTCCTCTTACTCCAAATCCAACATTCTTTCCACTGTCTTCTTAACATTCCTTAAGTGCTTACTGTGTACAGAGAATTATTTCTTACTGTGTAAGAGGCAGTAGGAGAAATGTGAAGTTTAGATAAGAGAAGATCCTTGGCCTCATGGAGTTCAGAGAATTCCTTCCCAAGCCTTTTTCTGTGGCCTTGTTAAGGCCTAGGAATAGGGGCAGGATGAGGTAGGGGACAGAGAAGTGGTGGTCTTCAAAACTCTCTCTGGTTTCCTCCTACAGTTCTAGGTCCGTTTTATATTCCTTCCTGGGAATTGTCACTGCTTCCCAGCACAGCGTGATGCAGTAATTTATTGGTGTTGTTCAGTCTTTTCAATCATGTCCAGTTCTTCATAACCTCATTTGGGATTTTCTTCTAGAGTGGTTTGCCATTTCCTTCTCCAGCTCATTTTACAGATGAGGAAACTGAGGCAAACAAGGTTAAGTGACTTGCCCAAGGTCACACTGTACACTACAAGTGTCTGAGATCAGATCCTAACTCAGGAAGATGAGTCTTCTGAATTGTAGGCCTGGCACTCTATCCACTGTACTCCCCAGCTGGTATAACAGCTTATGTCCTGGCTCTAGTCTTTATCTTTCAGTTGAGCATCATTGTATGGATCAGTCTCACAATGGTGCAAGTAAAGCAGGATTGTGTATGGAGGTGTAACTGGCCTCTTACCCCTTTCTAGTAGAGAGAAGTCCTAGAGTGTGATGCTGCAGCCCAATCTACATGCATTCCGAGTGACCTATCAGATTAAGATAGTACTGTTGTCTCTTCCAAAATTTCTGATTTTGGACCAGACTGATCATATAGGGTGATTAGTCCTGGGAGTGTGTCCAGAAGCATTTTAGGAAGTTATCCTGATGAAAAAGAATGCTGGGAGATGTAGTGACCCCCTCTTTACCCTAACACCCAAGGAAGCTCAAAAACTCATGATAGAGAAACTGAGTCACCTGAATAGAATGATTAGTAGTCCTTGTGGGGAACTTGAATATCAACTAAGCCACTAGATTCCCAGGAATCATTTCTACCCCTCCACTAGGATGAATCAGCATCATTCTCTAAGTCCAGGCTCTTTGCTTTCTTCCCTTGATGCTTGGTTCTATTGGACCCAGATAAGAACCCTCTAAAAATCTACCAGATTTTAGTGGTTGGGAGAAGGTACCCTATTCCTTCTGGGGTTCTAATAGGGCACCTAACTTCATCCAGGACCCCAGGGGTCTATTTTGTATCCCTTGTCCCTCACTACCCGAATCGTGTTTTATTGTCTTCTTGGGAGCTCCACATTCCCTCGTAGAGGACTTTGGTATTCTGAATCTTTTCAAGTCTTCATTAAGCTGGGAGGCCATAGCCCTAGAGAAGCTGGGGGTGGGCACGTAGAGTAACTACTTCCTGGCATAACTATAGTAGACTCTGACTAATAAACTGTTTTTCTGAAACTATTATAACTCCATGACTGTGAGACATAACTGTCTCACCCCAAAGTGTAGCCATTGCTAACACAGAGGTGCTAGAGAAACTAAACAGACTACAAGGGAGAAACCACAAATCTCGGGAACTCTGTCTGGGCCCTTAGAAAGTGATAGAGAACGGCTAATAAGGAAATGTTTTACATGATTGCACACGTATAACTTGCTTACCATCTTGGGGGGTGGGGTGAGGAAGGAAGGGAAGGATAGAATTGGGATCTCAAAACTTAAAAAGATTGTTAAAATTATTTTAACATGTAATGAAGAAAAGTAAAACATAAGAAAGTGGTAGAGAGCAGCGAAGGGACGCACATTCTATAGTCTTTGACACTGTTGATCACTCCTCCATGATACCTGGTTCTCCTCCTACTTACCTGACTGCTCCTTCTCTGTCTCTTCCTTTGGATCTTCTTCCAGATCATACCCTTTAACCACAGTTGTCTCTCAAGTTGTCTCTCCCCTCCCCTCCTTTCCTCTCCTCTCCTTCTCCTCTTCTCCCTCTGTACTTGATGATCTCACAGTTCCCATGGATATAATCACCATCTCTGCACTGACAGTTCTCAAATCTACCTATCCTGCCCCAATTTTCCTGCTGACCTCCAGTCTCCCATCACCTTTTAGACATCTCAAACTGGATGTCCAGTAGACATTTTAAACTCATTGTGTCCAAAACAGAATTCATTATCTTTCCACCTCAACTCTACCCAACCTCCTATCTTCCCTATTACTGTAGGAGGTAACACCTTCCTCTCAGTCCCTGGGTTCACAACTAAGGAGTCATCCTGGATTCCTCACTCTCTCTCTCTGCCCCCCCCCCCCCCACCTCGCATATGGAAGCTGCTAAGGTCTGTTGATTTTACCTTTGCAATATTTCTCTAGTACACCTCCTTTTCTCCTTTCACACTACCACCACACCTTTGCAGGCCTTCATAACCTCATGCCTCAATAATTGCAATAGGCTTTTGGTGGGTCTGCCTGCCGCGGTCTCTCCCTGCTCCAATCTATCCTTCATTCAGCCACTAAAGTGATTTTCCTGAAATGCATGTCTGATCAAGTTACACCACTGCTCAATCTCTACTGGCTTGCTGTTGCTTCCTGGAGCAAATACAAAATGCTCTATCTGGCATTCGAAGCCCTTTATAACTTAACCTTCTCCTATGTTTCCAGTCTTCTTATACCTTAGTCCCTGACTCATACTTTTTGATCAAGGGCACCGATTGTCCCACTGAGACCTTCTAATTCTTGACTCTGATGATGAGTCTCCCAACTGTGGAATACTCTCTTGCCTCTAGTTGGACTGCAGACCTCTGGCTTCCTTTAAGTCCCAATTAAAATCCCATTTCCTAAAGGAAGCTTTCCCTAACCTGTCTTAATTTCAGTGCTTTCTCTTTGTTAATTATTTTCTATTTATCATGTATGTGGCTTATTCTACATATATTTGTTGGCATGTTGCCTCCCCCATTAAATCGTAAACTTTTTGAGAGCAGGTCTTTTGCCTGTTTTTTTGTATTCCTGGTACTTAACACTGTGCCTGGTGCATAGTAGGTACTTAATACGTGTTGATTGATTGATTGTATCTCTTTAGTTGGATCATATAGTTAGAGCTTGAAGGAAGCTTGGAGATGAGACAGTCTCTTTTTCAGATGAGAAAATTGAGACCCAGAGAAGTTAAATGATTTGCCCAGTGTCCTACAGGTAGAAAGTGGCTGAGATTGGAATTGCTTCCAATTCAACATTCTTTTTTACTACCCCACACTGACTCTTCTGAGAGTAGGGATAAGGAGCACAAACCACAGAACTTCCTTGAATATGTTAAGTTTTGGGTTTAACCAGATGATCTCAGAAGTCAATTCCAAATCTGAGATGCAATTCTGTAATTCTACTTGCTGTATATTTTGACCAGTCCTTGAACGAAGGGGACAGACACAAGATTTGGAGAAGCTACATCCCTGCCTTCAGTAAGCTCACCATCTAGGGCAGAAGTGCTTAACCTGAGGTCTTTGCACAGATTTCAGGGGATTCATTGACTTGAATGGAGAAAATAATTGCATTTCCTCCCACTAATCTTTAACTGAAATTTAGTATTTTCTTCAGTTATTTAAAAACACTACTCTGAGGAGGTTATTCAAAAGACTGCCTAATGGGTCCATGATATAAAAAAAGGTTAAGAAGGCCTGGTGCAGGGGATATATTCACTGGTAACTAGAATGCATAGGCAAATGGATTAGAGAGTTGGGAGATAAAGTGGACTGCAAGAGAGGAATGGAGGTTGGCATAGAGAGAAGTTAGGATACCCCTCACATACCCATCTTCCAAGTCAACTCAAGCCAAAAAGCATTTATTAAACCTCTACTGTAACAAGCACTGAGCTGAACATTGGGGATGCAGAAAAAGGCAAAAACATCTACCTTTAAGAAGCCCACAATCTAACAGGGGGAATAGCATGTAAACTATGTACCAACAAGATACAGACAGGATGAGGTGGAGGTAATTTCAGCGGCAAGGCGCTGGCATTAAGGGGCATCAGAAAAGTGCAGAAGGTGGGCTTTTAGTTAAGCCTTGAAAATATGAGCCGAGAGGCAGAAATGAGGAGGAAATGAATTCCAAGAATGGGGGAGAGTCAGGGAAGATTCAGAATCAGTTGATGGAGAGTCTCATTGAAAGAACAGCATCAAAGTCAGTATCACTGGATCATAGATGATGTGGAGGAGTAAGCTCCTCCAGGACCCAAACCCCAGGTTTGTGAAGACCGAGACAGCTGGGGATGCTATGACAGTATGGAGGGCTACACATCCTGATTCCCCTTGAAAACAGTTCTCCCTCGGTCTACTTAGGACTGAACAAAGTGGTTTTGGTTTGGGGGAGGCCTCTCTCCCTGGAGGCCACCATCCAAGTGTAGTGAGTCACATGCAACTCAGCAATTTCTGCTGTCCTTTTAAGTACTGGAGCTCAGGTTCTATAGGAACTCTGCAAATAATGAAGACATTTTCCCATCCAGTGAAACAGAGGTGTGTGTGTATGAATTAGAGTGCTTACACAGAGGATATGAGATGTGATCACGGAGTGAATGGACTCCCTTTGAAAGCTGGGTAAGTGAACCCTTTCCTGAGTTCAGCAGGGCTCTCCTTATCTTCTCCCTAGCCTCATTAAGGTTGCTTTGATGCCTGAGGTCGGGCAGCCAGAGCTACACAAAGGCCTCAGGCAGTCCTAGCTATACAGCTGGATCAGCTAATGAGAGATGAGGGATTGAGGGGTGAGGGGTGTGAGGAGAGGGAGGGGGAGAGAGAGAGAGAGAGAGAAAGAGAGAGAGAGAGAGAGAGAGAGAGAGAGAGAGAGAGAGAGAGAGAGAATGTGTGTGTGTGACGACTTGTCTTCATTTTGCTGGTGATTTCTTCTGCTGCCAGAAATTCAGTGCAAAACATAACTACCACGTCCATAGGTCAGTCATTGTGAAGAAACTGGCATTAATACCCATCCCAGGGGACTTTGGGCAAGTCATTATTCTGGATCTCAGTTTTCATGTCTGTCAAATGAAGGCTTGGACTAGGATTGTCTCTCAAGGCTCCAACAGCTCTAACATTCTCTAGGTTGATGTAATCACCGTGTGGCTTGCTTTTCCTACAGGGAGTCTTTCTTTGAGCTCAATCTACCTCTAGTCTGATCTCTTAGCATCTTGTTGGCAATTAGGCTATTCCTTAATTCAAGGCTCTAGGATTTCACTGGTGTCCCCTGGCCTTCCCATGGAGGAAGAGCACAGCTTTTCCGCTACTAATAGATGGTGGGTGGTTTTTATGAGCTGCTAGGGCTGAAAAACTTCATTCTCCAGGGTCAGTTTTCTGATGTTGAGCCACTAAGCAAGCCTGGTGCATCTCTCTGAACTGCTTTATGTACATTATTAGCTCCTTTGACCCTCACAATAACATTGTGAGGTAGGTGCTGTTATTATTCCCAATTTTTAGGTGTGAAAATGGAAGCATAGAGAGTTAATTGTTTACAATGCGGTTTGAGCATCCTGACAGGTCCAACACAACTGAACTTCTTTCTGTTCTTAGATGGCAGAAAAAGCAGTTTGTACCCCCTTGGTGGGTCCCATTCTGCTGACATAGCTGTTAAGAACCCCTACCCCTGTCTAACAGCCTTTTGTTTCAAAGCTAGAAGAGATCACATAACCTAGGAGAGAGAGCCCACTATAGTGTAATCCTATCTCAGTTTCAATCTTTTTTACTCCTACCTAACTGATTCAGTGACTCAGTTTCCCTCTGAGGCTGTTCCAACCTTCTCTTCTGACCTCAAATCTTGCACACAGTCCGCTCCCTACTTTCTCTCAGCCCTCAGCCAAAGCCCTAACCTCATACTTTTCTGAGAATATAGAGACCAGTCACCATGAGGGCCTTCCTGTTCCCTTCTCTGCATTTTAAAACCTTTTGACATCAGTCCCTCATCCTTTTCTCTAGTCTCTGATGATGAAGTGGACCTGCTCACCAAGGCAACCTCTCTCTACCTTGTTTCTTGATTCCATCCTCTCCTGTCTTCTCAGACAGAGCAGTCTTCCTCTAATGTTCAATCTCTCCCTGTTGATTGGTTTCTTCCCTGCTGCCTTTAAACATGCCCTAACCTTCTCTATTTGGAAAAAAATACCCTTGACTCTTCTTCCAGACTTTTTTCTACTGTATCCCAGAAACCTTTCCATCCTGGAAGCTCACTCCATCTCTGACTTCATGCAGTGGGAAGTACCATCCCCCAGGAGACTTCCTTTGATTGACAGCTTTTTCTTACAACTACATTTTAAGTCCACCCATACCTTCATTCCTCTACAGGATGTTCTCCTAAGTCTTCTCCCAGACTTTCTTTGCCAAACCCACTGTACCAGGTTCATTCCCCTTCACACCCTTAAGTGTCAGTTGCTAAATCTTGTCATTTATACTGTCCTTTCATACATATATCTCTCATATCTGCCCTTTCTCTACTCACATGGACACTGCCCAATTCATGCCTTCATCGCCTCTTGGAACGATTGCAATAGTCTCCCAATTGATTTCTCTTGCTCATATCTCTTCCTTCTCCCATCTTCTGCACAGCTGGCAAAGTGATTTTTCTAAATCACAGGTCTGATCATGTCTGTACTCTACTTAATAAATTCCAAGGACTCCGAATTACTTTTCAGATCAAATATAAAGTCCTCTACCTACCTTTTCAATTTTATTATACAATTATTCCTCTTCCTTAAACTCATTTTGTGGTTCCTCTAACATGACACTCCATCTTCCATTTCTGTGCCTCTGGACTGATCCCTGTGCCTGAAATTTACTTGCACTTCACAACTCTGTATCTCAGAATCATGTATTTCCTTCAAAACTCTGTTAAACCTTGAATTTATTTTTATATACTTATTTATTTGCACATTATTCATGTGCAATATCTTCTTAAGATCAGATACTGTTTCATTCTTGTCTTTGTAGTTTGGGCACCTACCTAACCTTGCATTTGACACATAGTAGGCATTTAATAAGTTCTTACTGATACATAAGATCCAGAGCTACAAGGGTCTTATGAGACTGTTTAATTCAAACCATCTATTTGGTAGGTAAAGAAATGGAGACCAAAAGAGGGGAAGTAGACACCATGATCTCTAATGTCTCCTCTAGCTCTAAATCATATGATTTTTAAGTGATTTGTCCAAGGTAATCTATACAAGAAAGAAGACTCAGAATTTGGACCCAGGTTCAGAACCAAATCCAGCACGATTTCTAAGACATGCTAATGGCTCCCTACTACTAGAACAGTGTGCTTGGACAAGGCGTCAGAAGAGAATCACAGTGATGAGGATAAGAAGAATATTGTGCATTATTCCAAAAAGTTAATATAAAGGAAGCACTATTCCTTAGATCTCATTGGTCAAGATTACTTAAGTGGAGATACTGGGTTTAAGTATCATTTAATGTCAATGCTGAATAACTGCTCCAAAAGAAGGTATTTACCCCTTGCAGATGTCACATCATAATCAAGATTCTAAAATGGCATCAGACTGTGACTCAGGAGATGTTATAGGAACTGAAGCCCCAGCCCTGAAAAAAAGTCATTCTGAGTTTTTCTTATTTCTTTACACTCACTTTTGAATGATCTGCCAACTTCTATGTTAATAAGAGCAAAGAGACCATTAAACCTTAAAGCTAGTGGAGACCCCAAACATTACCTAGTCCAATCCATACCAGAACAGGAATACCTTCTTTAACATCCTGTTAAGTGATTATCCAGCCTTGGATTGAAGACTCTAGCAGCTAGAAACTCCCTGTCTCCTGAGGCAGCCCATTTTGCTTTTATACAGCTCTAATTGTTGAGAAGCTTTTCCTTCTTTCAAGAGGAAATCTGCTTCTCTGCAACTTCCACCGAATGTTTCTGGTTCTTCCCTCTGGGACCAAGTAGAACAAACATAATCACCTTCTTGGAAATGTAACGAATGTATGCAGGTTCCCTTCAGTAAGCAGTGATGAAAAGTTGTCCAAGACCAACATTGTTAGGTGCTATAGGGGAGAGAGGAGAGGATTATACTTTAAAACAACACCAACAAAAGTAGCCATCCAATCTCAAATAAGTCTTGGGTTTCAGCTTCTTCACCTGTCAGATGGAAAGCTGGATGTTTGCTGCCTCATCGTGTGTTTTATTTGTACGAACTGCTTCCCTGACTTCATCTTCAGTAGATTCTGAATCTCATACCATCTCTCCTCCTCCAACAGTACAGATAGTAGTCCCTTCATGCTCCTATGAATCCTCCTATTGCTAGAGGCTTTCTTCTTAGGCCCTTTGATAATTTATGAGAACCTAATTGGCCTCTCTGCCTTTCCTTCTTTTTTTCCCCTTTCTTTTTCCTTCTTTTCCTTTTTCATTGGTTATGGAGAGCTGTTGATTGTATGGCTACAGGACAGGATTTTTCCTGATGCTCATGAAGGACATTTTAAAATGTCTCTCAGGTGAGTTGCCAAGAAATGGGACTTGCGTCTTTGCTCCAAGCATCCCTCAGTGTTGTTCCAGGCCTTTTTTGCAGCAGCTGCTTCCCAGTGAGTAATGACAAAGCCACCTCTTGAGGAGCCTGAACACAGAGCTGGAAGCTGGTAGCCCCATTGCCAGCCTGTGACAAACTCAGAAAAGAATAATCAATTCAGAAATGGGAGAGAGTGCTCTGGACACATAGGTTCTGCCAGTCCTTGCTTTGGGGAGAGTAGCCTTGACTGCTGGAAGTCATCCATTCATTCCTTTGTTCAGGAAACATATTCCTGTATATCTCTTGTCCTGATTATAGAGAACAAAGGCCCAAATCCCTTTATTCACTTCCCCAGAAGTCTTCTGACTGGCAAGTTTGAGTAGGGAGAGTGGGGACTGATCTTAAATTGCTTTCTTATCTGGAAGGGGAATTAAGGAGATGGGCTAATTTATTGTGAGAATTCTTGCTTCTGTTCCTTATCTGGAATGATTTTCAATGTCTCTCAGAAGAAAGACGCACCCCTTTGGGAAGACTGACAATAGATGAAGTTCCTAGAGCACTTATGTCCAAGCCCAGGAATGCAATGTAAGCTCAGTTTGCCTGCCAAGACAGCTAATGATCCCAGGACACAACAGAAACCTGGTGTCCAGAATGAGGGAGGTGATAGCAAGACTGTATGCTGTATAGTTCAGATTCCATCTGGAGGGTTGTGGTGAGCAGCTGCAAATTCTGGTTCTGCTGAAAGCACCATGTTAAGCGGACTCCTTAGGAAGCAGGCAGCTGGATGTCTGGGACCTTCATCCTGCCAGCCAGCACTATGCCAAAGATCAGCTCACAGTGAGACAGTGAGAAAGGCCAGGCAGAGTGTTCTTCCCTTTGGGTCAGGCTCTTTCTTTCAGATGTCCTCTGTAAAAGCATTTTAGCTGCTTTGGAGGTCAGGGACTTTTCTTTTCTTTTTCCAGTATCAAATAGCAGAATAAAAGTTGCCCACGGTGCTTTTTTGGAGAGCAGCCAATTTAAAACTGTGTTCTCTGAAACTCAGTTGGTCTGATCTGGAGGCTGAGAAGGAATGAAATTGGTAGAAGGGGAAGGTAGAATATGTCACACAAGGCAGGAGGAGGAGACCTTCGAAAATAGTTGGGAGTGCAAGTTAAAGGCACCTCATGTCAACATCATATATAGTTAAGGTGAAACCTGAGTCTGAGATTGACACACTTAAGGGCAGTGATCAGAGATAAGACCAATGAAGGTAGGCTAAAGGTCATTTTGGTGATGAGGTTAAGAAGCTGTCAAACAAGAACACTAGGTCCTACAGGTAAGGGGTAGTTATTGCAATTAGCCAAAGTATACTTTCCCATGGAACTCACTTGAAAGAGATGGTTTTACTTTCTTCTTTTTTCTCCCCCTACCTTAGAGATCCCATTTGCTCCCTAATTTAAGTTCATTGTAGGTAACTGCCACATCTCTGTCTTCAGCCCTGACCAACCTACAGAGGTCTAGATGCCTTCTAGACCTCTCGAGCTGGGTGTCCCCTTGCCACCACAAAATCAACATGTCTCAGTTTGAATTTCTATCGCCATAAACAAGATACTCCATCTCTCCACTCTGAACACTTTCTCTGACTCTCTCCCATGCCTGGAATGTTTCCTTCCTCTGCTCTGACCACTGATCTCCCTGACTTTCTTTAATTCTTCTACAGGAAGCTTCCCTAATCCTTCTTAATTCTAATGCCTTCCCTCTGTCAAGTATGTCCTATTTATCCTGTGCATAGTTTGTTTTGTATATGTTTGTTTTCATGTTGGCTCTCCTATTAGATTATAAGCTCTTTGAGGGCAGGGCCTGTCTTTTATCTCTTTTTGTATCTACAGCACTTTCAGTACAATGTTTGGCACAAAGTAGGTGCTTAATGGTTGGTTGTTGTCCTTTCTTTTTTGAAGAGGACCAAAATGACATCACTATGCCAGAGTCAAGTTACAGTGTGTCTGACTGTGACTGATCAGATCAATATGAGCGCAGAATGCTCTACTACACGTCAGGTATAAATAGTCCATGTGAATATTTGGGGTAGGTTCTCTAAATGTGAGTATCTCTTGTTTCTTTTGAGCTACTTCAACTCTATTTTGCTCATAGAACACAGCACTTTCTCTGATAAGTGCACCATGTTAAGAAGACTCCTTAGGAGCCTTAGGCATCCTTAGTCAGCTGAATGTCTGGGGCCTTCATCCTGCCAGCCTACACCATGCCAAAGATCAGCCCATAGTAAGGCAGTGGGAAAGACCAGGCTGATGAGGGCATGCCAAGATGGACAGTCCTGTGCTAGTGTTTCCCATATCACACAATCAATTTCAAGTTCTTAAGAGAGATCTTGAGAGTGTCCTTGTATTGCTTCTCCTGACCACCATGTGAAAGCTTGCCGGGTGTGAATTCTCCATAAAGTAGTATTTTTGGCAATTGTATGTTTGGCATTCAAATAACATGATCAGTCCATAGATCTTGCATTCTTTGCAGGAGCGTTTTGTTACTTAATAGTTTAGTTTGAGAAAGAACATTAGTGTTTGGCATGTTACCCGGCCAGGTGATCTTCAGAATCTTCCTAAGATAATTCAAATAGAAGCTATTCAGTTTTCTGTCATGGCTATGTACTCTAAAATGCAACTGGTCTGGTCTGGAGGTTGAGTAGGAATGAAATTGGTAGAAGAAGAAGGTAGAATATCTTACACATGTTGACATGAGGTTCCTTTAACTTGCGCTCCCACCTATTTTTGAATGGCTTCTCTTCATGCTTTGTGTGACATATTCAGCCATCCCCTTCTACCAATTTCATTCCTTTTCAGCTTCCAGACCAGGTTTTACAGGCATTCAACAATGAGGTTAGTGCAATGACTCTGTAGACCTTCAGTTTGGTAGTCAGTCTAATACCTCTCTCTTCTACACTTTCCTTTGGAGCCTTCCAAACACTGAGCTAGCTCTGGCAATGTTTGTATTAACCTCATTATCAGTGTGTACATCTTTGAATATACTGCCAAGGTAAGTTAACTTATCCACAGTATTCAAAACTTCTCCATTTTCTGTAGACCATGGTTCCATGTATGGATGATGTGGTGCTGGCTGATGGAACACCTGTGTTTTTTTGGTGTGGTTAGACCAAAATTAGCACAAGAAGCAGAGAATTGATCCATACTTGGTTGCATCTCAGCTTCAGAGGCTACATTGAGTACATAATCATGTGAAAACAGAAAATCCTCTACCAATACTCCCTCCACTTTGGTCTTGTAGACTTTTCAAGTTGGAGAATTTACCATCAGTGCAATAGTTGACCTTGATGCCGTGTTTGTCTTTACTGAAGGCGTTTGACAACATGGCTGAAAACAGGATGCTGAAAAGCATGGAAGCAAGCACACAGCCTTGTTTCACTCCATTGGTGACTGGGAAAGTATGAGAGCATCATCCATTATACGGAATCTGGGCAAGCCTGACATCATGAAATTGATGTGCAATACTGATGAACTTCTCTGGGCAACCAAATTTTGACACGATTTTCCATAAGCCCTCATTACTGACAGTATCAAAAACCTTGGTTAGATTTACAGACATTGTGTCCAGACCTTTATTCTGATCCTGGTATTTCTTCTGGAGGTGGTGGGCAGCAAACACTGTATTAACTGTTCCTTGGCCCTTTCTGAAGTCACACTGGCTCTTAGGTAGATGACTTCAACTTGAGATAAACAGTCAGTGGTTTCAGCATTGATTGATGATGATCTCTTGAGTCAACTATGAAGTGTTCAGTCTATCTCTCTAGGATCATGTCCTTGTCACTAATCAATGGGGCTCCATCAGCACTAAGTAATTGATGCACCATAGGTCTTTGGCCCATAAATAGCTATCAGGGCATCATGAAAGTACTTTGGATTGTTACTAACAGTATAAAACTGAATTTCATCTGCCTTCTTACTGAGTCTAGAATCCTGAATCTCTGTAAGCTTCACTTTTACTTTACTTTTGATGGAATTAAATGATGCCTTCTTAGAGATGTATGGATAATCCCGCTGGTAAACCCTGTGGAATTCTCATTTTCCATTTAGTATCTGAATTTCCCCATCATTTTCATCAAACCAGTCTTGATGTTTGTGAGTGTTCTGACCCAGATGAGCAAATGCAGTGTTGTACACCAAATCTCTGAAAGATGCCCACTCCTTTTCTGCTGCACTGTTGCCTGTGTATTTCCTACAACATTTCCTCCAAGTTAGCAGCAAACTGTTCCCACTCAGAGAAGAGCTATCATCTGTTGACATTAATTCTTCTGGTACTCATTTTGCCTGGAGCTGCTGCTTTTGTTGAATGCAAATATTTAGCTTGGAGAGGATAAGTTTTTGATCATTCCAGCACTCTGCACCACACATTGACTTTGTTATTCTCACATCCTATTTGTCTCTTCTCCTTACAATCACATGTTCTGTTAAATGCCAATGTTTGCTGCAAGAATGTATCTACAAAGTTTTATTGCATTTAGGTAAATGGAAGACAGTGCTGGTGATGAGATCATGAGATGCACAAGTCTTCAGCAGTAAGTAAGTATTGCTATTGCTGTTTCCAACCCCATTGCTCCCTTAGAACTCCTTGTCAAGTCTGGCAGTCTGAGATATTCTAGCATTGAAGTCACCTAGAATTTTAAGTTAGTCTTTTTGTGGCACATTGATAATGGTCTCCAGGTTCAAAATTTTTCTTTGACCTCATCAGGGTTTATCATGGTGGAAGCATAGGCACCGATGATAATGGCACAGCATTTTCCTGCATTGTCATGATCCTGTCATTCACTTCTTTTGGTAGGCATATAAGCTTGTTGACTGGATTAATTTTGATTGCAAAACCTATGCCAGCTTCACAACACTCCTCTTCACTGTGGTCATTCTAGAAAAATGTGTATCCAGCCCTGACTTCAGTAATCTGGCTTTCATTTTTAGCCTTGTTTCACTCAGGGCTGTTATTTGGATGCAATACCTGCTGAGTTCTCTTGCAACAAGAGCTGTTTGTCTTTCATATCTGCTGGATTTTGTGTTGTCTATAAATGTGCCCATATTCCATGTACAGATGGTGAGTGGAATAGTCTTTTCAGAAGATTTTGTATGTTTTTTGTATTTTGACTGCAGGGTGTGATCCCTACTTGCAACAGTAATCAGGCCAGGGTTGGGTAAGCAGACAATTTTTAGGGCACCTTTTCTAGCCCCTTACTCATGTCAGGAGGTGAGCAGTGTGATCCTTAAAAGGTTGCTTAGATATCCAGGGAGCTGCCAAATTCCACTGTGGCTTCCAGTGAGAAGATAACTCTATGGCCTGGGCTGCTTGTGTGCAGGGTTGTAACCATAGCTCCTACTGTACTCTTACCTGCTTTGTCACTTGCCTGTCACCACAAGACTTTGAGATAGGTAAAAACGGTAAATTGGTATGGCTGATGTCTTTTGATCCATGCATAATTGGATGTAAATGAGGCAGAATTACATGAAATCATCAGCCTCACTCTCTCCTCCATAGTCATCACAGTCCAGTGGCAGGACAGAGTCATGACAACTGATAATGACTTGAGATTTGATAGATGATCTTTGAGTCTACAAGGTCTTACCAAGCTCTAAGCACTCTACAGCACCTGCTTCAGTTGCCTTCATGGCTGGTGGAACAAATTGTTCTTATCTGCCCATTCCACCAGGGGAAGTCTTCACATGCTTTTGGTATACATCCCCCTAACTTACCTATGCATTTGGGACCCTTTGGTTACCCTCAACCTAGTTTAGCCCATCTGCCAAAATGGTTTGATGGTGTGTGGACACTACATTCCACAGCTTCTTAGAGCCACAGGTGAGAGTTAAGTGGATGAGCAACCCTCACACCAGAGGTACTAGTCTTCCCTCAACATACCGTACACCCAAGTAGGTGCTTAATAAATGTTTATTGATTGATTGCTGACCTCTTTTTGTTGACATTTTCTCCCCTGACTTTCCTATTACTTCAGTGGTGCCAATCTTGTGTGATCCTGACTATGGCTACACAGTATTTGAATTATTTCTTTCTGGCTGCTTTTTGACCTAGGAGCCCTTGAATTTGGTTGTGATATTCCTGGAATTTTTAATTTTGATATCTCTTTCAGGAAGTGATAAGTGGATTCTTTCAACATCTATTTTACCCTCTGGATTTAAGATATCAGGGCAGTTTTACTTAATAATTTCTTGAAATGTGATATCTAACCTCTGTCTTTTGATTACAACTTTCAGGTGATCAAATAATTTGTAAATGGTCTCTCCTTGTTCTATTTTCCATGTCAGTTATTTTTCTAATGAGATATTTTACATTATTCCTATTTTTTCATTTTTTTGACTTTAATTGTTTCTTGATGTCTCATGGAATCATTAGATTTCACTTCCCCAGTTCTTATTTGTAAGTAATTCTTCTCTGCAGTGGATTTTTGTGCCTCTTTTACCATTTGGCCATTCCTGTTTTTTAAAAACTGTTGTATTTGTTTTCAGTGTTCTACAATCAATTTTTTCCCCCTTCCTCCCCTTCATTTCTCTCTCCCTCCTCACTCCCTCTCTGAGACGGCATACAATCTCATATAGGATCTACACATACATTCCTATTAAATACATGTTGCATAGAAGAATTAAAATGAATGGGAGAAATCATAAAACAAAACAAACATAATACAAAAGAAAATGGTCTACTTCTATCTGTGATCCAATTCCATAGTTCTTTCTCTGGAAGTGGAAGGCATTTTGCCTCAAGAATCCATTGGAAATTTTCTAAGTCCTTGCATTATAATGAAGTACTAAGTCTACCAGAAAAATTCCTCTCACACTGTGGTTGTTACTATGTACAACGTTCTCCTGGTTCTGCTCTTTTGACTCAACATCAATTCATATAAGTCTTTCCAGGTCTCTCTGAAGTCTTCCTGTTCATCATTTCTTACAGCACAATAGTATTCCATTACATTCATGTACCATAATTTATTCAGCCATTCCTCAGGTGATGGACAACCCCTTGATTTCCAATTTTTGGCCACCACAAAGAGAGCTGCTATAAATGTCTTTGTACATGTGAGACCCTTTCCCATTTCTATGATCTCTTCAGGATAGAGTACCAGAATTGATATTGCTGGGTCAAAGGGTATGCACATTTTTGTATATCTTTGGGCATAGTTCCAAATTGCTCTCCAGAATGGTTGGATCAGCTCATAGCTCCACCAATTAGTGTTCCAATTCTCCCACATCTTCTCCAACATTTATCATCTTCCTGTTTTGTCATGTTAACCAATCTGATAGGCGTGATGTGGTACCTTAGAGTTGTTTTGATTTGCATTTCTCTAATCAATAGTGATTTAGAACATTTTTCATATGATTATGAATAGTTTTAATTTCTTCCTCTGAAAGCTGTCAGTTCGTATCCCTTGACCATTTGTCAAGTGGGGGAAGGCTTGTATTCTTGTACATTTGACTCAGTTCTCTATATATTTTAGAAATGACTCCTTTATCACAGACACTAGTTGCAAAAATTCTTTCCCAGTTTCCTGCTCCTCTCCTAATCTTGGTTGCATTGAGTTTGTTTGTGCAAAAACTTTTCAATTTAAGTAATCAAAATTATCCATTTTCCACTTCATAATGTTCTCTGTCTCTTCAAGAATTTCTCCATAAATCTGACAAATACACTATTCCTTGCTCCCCTAATTTGTTTATAGTATCAATCTTTATACCCAGATCATGTATCCATTTGGACTTTATTCTTGTGTACAGCATCAGGCATCGGTTTATGCCCAGTTTCCACCACACTGTTATCCAGTTTTCCCAGCAATTTTTGTCCAACAGTGAGTTCTTATCCCAGAAGCTGGGGTCCACAGGTTTTCAAACAGTAGATTCTATATTCATTGACTACCGTGTCTTGAGTACCTAACCTATTCGACTGGTCTACCCTTCTGTTTCTTAGCCAGTGCCAAGTGGTTTTGATGGTTGCTGCTTTATAATACAATTTAAGATCTGGTAGGGCAGGCTACCTTCCTTAGCATTTCTTTTCATTAGTTCCCTTGATATAACGGACCTTTTGTCCTTTCAGATGAATTTTGATATTATTTCTTCTAGCTCTAGAAAATAATCATCTGGTAGTTTGATTGGTATGGCACTGAATTAAGTACATTAATTTAGGTAGAATTTTCATTTTTATTATATTAGCTTGGCCTACCCATGACCAACTGATGTTTTTCTAGTTACTTAGATCTGATTTTATTTGTGTGAAAAGTGTTTTATAATTATGTTCATATAGTCCCTGGGTTTATTTTGGCAGGTAGACTCTCAGATATTTTATGGTGTCTACTATAGTTTTAAATGGAATTTCTCTTTCTATCTCTTGCTATTGGGTTTTGTTAGTAATATATAAAAGTGAAATAATTCATGTGAGTTTATTTTGTAACCTGCAACTTTGCCAAAGTTGTATATTATTTCAAGTATTTTTTTATTTGATTCTCTGGGATTCTCTAAGTATATCATCCTATCATCTGTAAAGAGTGATAACTTAATTTCTCCTTTGCCTATTCTAATTCCTCCAATTTATTTTTCTTCTGTAATTGTTACAGCTAGCATTTTTAATACCATATTGAATAACAGTGGTGATAATGGACATCCTTGTTTCACACCTGATCTTATTGGAAATGCATCTAGCTCATCCCCATAGCATATAATGCTTGCTGATGGTTTTAGGTAGATACTGCTTATTATTTTATTGAAAGTTCTATTTATTACCATGCTTTCCGGTGTTTTCAATAGGAATGGGTGTTGTATTTTGTCAAAAGCTTTTTCTGCATCTATTGAGATAATTATGTGATTTCTGTTAGTTTTGTTGTTGATATGATCAAAAATGCTAATAGTTTTCCTAATATTGAATCAACCCTGCATTCCTGGTATAAATCCTAATTGATCATAATGTATTATTCTTGTGATAAGTTGCTGTATTCTTTTTCCTAATATCTTATTTAAAATTTTTGCATCTATATTCATTACAGAAATTGGTCTATAATTTTCTTTCTCCTGGTTTAGGTATCAGAACCATATCTGTATCATAAAAAGAATTTGGTAGTACTCTTTCTTCCCCAATTTTCCCAATAGTGTATATAGTATTAGAATTAACTGTTCTTTAAATGTTTAATGGAATTCACTTGCAAATCCATTTGGCCCTGGAGATTTTTTCCTAGGGAGTTCATTGATGGTTTGTTCAATTTCTTTTTCCAAAATGGGCTTATTTAAGTATTCAACTTCCTCTTCTACTAATCTGGGCAATTTGTATATTTGAAATAATCATCCATCTCATTTTCATTGTCAAATTTATGGGCATACAGTTGGGCAAAGTAATTTCTAATTATTATTTTAATTTCCTTCTCATTGGAGGTTAGTTCACCCTTTTCATTTCTGATATTGGTAATTTGGTTTTCTTCTATTTTTTTAATAAAAGTTTATTTATTTAACTTTTTACATTCATTTTCACAAAATTTTGGGTTCCAAATTTTCTCCCCTTTTATCCCCTCCCCCCACCCCAATACACCGAGCAATCTAATTTTCCCTATCCCCAATCTGCCCTCTCTTTTATCATCCCTCCCTTCTATTCTCCCCATCTTCTCTTTTGTCCTGTAGGGCCAGATGACTTTCTATTCCCCATTACCTGTATTTCTTATTTCCTAGTAGCAACAACAATACTAAACAGTTGTTCCTAAAACTTTGAGTTCCAAATTCTCCCTATCCCTCCCTCCCCACCCATTCCCTTTGGGAAGGCAGGCAATTCAATATAGGCCCTATCTGTGTAGTTTTGCAAATGACTTTGATAATAGTCGTGTTGTGTAAGACTAACTGTATTTCCCTCCATCCTATCCTGTCCCCCATTGTTTCTATTATGTCTTTTGATCCTGTCCCTCCCCAAGTGTTGACTTCAAATTGCTCCCTCCTCCCATTGCCCTCCCTACCACCATCCCCCCCCCCTTGCTTATCTCCTTCTCCCCCACTTTCCTGTATTGTAAGATAGGTTTTCATACCAAAATGAGTGTGCATTTTATTCCTTCCTTTAGTCGAACGTGATGAGGGTAAACTTCTTGTTTCTTTCTTTCTCAGCTCTCCTCTTTTTCCCTACACTAAAAAGTCTCCTGCCTGCCTCTTGAATGAGATATAGTTGACACCATTCCATTTCACCCTCTTTCCTCCCACTACATTTCTCTCTCACCATTTACCTTAATTTCTTTTAAGATATGGTCCCATCCTATTCAATTCACTCTGTGCTCTCTGTCTCTGTATTTGCGTGCATGTGTATATGTGTGTGTGCATGCACACGGGTACGTGTGTGTGTGTGTGTGTGTATGTGTGTGTGTATAATCCCACCAACTACCCAGATACTGAAAAATTTTAAGGGTTACAAATATTGTCTTTCCATGTAGGAGTGTAAACAGTTCACTTTTAGTAAGTTCCTTATGACTTCTCTTTGCTCTTTACTTTTTCATGCTTCTTCTCATTCTTGTGTTTGAAAGTCAAATTTTCTTTTCAGCTCTGGTCTTTTCATCAAGAATGCTTGAAAGTCCTCTGTTTCATTGAAAGACCATCTTTTCCCCTGAAGTATTATACTCAGTTTTTCTGGGTAGGTGATTCTTGGTTTGAGCCCTAGTTCCTTTGAGTTCTGGAATATCCTATTCCATGCCCTTCGATCCCTTAATGTAGAAGCTGCTAGATCTTGAGTTATCCTGATTGTATTTCCACAATACTGGAATTGTTTCTTTCTAGCTGCTTGCAATATTTTCTCCTTGACCTGGGAATTCTGGAATTTGGCCACAATGTTCCTAGGAGTTTCTCTTTTTGGATCTCTTTCAGGCGGTGATCGATGGATTCTTTCAATACTTATTTTGCCCTCTGGTTGTAGAATATCAGGGCAGTTTTCCTTGACAATTTCATGGAAGGTGATGTCTAGGCTCTTTTTTTGATCATGACTTTCTGGTAGTCCCATAATTTTTAAATTGTCTCTCCTGGATCTATTTTCCCAGTCAGTTATTTTTCCCATGAGATATTTCACATTCTCTTCCACTTTTCATTCTTTTGGTTTTGTTTTGTGATTTCCTGGTTTCTCAGAAAGTCATTAGACTCTATCTGTTCCATTCTAATTTTGAGATAACTATTTTCTTCAGTGAGCTTTTGAACCTCTTTTTCTATTTGGCTACTTCTGCTTTTGAAAGCATTCTTCTCCTCATTGGCTTTTTGAACCTCTTTTGCCAATTGAGTTAGGCTATTTTTCAAGGTGTTATTTTCTTCAGCATTTTTTTGGGTGTCCTTTAGCAATGTATTGACCCGTTTTTCATGCTTTTCTTGCATCTCTCTCATTTCTCTTCCCAGTTTTTCCTCCACCTGTCTAACTTGCTTTTCAAAATCCTTTTTGAGCTCTTCCATGGCTTGAGTCCACCGGACATCCACCTGGCATGTCTGAGATAGAGAGGCCCCGACCTCCACGTCTTTCCCTGATGGCCAGCATTGTTCTTCCCCATCGAAAATGAAAGGAGGAAACATCATCTGTTCCCCAAGAAAGTGGCTTTCTATGGTCTTATTTTTCTTCCCTTTTCTGGGTATTTTCCCAGCCAGTTACTTGACTTCTGAGATTCCTGTCCACCCCCACTTAGATCTGCCCAGCTAGTGCTTGGGGTCTGAGATTCAAATGGGCTTTCCGTGGTGGGAGCGGCTGCTATTCAATGTGAGCTTAAGTTCTGGTGCTTGGGTGGGGGCAGGGCCGCCTCCCAGGCTCAGTTCCCTCAGGGGCTTTATGCAGAGACCTTCAGTAATGGGGCGGGTGGGGACAGGGCCGCCTCCCAGGCTTAGTTCCCTCAGGTGGTTTATGCAGAGACCTTCGGTAATGGCCCTGAACTTCTGCCTGCTGCTGCCTGCTGTCCCCCGCCTGCCACCACTGCCTCTGCCGCTCCCTCTGCCGCTGCCTCCCGAGGGGGCCCAAGTCACGGAGACACCCCGCTCAGCTCTCAGCCAGCCCAGGCTTCTCTCTCACTGACCTGTAGCGTCTGTGGGTGGAGGGACCTTCCCGGCCACCTGAGGTTCCGTCCCTGAAGCCTGCTCGGATCTGCTTCTCTGGGACCAGGGCAGCTCAGGGGTGGGCTTTGCTTTCTGGGGCACGACGGACCCCTGGGTTCGGCTCTCCAGGGCTCTCTGGAATGGAAATCTTTTCCACTGTGTTTCTACATGCCTTGCAGTGCTCCAGAATTCGTGGGGAGTTCTTCTTGCAGGAAATATATGGGCTGTGGGTTTGGAGCTAGCATACAGTGAGTCTTTCTACTCTGCCATCTTGGCTTCACCCCCTCTTCTTTTTTTTTTAACCCAATTGACCACAGGTTTATCAATTTTATTGTTTTTTTTTCATAAAACCAATTCTTAGTTTTGTTTATTAGTTCAATAGCTTTCTTAATTTCAATTTTATTAATCTCTCCTTTGGTTTTCAGTATTTCTAATTTGGTGTTTACTTGGGGATTTTCAATTTGTTCTTTTTCTAGCTTTTTCAGCAGCATGCTCAAATCATTGATCTCCTCTTTCTCTATTTTATTCCTGTAGGCATTCAAAGATATCAAACTTCCCCTAAGAACTGCTTTTTCAGTATCCCATAAGATTTGGTAGGTTGTCTCAATATTGTCATTTTCTTGAATAAAGTTGATTGTTTCTATAATTTGTTGTTTAACCCACTCATTCTTTAGGATTAGATTGTTTAGTTTCCAATTAATTTTTGGTTTATTTTTCCAAGGTCTTTAATTGCATATAATTTTTATTGCATTATGATCTGAGAAGGATGCATTGACTATCTCTGACTTTCTGCACTGGATTGTGAGATTTTTATGGTCTAATATATGGTCAATTTTTGTATATGTGCCATGTACTGCTGAGAAAAAGGTATATCCCTTTCCATTCCCATTCAGTTTTCTCCAGAGATCTATCATATCTACCTAATCCAGAGGTTTATTCACCTTCCTAACTTCTTTCTTGTTTATTCTGGTTAGATTTATCAAGTTCAGAGTGGGGGGGTTGAGATCTCCTACTACTATAGTTTTGCTGTCTATTTCTTCCTGTAAATCCCTTAACTTCTCCTCTAAGAATTTGGATCCTATACCACTTGGAACATATGTTTAGGAATGAAATTGCTTTATTGTTTATGGTGCCTTTTAGCAAGATATAGTTTCCTTCCTTATCTCTTTTGATTAGATCTATTTCTGCTTTTGCTTTGTGTGAAATTAGGATTGCTACCATTGCTTTTTTTTTTTTACATCAGATGAAGCACAATATATTCTGCTCCAATCTCTTTACCTTTACCTTGTGCGTATGCCCCCATTTCAGATGTGTTTCTTGTAAACAACATATTGTTGGATTGTGTTTTTTAATCCATTCTGCTGTCTGTCTCTGTTTTATGGGAGAGTTCATCTCATTCATATTCACAGTTATGATTACTATCTGTGTTTTTTCCTCCATTCCCTTTCCCCATTTATGCTTTTATTTCTCCCTTCCCCTCCACAATAGAGTTTTAATTTTTGACCATTACCTCCCTCAATCTTCCCTCCTTTTTTTCAGCCTCCCTCCCTTTTAATCCCCTTTGTTCTTACTACTCCTTCCTTAACTTTTAGCCTCCCCTCCATTTTCTTTCCCCCTTTCCCTCCTACTGCCTATAGAGCTGGTTGTATTTCTATACTTAACTGAGTTTGTTGTTCCCTCCTTGAACCCAATCAGATGAGAGTAACTCTCAAACGATATTCATCTCTCTCCCCTCTTTCCCTCTACTGTAATATACTTTTGTACCTCTTCCTGTGATGTAATTTACCTTTTTTGCCTTCTTTTCACATCTCCCATTACAGTCCCTTTGCACTCTTAAATCACATTTTTATCATGACATCATTTACTTTATACAGCTCCCTATATATATGTATATTCCTTTTATATATCATAATAAACATACAATTCTCAAGATTAACTTGTCAAACTTGTTAATCTTGTCATTCCTGTTTTTTAAGATGTTATTTTCTCTAGTCTTTTTTTTAGTATCTCTTTTAGTAAGCTGTTAATTCTCTTTTCATATTTTTCTTTAATCTCTCATTTCTTTTCCCTATTTTTCCTCTATCTTGTCTCTTTCTTTAATTATTTCAGTAATTCTTGTTGGGTTTGTGTCCAACTAGCATTTTTCTTTGAGAATATTTTGGTAGATGCCTTCACATTACTGTCTTCATCTGAAATTATGTCATAGTCTTCTCTGTTACCATAGCAGGTTTTTATTGTCAAATAGTTTTTGTTGTTGTTTGCTCATTTTACCAGACTATTTCTTATGTTTATGCTCACTTTGGGGTGGGGAGGCCCTTTCCCAACTTTTAGGCTTCTTTATACTGCTGTTTTGAGAGCCAGTTATGGAGGTCTGAAAGTTTTTGATGCATTCAAGGTGGTGTGATTCTAGAAGAGGTATGGTCACTGTTCTCCTGGTCTGCGTACTGGTTTTTGCTCAGGTGCTCTGCAACCACAAGCTCCAGTGCTCGTCTTTACTTTGGTACTCTGACCAGGGCCCCTTCTCCTTTGCGACCAACTGTCAGTGTTCCTCTTTGCCCTGGAATTACAACCCACAACTTTGTATGGGCAATAGAATTGCCAATAGACTTTAGCTATACCCAGTGCCAGGAAAGGGTCCCCTGTATTCTCTTTCTAACCAGTTTCCCAATGCTCTTTACTACCTCTGGGCTGAGAGCTCCTATAACTGCTCCTGCAGTTGCTGTTGCTGCCTCAGCTGCTTGTGTGGGCTCCAGACAGGCCTTCTTCCTGGCACAGGAAAAATATCTCACCCCAACCTTTTGTTTGCTCTACTACTCCAAAATTTGATTTGAGGCATTACTTTAAATTATTTAAAGGGGAATCTGCTTACCAAATTTATAAGGGACATGAAGCTTCATAGAGGGATAGTTAATGTGTTGAATAGCAGCAGAGCTTAATACTTTTGAAAGTTATGAAAAACCTTAGGCCAATTCTAATAAGATAAAATGTAAAAGGACTCAATCTAAAGTCTTAGGCTTGCATAAAAAAATAATCAATTCCCAAAGCATAAGATGGAGGGGGCATGGTTAGATAGATAGCAGTTTGAAAAAGACATAAGGATTTTAGTGAACTGTAATCTCAACATGAACAAATGATATGATATGACAGCCAAGAATTTTAATGCAGTCTTATGTTGAATGGTATCTTGGACTAGGAAGAGTATGGCCTCATTATATTCTGTTCTGGTTTCTATTCTTTTTTGCACTGAAAGTTATATGAGTAGAAATCTCAAATTTTCTTTGCCCTCTGAACCTCAAGCTCTTCATTTAGAATATGATAGGGATTGGTTAGTTGATTTGAAAGGTCCTTTCCAACTTTGAGATGCTGTGATTTAATGTCAAATAGGTTGTAGATGGGGATGGCTGCCTTTTCTGTTAGTCTCAAATGTTGGGAACATTTGCCAAATATACTCATTTCCTGTAATCACCCATTCTACTGTCATTCAGAAATTTATTCACGATTGGAAAGCTATTTATATATTTTCAGACTATGCTACTTGGACAGATGAATTCCAAAAAATCTATTTTCCCCTTCTCTTCCTTTCCCATTTTAATACTGATCACAGTTTCATTGGCTCAAAGGGATAGAATAGTTTAGCAACTTTTCTTGCGAAATTCCAAATTGTGTTTCAGAATGTGTTGAGACAATTCACAGTCCCACCAACAGTGAGCTTATGTGCTTGTTTTCCCACAGCCCTGCCAAAACTGACCAATTTCAATTTTTGCCAATTTGATGGGTGCAGGGTGATATAGCAAAGTTGCTTTATATTTCTCTTATTTTTGTAGGTTTTTTGATTGGAAAAATTTTCAGATACTAATAGTTTGTAATTCTTATTTAAAATGTTTTATTGATACTTTTTGCTTTTACATTATAAATTACATTTTTGGAAATATTCTATTTGTCATCCTCCACTCCCCCCACTACCCCCATTACAGCTTTATCCTTTCCTTGTAACAAAGGAAAACAAGCGAGAACAAATGGCACCATGACTGCATGTGACATGACTACTTCATGACTCTCTTGAACTTTAGTTCTATGTCTCCAACTGACTTTTGGACACGTCCATCTGCATATTTGAATGGCATCTCAAATTCAAGATTTGCAAAACTAAATTCATCTTTTCCTCTAAACCCTCTTCTCCTAACTTTCTTATCCCTCTGTTTGGTCATCAGTTCTTCAATTAGCTATATTTTTCAAACCTTTTGTCTGGTTATCAATTCTTCATTCAACCATATTTTTCAAATACATAAGCTACCATATTTTTATGATATAACTTTATTTAAAATTTAATGTGGTATATGGCATAGGTAGTTATCTAAAACTCTTTCCTGCCAAACTGCTTTATGATATTCCTTGCCTCATCACTTTCAAAAGCAATTTTATTGATATCTTTTGTTTTAATATTGCCTTCATTTCTGAATTTATCCTCTCTTCCCTACCCTTATAGCAAAAAATAAAAAATAGGAAAATATGTAGTTCATCAAACTAACCAACTCATCAACCAAGTCTGACAGTACAAATAATCTTTCATATCCAATCTTCTTCCTCTGAAAATAAGAAGTTGACTTTCCTCTTGAGCCAAGTTTGGTCATTGTAATTGTGCAGTGTTAAGCTTAATTTTGTCATTGTTCATCTCAGTCATGTATTATTATATTTGTTGTATATATAATTTCCTGATTCTGCTCAATCCACTGAACATCAGTTCACACAAATTTTCCTAAGCTTCTTGAATTCTTCATGTTCTTTGCTTCTTATAGCACAGTTACAATCCATTACATTTATTGACCACAATTTATTTAGCTGTTTGTCAGTCAATAAACATCTACTTAGCTACCATAAAAATATCCTGCTCTAAATATTTTTGTATATATGGGACCTGTTTCTGCTCTTTGACTACCTTATGGTATGCCTAAGCAGAGGAATCTCTAGTTAGGCTTAAATTTTTTTATGCATAATTCTAGATTATTTTCCATAAATGTTGGGCCAATGAATAATTCTAATAGTGTTTATCTTCCCATGGCCTTTCCAAGTTTTGCCAGTTTTCTGGGAATGAGGCAAAGCCTCAGAGTTATTTTCATTTGCATTCCTTTATTATTGGTTGAAGAAAATTTTCAGCTCTTTGTTTCTATCCTTTGACAGTGTATCCATTTGAAGAATAGCCCTTGGTTCACTCTGCATTTGCTGCTCTGACTGGTTTCACCTCCATGGAACAAGATGTCCTCATTCCTAGTACGCTGTGGTGTCCTCCCCCCAACCCCTAGTTTTCCTGCCTCCCATTAGATTGCAATGGCAATTGGAAGGCAAGGACTATATATTTTAAATTGTATCCTCAGTGCTTAGCACAGTGCCTGGTATATAGTAAATGTTAATTGGATTAGATTGGTCTTATATATTTGTTTTAGTTTCTCATAAAACTTAGATGTCAAGTCCTTTCCTGATATTTGATTTTTGTTGTTTTGAGTCATTTCAGTCATGACTAACTCTTTGTCACTCCATTGGGGGTTTTTATGGCAAAGATACTGGAGGGATTTGCCATTTCCTTCTTCAACTCATTTTATAGATGAAGAAGGTGAGGCAAACAGGGTTAAATGACTTACCTAGAGTCACAGAGCTAGTAAGTGTATGAGGCCAGATTTGAATTCAGGAACATGAGTCTTCCTGACCATCCTGACGTCTATTCGATGCACCATGTAGCTACTGGATATTTGATGCAAAGGTATTCTGCCCCACTTCACTCACTTGATTAGATGGAAACAGTCACTTCACTTATCATCACTGGACTTATTACCAACTGCTATGCTGTTTGAACCACACCCTGAAAGTTTTAATCCTTTCATGCCCAGAACTCACACCCTGAGACCCCATTGTCTTGATTGGTGGTTGCCTCAGTTATCTAGTACATATAGTCTTGGTCTGTAATTTTATTTCACTTCACTGAACTTCTCTTCCTCATGAATAAACTCTGTTTCCAGCACTGGAACTGTAATCAAATCAATTCTTTTATGAATTCTGGAAAGAATATGTCAATCTGCTTTGCTATGGCACTACTCAATATTTCTGAAACTTTCCAAACTGAAATATCATTGCATAACCATTACTCCTTGGTTTATGGTTTCTTTCTCTTTTAAAACATAAACACCTTGAGGGCAGAGACAATCTTTGTTTTTATATTTGTGTCCCCAGTGTTTAGTACAGTGCTTATTGACACATAATAAATGCTTAATACAAGCTTTATCTTTTATTTATTCATTGTCTTCCTCCATTTTCCTCCATTCACTAATTTTTTGTGTGTAAAAGCTTTCCCATTTTATGTAATCAAAATTATTTACTCCCTTATTTTATTTTTTTGGTTAAGAACTTTCCTCTTATTTGTGGAAAGTACCTAATTTCATTCTCTTCTAACTTTTATGGTATTACCTTTTAAACCAGGTTGTGTATCCATTTTGAGTTTGTGGTATATCGTGTAAGAAGATGACCTAAACCTAATTTTGTGGCATTACTTTGTTTTCCCAGCAGTTCTTGTCAAATAAATAGTTCTTTCCCAAATAATTTATATCTTTTAGCTCATCAAACACTGTTATTGAGTTCAGTTGTTTTAGTCTTTCTTTTTTAGTCTGTTCTAGTAATCTACTTTTATCTTTCTTTAACTTATACCAAATATTTTTGATGATTTCTGCTTTATAGTGTAAAGTCTGAAAGTGCTATTCCGTCTTCATTCCTACTTGTAAAATTATTTCTCTTGAAATTTTAGAGCCTTTTTGTCATGAAGTTTGTTATTATTTTATCTGGCTCTAGAAAGTATTCCTTTGGTAGCATGATTGCTATAACACAAATCAATAAATTAATTTGGGTAGAAGTGCCATTTTTATTATATTGATGTGGTCCAACCCTGGGCAATTCTTATCTTTATTTGTTAATCTTTATTTTTTTAAAAATTATTTCATAGTTATATTTATGTATCTTGAGCATACATTGGCATATTGATTCCCTGATATTTTGTTTTGTAGTTCTTTTGAATAGAAACTTCTCTATTATTTACCCCTTGGATTTTGTTTTAGTCTTTTTAATAGAAATGCTATTGATTTAGTGGATTTAGTTTGTCTGATGGTTTTCTGAAACTATTGTCTCAATTAGTTTCCTTTCTGATTCTCTTGGGTTTTCTAAGTATCCCATCATGTTGTTAGCAAATAAGGATAATATTCTCTTGCTGTCATTAGAATTTATAGAACTATATCACAGAACAATGTAAAAAGGGGACATCCTTGATTTTCTCCTATTTTTATTGAGAGAAGCTTCTAGTGTTTTTTTCCTATTGCAATTAATGTTAACATTTGTTTTTAATATACTTTTAAAAAATAATATTTTAATGACCTCTAAATGTCTGTTCCTTGTAGGATTTCCCCCCTTTTTCAAACTTTTGCTTTTTCTACTGATATGTAGTTCTGTCTTCCCACTTTTAAAGACATGAGTTGGGAGTCAAGGTGGCGGAGTAGAAAGACTCACATATGCTAGCTCCAAACCCACAGCCCATGGATTTAATGTAAGAAGAGCTCCCCACAAGTTCTGGATCACTGCAGGGTGTGCAGAAACACAGTGGAAGAGATTTCCGTTCCAGAGAGCCCTGGAGAGCAGTCCCCAGGGTCTGTCGTGCCCCAGAAAGCGGAGTCCACCCCAGCACTGCCCTGGCCGCGAGGCAGGATTCAGGGACGGAATCTCCGGTGGCCGGGAAGGTCCCTCCGCCCACAGACGCTACAGGGCAGTGAGAGAGACGTCTGGGCTGGCCGAGAGGGGAGCAGGGTTTCTCTGTGGCTCGGGCCCCCTCAGGAGGAAGAGGCGGAGGCAGAGGCAGGGGGTGGCGGCGGAGGCAGTGGTGGTGGCCCGGGACTCCCGAGCAGGCAGGATCTTCATTACTGAAAGTCTCTGCATAAACCACCTGAAGGAGCTGAGCCTGGGAGACGGCCCTGCCCCACCCACTCCATTACTGAAGGTCTCTGCATAAAGCCCCTGAGGGAACTGAGCCTGGGTGGCGGCTCTGCCCCCACCCGCTCCATTACTGAAGATCTCTGCATAAAGCCCCTGAGGGAACTGAGCCTGGGAGGCGGCTCTGCCCCCACCCACTCCATTACTGAAGATCTCTGCATAAAGCCCCTGAGGGAACTGAGCCTGGGAGGCGGCCCTGCCCCCACCCCAGCACCAGAACTTAAGCTCACATTGAATAGCAGCCGTGCCTGCTGCAGAAAGCCCATTTGAATCTCAGATCCCAAGCACTAGCTGGGCGGATCTAGGCGGGGGTGTACAGGAATCTCAGAAGTCAAGTAACTAGCTGGGAAAATGCCCAGAAAAGGGAAGAAAAGTAAGACTATAGAGAGCTACTTTGAGCAGGTGCAAATGTTCCCATCTTTTGATTCTGATGATGAGGAAATATTCTTGCCATCAGGGAAAGACGTGGAGGGCAGGGCCTCTGTATCCCAGACATCCCAGGGGGATGTTGGGTGGGCTCAGGCCTTGGAAGAGCTCAAAAAGGATTTTGAAAAGCAAGTTAGACAGGTGGAGAAAAAACTGGGAAGAGAAATGAGAGAGATGCAAGAAAAGTATGAAAAACGGGTCAATACCTTGGTAAAGGAGACCCAAAAAAATGCTGAAGAAAATAACACCTTGAAAAATAGGCTCACTCAATTGGCAAAAGAGGTTCAAAAAGCCAATGAGGAGAAAAATGCTTTCAAAAGCAGAATTAGCCAAATGGAAAAAGAGCTTCAAAAGATCACTGAAGAGAATAGTTCTTTCAAAATTAGAATGGAACACAAGGAGTCTAATGAGTTTCTGAGAAACCAAGAAATCACCAAACAAAACCAAAAGAATGAAAAAATGGAAGAGAATGTGAAATATCTCATGGGAAAAACAACTGACCTGGAAAATAGATCCAGGAGAGACAATTTAAAAATTATGGGACTACCTGAAAGTCATGATCAAAAAAAGAGCCTAGACATCATCTTTCATGAAATTATCAAGGAAAACTGCCCTGACATTCTAGAACCAGAGGGCAAAATAAGTATTGAAAGAATCCATCGATCACCACCTGAAAGAGATCCAAAAAGAGAAACTCCTAGGAACATTGTGGCCAAATTCCAGAACTCCCAGGTAAAGGAGAAAATCTTACATGCAGCTACTAAGAAACAATTCCAGTATTGTGGAAATACAATCAGGATATCTCAAGATCTAGCAGCTTCTACATTAAGGGATCAAAGGGTGTGGAATAGGATATTCCAGAAGTCAAAGGAACTAGGACTAAAACCAAGAATCACCTACCCAGCAAAACTGAGTATAATACTTCAGGGCAAAATATGGTCTTTCAATGAAACAGAGGACTTTGAAGCATACTTGATGAAAAGACCAGAGTTGAAAAGAGAATTTGACTTCCAAACACAAGAATGAGAATAAGCATGAAAAAGTAAACAGCAAAGAGAAGTCATAAGGGACTTACCAAAAGTGAACTGTTTACATTCCTACATGGAAAGACAATATTTGTAACTCTTAAAACTTTTCAGCATCTGGGTAGTTGGTGGGATCACACCCACACATGTACACGCATACACACACACACACATACACACATGCATGCACATACAGAGACAGAGAACACAGAGTGAATTGAATAGAATGAGACCATATCTTAAAGGAAATTAAAGTAAATGGTGAGAGAGAAATGTATTGGGAGGAGAGAGGGTGAAATGGAATGGGGTAAATTATATGTCATTTAAGAGGCAATCAGGAGACTTTTTAGTGGAGGGAAAAAGAGGAGAGCTGATTAAAAAACCAAGAAGTTTAGCCTCATCACATTTGACTAAAGGAAGGAATAAAATGCACACTCATTTTGGTGTGAAAACCTATCTTACAATACAGGAAAGTGGGGGAGAAGGAGATAAGCAAGGTGGGGGGATGATGAAAGGGAGGGCAATGGGAGGAGGGAGCAATTTGAAGTTAACACTTGGGGAGGGACAAGATCAAAACCCATAATAGAAACAACGAGGGGCAGGATAGAATGGAGGGTAATTCAGTTTGTCTTACACAATACGACTATTATGGAAGTCATTTGCAAAACTACACTGATAGGGCCTATATTGAATTGCCTGCCTTCCCAAAGGGAATGGGTGGGGAGGGAGGGATGGGGAGAATTTGGAACTCAAGTTTTAGGAACAACTGTTTAGTATTGTTGTTGCTACTAGGAAATAAGACATACAATTAATGAGGAATAGAAAGTCATCTGGCCCTACAGGACAAAAGAGAAGATGGGGACAAGAGAAGGGAGGGATGACAGAAGAGAGGGCAGATTGGAGATAGGGAAAATTGGATTACTTGGTGTATTAGGGTGGGGGGAGGGGATAAAAGGGGAGAAAATTTGGAACCCAAAATTTTGTGAAAATGAATGTAAAAAGTTAAATAAATAAAGAAAAAAAGAGACATGAGTTACTTTTATATGTCCTAAATGTCTCTCTTTTAAGCTTCATTGGTGAACTTTCATGGTTATCCTTTATTTTTCTTCTTATCACCATCACCATATTCTTATTCTTGTGCCTCACCATGATTTAGAAGTAATCCAGGGGAAAACAGGTACACTAAAGTAAATGCATTGTTGGTGGAGTTGTGAACTAGCCCAAACATTCAGGAAAACAATTTGTACAATCTGTAACTTAATTCTCTGAACTATTAAATTGTGCACACCCTTTGCTGAGCAATATTACTGCTAAGTCTATACTCCAAAGATGTAAAAGGGAGAGGACATATGTGTGCAAAAATATTTAAGTAACTCTTTTTGTGGGGGCAGAGAATTGGAAATTGAGGGAATGACTATTAATTGGGAAAAGACATAACAAGTTGTGTTATATGAATGCCATGGAATACTGTTGTGCTGTGAGAAAGGATGAAAGGGAGGATTTCAAAAAAACCTGGAAAGACTTGTATGAACTGATACAAAGTGAAATGAGCAGAACTAGAAGAACAATTTATATAATAACAGGAAGATAGTAAAGATAATCATCTTTGAAAGACCCAGTAAGTGTGATCAACATAATGAACAATAACAATTCTGAAAGCCTCACGATGAAACATGTTATCTACCTCCAGATTCACAGAGCACAAACTGAAGCCTATTTTTTCTCTTGCTTTCTTTTTTTATTTTTGAGGGGGACGTAGCTAAAGTGGGCATTTGCTTTGCAAGACTATACATATTTTTAATGGACTTTGGTTTTCTTGCCTTCTCACTGGGTTGGGGGAAAGGGGGGTGGGTTGACAGTTCAGACTTAAAAATAAAATTAAATAAAATTAAATTTTAAAAAAGAAAATGTGGGGGGCGGAGCCAAGATGGCGGAGTAGAAGGACGCACATTTACGAGCTCCGAACCCACAACCCATGGAATTGAGGTAAAAGGAGATCCCCATAAATTCTGAATCTCTGCAGGGGGTGCATAAACATAGGGGAAGAGATTTCCGTTCCACTGAACCCTGGAGAGCCGTCCCCGGGGTCCATCGCACCCCGGAAAGTGGACCCCACCCCCACCCCTGGCCGCGGCCCCAGAGAAGCTGACCCGAGCAGACTTCAGAGAGGAAAGCTCCGGGGGAAGCTCCGGCAGCCGGGAAAGTCCCTCCGCCCACAGAAGCTACAGGTCAGTAAGAAAGAAGGCTGCGATAGGGGAGGGGAGCGGAGCATCTCCGTGACTCGGGCCCCCTCGGGAGGAAGTGGCGGCAGCAGAGACGGGGGCAGGAAGCGGTGGAGGCAGAGGCGTGGGCGGGCGGCTGAGGGGGCCCGGGACTCAGGAATCCCCCAGCAGCAGGTAGGATCTTCAATACTGAAGGTCTTTCCAACCTGAGGGAGCTGAGCCGGGGAGACGGCCCTGCCCCCACCCTGCTCTACTGCTGAACGCCTCTGAATAAAACCCCCAAGGGAGCTGAGCACAGCAGGCGGGGCCCCCCACCCCGCCCCCACCCGCTCGGTTCCTGAAAGTCTCTGCGGAAAGCCCCTGAGGGCCCAAGCTTAGGAGGCGGCCCTGCCCCCACCCCTGCGCCAGAACTAAAGCTTGCCGCGGGAAAGCGCATTTGAATCTCAGAGGCCAAGCGCTAGCTGGGCGGATCCAGGTGGGGGTGGAAAGGAATCTCAGAAGTCAAGTAACTGGCTGGGAAAATGCCTAGAAAGGGGAAGAAAAATAAGACTTTAGAGAGTTTTTTCCAACAAATGCAAATGATCCCGACCTTCAGATCTGATGGGGAGGACGAGAACGTATTTTTCCCATCAGGGAAAGATGTGGAGGGCGGGGCCTCAGTACCCCAGACACCCCAGGGGGGTGTCGGGTGGGCTCAGGCCTTGGATGAGCTTAAAAAGGATTTTGAAAAGCAAGTTAGACAGGTGGAGGAAAGACTGGGAAGAGAAATGACAAAGATGCAAGAAGAGTATGAAAAAAAGGTCAATATCTTGGTAAAGGAGACCCAAAAAAATGCTGAGGAAATTAACACCTTGAAAAATAGGCTCACTCAATTGGCAAAAGAGGTTCAAAAAGCCAATGAGGAGAAGAATGCATTCAAAAGCAGAATGAGCCAAATGGAAAAAGAGGCTCAAAAGCTCACTGAATTTAATAGTTCTCTCAAAATTAGAATGGAACAGATGGAGTCTAATGACTTTATGAGAAACCAAGAAATCACCAAACAAAACCAAAAGAACGAAAAAATGGAAGAGAATGTGAAATATCTCATGGGAAAAACAACTGACCTGGAAAATAGATCAAGGAGAGACAACTTAAAAATTATGGGACTACCTGAAAGCCATGATCAAAAAAAGAGCCTAGACATCGTCTTGCATGAAATTATCAAGGAAAACTGCCCTGACATTCTACAACCAGAGGGCAAAATAAGTATTGAAAGAATCCATCGATCACCACCTGAAAGAGATCCAAAAAGAGAAACTCCTAGGAACATTGTGGCCAAATTCCAGAACTCCCAGGTCAAGGATAAAATCTTGCAAGCAGCTAGAAAGAAACAATTCCAGTACTGTGGAAATACAATCAGGATAACCCAAGATCTAGCAGCTTCTACATTAAGGGATCGAAGGGCGTGGAATAGGATATTCCAGAAGGCAAAGGAACTAGGACTCAAACCAAGAATCACCTACCCAGCTAAACTGAGTATAATACTAGAAGGGAAAATATGGTCTTTCAATGAAACAGAGGACTTTCAATCATTCTTAATGAAAAGACCAGAGCTGAAAAGAAAATTTGACTTTCAAACACAAGAATGAGAGGAAGCATGCAAAAGTAAACAGCAAGGAGAAGTATTAAGGGACCTACCAGAAATGAACTGTTTGCATTTATACAGGGAAGGACAATATTTCTAACTCTTAAAACTTTTCAGTTTCTGGGTGGTTGGTGGGACCACACATACACATGTACACGCATGCACACACATACACACATGCATTCACATGCAGAGACAGAGAGCACAGATTGAACTGAATAGGATGGGACCATACCTTAAAAGAAATTAAGGTAAATGGTGAGAGAGAAATGTAGTGAGAGGAAAGAGGGGGAAATGGAAGGGGGTAACTATATGTCATTTAAGAGGCAAGTAGGAGATGTTTTTAGTGGAGGGAAAAAGAGGAGAGCTGAGGGAAAAAAAAAAAAAACAAAAACAAACAAAAGTTTACCCTCATCACATTTGACTAAACGAAGGAGTGAAATGCACACTCATTTTGGTATGAAAACCTATCTTACAGTATAAGAAAGCGGGGGAGAAGGAGATATTAGGGGGGGGATGATGGAAGGGAGGGCAAAGGGAGGAGGGAGTAATTGAAAGTCAACACTTGGGGAGGGACAGGATCAAAGGACAGAAGAGAAACAATGAGGGGCAGGTTAGGAGGGATGGCAATTCAGTTAGTCTTACACAACACGACTATCAGGAAGGTCATTTGCAAAGCTACACAGATATGGCCTATAATGAATTGCCTGCCGTACCAAAGGGAATCGGTGGGGAGGGAGGGATGGGGAGAATTTGGAACTCAAAGTTTTAGGAACAATTGTTTAGTACTGTTGTTGCAACTAGGAAAGAAGACATACAGTTAATGAGGAATAGAAAGTCATCTGGCCCTACAGGAGAAAAGAGAAGATAGAGACAAGGGAAGGGAGGGATGACAGAAGAGAGGACAGATTGGAGATAGGGAAAATTAGATTGCTTGGGGTATTGGGGTGGGGGGAGGGGAGAAAAGGGGAGAAAAGGGGAGAAAATTTGGAACCCAAAAATTTGTGAAAATGAATGTATAAAGCTAAATAAATAAATAAATAAAAGAAAAAAAAAAAAGAAAATGTGTTCGATTGGTTATTAAAGACAATCAGTTAACCAACTAAATTATCTACCATAAATTTGTTCTAGGATAAATGAAATATAAAAATAAACAACTAAACATCAAGTTTTTTTGTAGGGGAAAAAAGTGATCCAGGAATGATTAACATTAGGTAGTAGAGCAGAAAGTGATATATTCTACCCATTTAGGAATACTTTGAGATTGAGTTCAGTGGTGATCTATGAATATATCTCTTGAGGAAAAACCTATGTAAGTATATAGAGGGTTATCAGAAGGTAGGACTGTGGGGATGAATGTTTTTGACCATAGCAACTCACATCTACTATTAGAGGGGGTTTCTCACCTGCCTTACTAGAGGAAATACCCACGTTGATAAAGTCATAGTTTTTTTTTTATTTTTAAAAAATAATTAGGGGGAGGAGCCAAGATGGTAGAGTAGAAAGATTCACATATGCTAGCTTGGAACCCACAGCCCATAAATTACCTGTAAAGAGGAACTCCCAACAAATTCTGGAGCAGTGGAAGCCACACAACAATGGAGTGAAGGAGATCTTTGTTCCAGAGAGCCCTGAAAAACCGACCCCAAAGGTCCATTGCGCACCAGATCCAGAGCAGAGAGCAGCCCTGCCTTGGCCGCATCCCACCAAGAGGAGCAGATCCGAGCAGGCTTCAGGGACAGAATCTCTGGCAGCTGCGAAGGTCCCTCAACACACAGGCACTACAGGTCAGTGAGAGAGCCTCCTGGGATGGCCGAGGGGGGAGTGGGGTGTCTCCATAACTCAGGTCCCCTTGGGATGCAGCAGCGGAGGCAGCAGTGGACAGGGGCTCCCAAAGCAGGCAGGAGCCTGGATCCATTCTTGAAGTTCTCCACATAAACCCCCTGAGGAAACAGAGACCGTGTGGCAGCCCTGCCCCCACCTGAGAGCCTGAACTTAATTTCACCCTGAATAGCAGCCCGGCCCCCCACTGAAAGCCTTGAGGCTGGGAAGCAGCCTTTGAATCTCAGACCTCAAGCACTAGCTGGGCAGATCTGGAGGTGTGTGGGTGTGGAGAGGAATCTCAGAAGTCAAGTAACTGTCTGGAAAAATGCCCAGAAAAAGGAAAAAAATAAGGCCATAGAAGGTTACTTTCTTGGTGAACAGATATGTCATCTTTTCCTTTCAGATGAGGAAGAACAATGCTTACCATCAGGGAAAGCCATAGAAGTCAAGGCCTCTGTATCCCAAACATCCAAAATAGATATCCAATGGGCTCAGGCCATGGAAGAGCGCAAAAAAGATCTTGAAAATCAAGTTAGACAGGTGGAGGAAAAACTGGGAAGTGAAATGAGAGAGATGCAAGAAAAGCATGAAAAATGGGTCAATACCTTGCTAAAGGAGACCCAAAGAAATGCTGAAGAAAATAACACCTTGAAGAATAGGCTCACTCAATTGGCAAAAGAGGTTCAAAAAGCCAATGAGGAGAAGAATGCTTTCAAAAGCAGAATTAGCCAAATGGAAAAGGAGGTTCAAAGGCTCACTGAAGAAAATAGTTCTCTCAAAATTAGAATGGAACAGATGGAGGCTAATGACTTTCTGAGAAACCAAGAAATCACCAAACAAAACCAAAAGAATGAAAAAATGGAAGAGAATGTGAAATATCTCATTGGAAAAACAACTGATCTGGAAAATAGATCCAGGAGAGACAATTTAAAAATTATGGGACTACCTGAAAGCCATGATCAAAAAAAGAGCCTAGACATCATCTTTCATGAAATTATCAAGGAAAACTGCCCTGAGATTCTAGAACCAGAGGGCAAAATAAGTATTCAAGGAATCCATAGATCCTGAAAGAGATCCAAAAAGAGAAACTCCTAGGAACATTGTGGCCACATTCCAGAATTCCCAGGTCAAGGAGAAAATGTTGCAAGCAGCTAGAAAGAAACAACTCCAGTATTGTGGAAATACAATCAGGATAACACAAGATCTAGCAGCTTCTACATTAAGGGATCATAGGGCTTGGTTATGATATTCCAGAAGTCAAAGGAACTAGGACTTAAAACCAAGAATCACCTACCCAGCAAAAGTGAGTATAATACTTCAGGGGAAAAACTGGTCTTTCAATGAAATAGAGGACTTTCAAGCATCCTCGATGAAAAGACCAGAGCTGAAAAGAAAATTTGACTTTCAAAGACAAGAATGAGAATAAGCATGAAAAAGTAAACAGCAAAGAGAAGTGAAAAGGGACTTAAACCAAAGTTGAACTGTTTACATTCCTACATGGAAAGACAATATTTGTAACTCTTGAAACTTTTCAGCATCTGGGTAGTTGGTGGGATTAGACACACACACACACACACACAGATACATACACACACATGCGCACGTGCACACACACACATGCACGCACACACAGAGACAGAGAGCACAGAGTGAATTGAATAGGAAGGGATCATATCTTAAAAAAATGAAGTTAAGTGGTGAGAGAGAAATGTATTGGGAAGAGAGGGTGAAATGGAATGGGGTAAATTATCTCTCATAGAAGAGACAGGCAGGAGACTTTTTAGTGAAGGGAAAAAGAGGAGAGCGAAGAGAAAAACATGAAGTTTACTCTCATCACATTCGACTAAAGGAAGGAATAAAATGCACACACTTTTTGGTATGACAACCTATCTTACAATACAGGAAAGTGGGGGAGAAGGGAATAAATAAGGTGGGAGGGATGATGGGAGGGAGGGCAATGGGAGGAGGGAGCAATTTGAAGTCAACACTCAGGGAGGAACAGGATCAAAAGAAAGAATAGAAGCAATGGGGGGCAGGATAGGATGGAGGGAAATATAGTTAGTCTTACACAACACGACTATTATTGAAGTCATTTGCAAAACTACACAGATATAGCCTATATTGAATTACCTGCCTTCCCAAAGGAAATGGGTGGGGAGGGAGGGATGGGGAGAAGTTGGAACTCAAAAATTTAAGAACAACTGTTGAGTATTGTTCTTGCTACTAGGAAATAAGGAATAAAGGTAATGGGGAATAGAAAGTTATCTGGCCTTACAGGACAAAAGAGAAGATGAGGACAAGGGAAGGGAGGGATGATAGAAGAGAGGGCAGATTGGTGATAGGGAAAATTAGAATGCTCGGTGTATTGGCATGGGGGGAGGGGACAAATGGGGAGAAAATTTGGAACTCAAAATTTTGTGAAAATGAATGTAAAAAGTTAAATAAATTTATTTTTAAAAAATGCTTAGTTATGTTACAGATACCACCATGTAATCATCCTGTCCCATTTTCATCTAAGATACCAAATGGCCCTTTCCCAGGAGCAATTTTTCAGCTTTCTTCTTAGTGTAAGCTTAAATATGTGAGCCTAAGAGGTGTTTCTAAAGTTATTAAACGCCTTGTATAAAGTCTGTGAGGTTACTGAGTTGAAGTGAAGATCTCTGAAGGAGATGCTGAAAGCCTCATATTATATTTAAAAGGCTAGTGTATTGAAGTGAGTGTGTCAGAGTTGACACATCCTTTATAAAGTTGGAGGATTTTTTTTTTTAAGAGAGGGAGGTATGGGAGCTACTAAACAGTATTATGAATCCCTAGTTGCCTTTGAAGGAGAGTTTCCTGGCAAACAATGGTAAAGTTTACCAACTTTTTCTGATAAATGAGCAGAAACAACACTGTAAGTTCTGAGAACTCAATCCAAATGGTTGTAATTAAGATATCGTTGACTTTGCCTGTTCAAGAACTATATCTTATCTGTTTGCTTAGAGATGGTGCAGTTCTGAGAGGTAGATTTGCAGCTAGATTCACAAGAAATTGGATGAAGGGTATAGTTAAATATCTGCTGATTTATTAATAGACTAAAAAATACAAAGGTTAAGTAGATCAAATTCCTTGTCTTTGGGTCAGGTAGCCTTCACAGTAAGAAAGTCTAATTGGAAAATTGAACATAAGTCAAAAGATGAATAACTAAAGAATCAGGGAGGATGAAGTGATGTGATACAGTGGAAAGACCACTGGAAATGGGGTTGGAAGACCTGTATTCAAATCATAGCTTTGACTTTACTAGTAGAGTGACTTTGAGAAAGTCATTTAACCTCTGTGGACCTCAGTTTTCTTGTCTTTGAAATGAGAGCTCTAAATTCTATTCTCATATTGCTTGGTTAGGGCAGCTAGGTCGTACAGCAGCTAGAATGACAGGTTTGGAGTCAGGAAGACTCATCTTCATGAGTTCAAACCTGACCGCAGACACTTACTAACTGTGTGAGCCTGGGCAAGTGAATTAATCATATTTGCCTCAGTTTCCTCATCTGTAAAATAAGTTAGAGAAGAAAATGTTAAACCAATCCAGTATCTTTGCCAAGAAAACCCTAAATGGGATTACAAAGAGTCAGACATGACTGAAATTGACTGAACAACAGCAGATTGCTTGGTTGGGCTTAAGGCATATTTTCATCAATCTGTGTAGCAACTGGTAACCTTTCTTTGTTATAGGGATGCCTAAGACTTAGGAATATGCCTGCTAATTCATTTCAACAATTAGTTATTAAATGTCTGATATATTTATGATAGTACAACCTACTCCTTTTCCTTCCTTCCTTGGCAGGGGAGAGTCATAACACTCACTTGTAGTAAATTGCCTCTACTCTAGACCTACGTTCCCCACTCTCTAAGGCCCCACTGACTTTCAAGGGGATCTCCCATGAACTCTTCTTGCTTGTGTAGCTGAGCAGCTCTGGTATGGAAAGAAAGTACCCAGATATGTCATGTGTTTCTTTGGAAGAGCCCCAGAGAGCCAACAAATCTGATTTATACCATATCTGAGAGCAAGATATTTGTAGGACCTTTGAATTTTATTTCATATATTGTCCAGTTGTGAGACCCTGGGCAAGTCATCTAACTTTTCTGAGCCTCACTTTTCTTTTTTTCAAAATGGGGATAATAAAAGCACTCAACTCACAAGATTGTTACAAGTGTCAAATGAGATAGTATATATAAACCTAAAAAATTATGTAAATGAGTTCTATTATTAATCTACTAGGGGAGATAAGACATACAGCTGGATAAACATTGTCTAATTTTATCCTTCCCAGTTTTTCCTTTTCAATATTCCTTTTTAGTCATAAGAGCTTGTGTCATTGCAATATTTCTTATGACAGGGCCAGTCACAGTAGGTACTTAATAAATATTTGTCAGATGACTTAGTTAAAGTATAAATTGGCATCTTCCTAATGAGATTTCATTAGGAGACATCATGGGCCCCAGACCCCTTGCTGAGATTCGGGTAAAACTTTAGTCTTATCAGCAACACCAATCCAACTCATCTTTCAGGCAAGTTATTTCCTGCCTAACTGAAAAAAATTATCTCTTGTCTCTTCATTAGCTTCGGTCTCGAAGGATAGCTCTGTTTCTTCATCCTCCCATTTGCATGGGAGCCATTATCTGGGATCTGAAGCAGCCTTTGCTGCACTGACTAAAACAGGGGAAGAAAGTCCCATCTGTTACTTCCGACTAATGTCAATAAACTTGTGCTAAGCACCTACTATGTGTCAAGCACCGGTAATACAAAAAGAGGCAAAAGGTAGTCAATGTCCTCAAGGAGCTCCTAATCTAATGGGGGAGACAACAAGCAAAAAAAAATGCATAAATTATATAGATGAATAGGAAATAATTAACTGACGGAAGACAGTGGAATTAAGACTTCTAGTAAAATACAGGATTTAGCTGGGACTTAAAGGAAGCCAGGGAGGCAAGTATGAGAGCATCCCAGACCTGGGGCATAGACAGAGAAAATACCCAGAGCTGAGAGGTGGAATGAATTGTTCATGGAACAGCCAGGAGACCAGTGTCATTGGGTGAAAGAGTATCTATTGGGGAGTGAAGTGTAAGAGGGCTAGAAAGATAGGAGGGGACTAGGTTATGAAGCGTTTTGAATGTCGAACAGAGCGTTTTGTATTGTACTATAAAGTGGCAGTTGCTGTAAAATTAGGAGGCTATCTTAAGTTATTTGTAAGGTCTCTTCCAACTCTAATGATCCACGATTCTATAGAATCTTGGATTGTTAGCTCATACCCTCACTTCTCCCTTTGTCCCAGCTCCACGATGTTTGACAGGCAAGCACACAACCACTTTATAGGACAATGGTCCGAAGTAACAGATGAAATTTCTGATGACAATGACAAAAAAGTTCAAGGCACTGTTGTTAGGTGTAAAGGAAACAAAGATAAGAGCAAGACACTTCCTTCTCTCAAGCATCTTACATTACTGACATGAATGTATAGTATTGTTTTATATTTTGTGTCTTTATATATGCTATTTCTAACTTGGGGGGTAGGTGGTCCAGGTCTGAGATTTCACTGATATGGAAGAAATCTCCTCTACTATAGCAGATGAGCAAAAGTTCTACAACTTGCAGACAGTTACTGGAGCATTGAAAAGTGAAGTCACTTGCCCAAGTTCACATAGCTAGTAAGTGTCAGAAGTAGAACTTGAACCTAGGTCTTCCTGGCTCTGAGGCCAGCTCTCTATCTGCTGTCACGTTGCCTCTGTGTTCTAGCTATTATTGTTATCATCATTTCATGGTTTACAATATTATTTCTATCCCTTGCACCTCACAGGAAGGAAACAACATTTATGAAGTGTCTGTCATGTGCCTGGCACTACACTCGGTGCTTTATAAATGCTATTTTGTTTAGGTTGCTATTATTATCCCTATTTTGCAGTTGAGGAAACTGAAGCATCCCTGGGCCTGTTCAAGGTCACATAGTGAGCGTCTGAGGTAAGGTTTGAATTTAAGTCTTCCTGACTTCAAGCCCAACATTCTATTCATCATTTCACGCAATTTGCTTATAGAATTGATTTGAATTTATACACATACTTTTGTATGATGGCTCACAACCTGGAAGGTTTGTTACTGATCATATACACATCATAGTGCAGGGAGGTAGACTGGGAGATCTTGGCCCCTCTTCTTAGCTTTGGTTTTTGCTTAGATTCATTTGCATGACAGGACCAAGAGGATTTGGAGAGCTAAGGAAAACAGTTTCCTAGACCCAGACTGCCCTTTCTGGTTTGTCCGTGAAATGATCTAAGGGTAGTGCAGGATGGCAATCAAGTATTGGGAGTTAAAGGAGATTGATAGCGATATTGATTCTGGCTAGCAGAAAGAATTGAGTTCAAAGACAAATCAAAGGCCTACAGGCTTTAATTTGTTGGTTGACTATTTTGTAATATAAAAGTTTGGTCCCTGAAGGCAAAGACTATGGAATATACTAATATTTCTAATAATTATCATTTATATAGTACCTATGATATGCCGGGTAGTATGCTAAGCATTTTATAAATACTATCTCTTTTGATCCTCACAGCAAATAAGTGCTATTATTATCCCTATTTTACAGCTGAGGAAACTGAAGCAAACAGAAGTTAAGTGACTTGCCCAAGGTCACATAGCTAGGAAATGTCTAAGGCTGAATTTGAATTCAGGTCTTTCTGGCTCTGGGCCCAGCACTCAATCCATTGTACCACCTAGCTACCTGAAAAATTCTTCTCCTTATGGAGAAGAAGCATGTAAGATTTCTTTCCTAGTCTGATGATTGGATGTGTAACCACCCTCTCTTTCTAAAAGAACTAAGGCTTGGGCTCTGAGGATAAAAGAGAGGTGACAAAACCTGATACTCTAGTGGGAAAGACATAGTATTCCAAATTAAATACAGGAGAGAGACGAGTTGCAACAGTGATACAATGTGGTATCCAGTTATACACCCAGAATTGATCAGTACTTATTGGAGAATAGACTGAGAGATTATGATAAGATCACCAGAAGACATCAGTGCCCTTCAGTATGAAAGGTGTCCCTTCATGTATACACCTTGGTAATGCATGTCTTCTGTATGAGTCCTCCATCCACAATGTGCATGAAATGTGCATCCCTCCTGGGAAACCTGGTCACAAGTAATCTTTACATGCATGCCCCCATCCATCATAATCTTAATGTACACCTACTCTCCTATGAATAAAGTATGTATTTATGGGATGGTGTCACCCAATGAGATTGGGGTGGGCATGAAATATTCTTTTACTATTTTGCTAAATGCCTTTTTTTCTGAATTAATTGTGTCTTATGGATGAGTAGTAGAAAGAAATACATCAGTGAGGGCTTATGAACTATAGTTTTGAATTAGTGCAGTTCCATAGAGTACTTTGAAATTGGAATAGCTTTTCTAGGAGACCCATTAAATTAGAAGCAAATCCCTAAACGCTTAGTCCCAAGAAAAGACCTCTGTCTCAGGTTAGTTTCTAATTAGGAAGTTAACAAGGAACTGAAAGGAGAGTGTGATTTTTTTCTTTTCCTTCTAGAAGATAGCTGCAAAAGGCATGATTTGATATGGGTGTGTATATGAGACTGGGAATCCTGGTGAACAGAGATGTCTTCCTTCTAACAGCAGTAGATCTGTCCATGGTGCTGGATCTAAACAGTACTTCACAATCTGACTTTGTCAGTCAAACATAGTTATGCTGTGTAGTTGAGAGAAAAAAAAAACCTCCCAGCTGACAAGTTTACTCTAAGTTCAGACCCATTCTTGTTATAATCGTCCTTCCTTCCTCCTGAGCACTGGGGGAGGACCTCACATGTTTGTGAGTAATAAAGCTGTGATCAAGTCAAGGAAAAACAGAACTAAAAGGACTCAAAGGCAAAATCTCCCGTGCAATTTCTTTTTGGTAATGTCAGAATGGAATTATACAAGGGATGATTGACAAATTAGGAGTACTTTGCACCTAATTTTAATGGTTCGACTCCTTGAGAGGAGGAATATGTTAAGTTTAAAATTACTCACCTTGCAGTAGCTTCTGTCTTTCAAATCAAAATCAATCTAGACGTTTGGTACTAAATCTTAAGGAAACAAATTGCTTCCTATGGTACATTGCACTCTTAAAATGGCTTTATTTGGAGGACCAGCTGAGCAAGTCAATTTCAGCTGCTCAGCTGGTCTGTGATTGTGAAGTGAGCTCTGCTCCACGTGGTAGAAGGAGGGCTTTGGACCAGTGATCATTAACCACCTCTGGGTTAAACCAGCCCAAGGTGATTGCAATTCATTCTTCAAGAGCCTCTTCTTCTGTGGTTGAAATGGATAGCAAGTTTGAAATGCCAAGGTTTTACATTGATTGAGGAAGGGAAGAGAGAGTAATACAAAACTGCAAACTTGGCAAATTCTACTTCCCTTTTAGACTGAAAGAGGTGGAAGTCTTCAAACAGAGGCCAGATGGCCCCTTCTCAGGTTTACTGGAGAAAGCATTGATGTATCAGTTAGGGGTTGGGATAGATGACTTCTGAGATTCAATAATTTCCTTATTAAAATGCAAATCCCTCTGGGAGCCATCACCCTTAAGTCTTTTTCTAAAGCTTGATAGGTGTTAGGTGAGAGCCAAGAAAGATCTGGATAGGGTGTGTGGAACTGGAGTGGAGCAGGTGTTATGAGTAAAGAAAACCCTAGAGGGTCAGCTGGTGGGATGTCAGGCCTACAACTCTGCCACTCTATCTCCTTGGGCTGTGTGATCTACATAAGGTCTAAAATAGTTGGTAAAAATTTTTTGATCAAAGCAATTACCTATGTGCTATTCTTTAGCAGTTGTCTGAGGCGTAGCAGTCAGAGAAATTGAACTGTCAGAAACTAATACAGGAGTAATAAGAGGATATTTCTTCTTCATTGGACACCAGAGATGAATAGCAGGTAAAATAAAATTTGAAATTAAATTGAATATGTGTACGACTTTACTTTTTGGTTAAAGGACTATAACATGAAGAATGAACATATTAAAAAGAACCGACCAGGCCCTCAATTTCTTTCAATAATGTTAGTGTTGTATATCTTAGCTTGAATAAAATACATTCCATAAAACACCTACCCACAGTTCTGCAATGCATTATAGATAGCCCCTCTTGAGAAATCTTACATGGCTTTCAATTTTGACGTAGTGATAGGATAATAATAGAAATCTCACCCATAAAAATTCTTGTATGATTTGTGGTTTCAAAGAATGAACCCAAATCTGCCTGGGGAGGATGTCCCACTTTACTTTACTCCCAGAGTTGTAGCCCATCTTCGAGGTCCCAGTGGCTGGCTAGATCCATGAGGATACACACGTCACTTCCACTTTCTTGGAGTTGTGAAGATAATCTTGAAAACAGCTAATCAAAAGGGTTTATAAGGGACAGAGAAGAGGGAGCGAGAAGGCTGTGATAAGTGACAAGGCCAGTCACTTCGAGAGAATGGATTAATGGAATTTATTCCCTCCTTAGTTCTCCAATCCTGGGTCATTCCAGGGTTCTGGGAACAACAGTGGAGAAAGAGACATGCACATAAGCTATACATGAGTTGCGAACCATAGGATGGGATTAGCTGGCCTCGTTTTCTTTGCCTAATCTTTTTCTCTTTATTTCATATTTTTTAAGTTTTATTGATACCCTTTATTCTGGTTTCACCATATTTCTGGATATAACCCCTTCTTCTCTAAACCTCAGGGAACTTTCCCTTGTAATAAAGAAAAATAGTTAAGCAACACCAACTGACACACTAGTCACATCTGACAGTATCTGCAGTATTTTGCACCACCCCCCTTGTCTGAGTGCACTAAATCTCCAAGAAAAGAAGGTAGATACGTTTCCTTGTTTCTTCTCTGTGGCCAAGGAGGGCCATTACAAAGACAGAGGGTCTGACACTGTTTTAGTGGAGTTTTTTTGTTTTGTTTACATATTGTAATTTCATACATTTTTTTGTTCTGCTTATTTTACTTTGCTTAAGTTTGTGTTTTTACACATCTCTCTGTTTTATATTTTTTTCTGACAGCATAATAACAATCGCTTTAATTCATACACCCATAATTTGTTTGGCCATTTCCTAATTGATGGGCACCCAGTTTCCAGTTTTTCACTACAACAAAAAGCAAAGCCTTACTTTTGGTTCTCTCCATGGCACAGTGCCTAAAAAAGCTAACACTGTCTTTCTTCTGTTGTCTGGTTGAAGGCAATAGTATGTAGGGGGTTAGGTCCTTGCCTTGGAGCCATTCACTTTGAGGCATAGTCTCCAGATATATGTGGTTATCAAAAAGTGGGAAGGACTTGTAATGTGTGTAGTTGGCATGTGCTGAAAGAAGCTGATTATCTCCAAGAGGATTTGAGGAGTTTCCTCCTTTTTATTTTGTAGGATGTATCAAAACTGGAGGTACAGGCATAATAGAAGACTAGGCTTCCAGTTAAAGTAGCAGAAGTATATGGAACCAGCTGCTGGATAGGAAGCCTTTGAAAACTGGCTAGTACACACCCCGCAAATCATGCTAGAGTATCTGATCAAGTAAAATGTCAGTGATTACTAGAGAGCCTCAGAGATCTACTTTTGATATATCTTGGTAGATGGAACACCCTGAGGCTGCATTATTCTGATAATTGCAGGTGCTAGAGATAGCCATATTGGTGATGCTGCAGGGACAAAGAATGCCTGTGTTAGGTCCAAGCTACCACCCAAAGTGAAGGATCCTTGCATCACATATTTAGTATTGGAAAGGACCTTAGAGGGCCAATGTCCTCACTTATAGCTGAGGAAACAAAGTGCCAGAGGGGTGAAGTGACTGACTTGCCCAGACTCACATAGCTAGTGTCAAATGCAAAATTCAAACCTAAATCTTCATGATTAAAAGACCAGTATTGTATTTACTATGCCATGCTACCTACCACTTGGTGTTTTTGCCTTTCTTTGAATTCTCAGTACTTAGGACAGCACCTGGCACATAGTAAGCTCTTAATAAATGTTTGTTGCCTATTGACTAACTGACTGTGCAAAAGCTGGAGAGACTGATGCAGAGGAGAATGATCAAAGACATAGTGGATATGGAACACAGTGACTTATTTAGACTCAGGGAAATTAAAGATAAGCTGTTATTCTTGTCACTAACTGCCTGTGCAGTAGAAACAGCCTCACCCCACCCCCTACTCCTCTGCTTCTTGAAACTGATAGAATTTTAGAGTCAGAGGGTTAGAGGCAGGGTATATTGACTAAGACAATAGAAGCCACAGAGGTTGAGTTTGTGCTTCCCCAAATGGTCTACTCAACCTTCATGGAAGAAGTTCAAGCCAGAGCCACTGATGACTGGATCTTGGTTCATTTATTCTTCCCATTCTTCAGACTCATAGACTGAGGCTGTCTGCTTTGGAAAGAACACACTTGAGATGGAATTCTGCTAATATGTTCAACATGGGTATAAGTATGCTGTGTATGCATATGTGTACAGTGTGTATGTGTATGCATGTTCAAGAAGATTAACCAATGTTTGTTTTTCATGGGATGAGTCCTACAGATGAATATTAGAAAACAGAGACTGGAGGCATGGGAAGGGAGCTGCCCTAGATCCATAAAAAATTCACCCTTACACAGCAACATTTCTGTCTGAACTCATAGGACTCTCTGCATGAGTGACAATGAGGACTGAAAATGTAGAGAGTCCTGTTATGCTAGACAGTGGATCCCAAGTGACAATTCTATTTCAATTGTTTTATGATGAAAACTAACACATTTGAAGTTTTTCAAGGAAGTTGTAAGTATTAGTGAGGAAACAGACTTTATCTTGATCCTGCCAATGTTTCTGGAGGTCCCAGTGTTGAGAAAAACCAGGAATAGTCTAATCAAAATGTTAGAAGATTTTTTAAGAAAGAGTATAAAATCAGCTTAGCAAAATAAAAAAAAATGAAAAGGAGAAATTTTCAACAAATCAAAATGAAGGAAAGCTAAATCAGAAGCTATTATTCTTGATTACAAACCAAAAAAACCCAAACCTTTAAATGAAATGGATGAATATTTACAAAATTATGAGATGTACAGAATAAGAAACAGAGGATGGAAACAACTTGTTTTTAGAAACAGAAACTAAATAAGCCATAAATAAAATTCTAGAAGGGGGAAAAAAACAAAGAAAGTCCATGACCTAGGGAGTCCTACAAGTGATTACTATTAAACACTTAGAGAACAAGTTTCTATCTTACATTAAAACCAAAAAAAAGAGAAGGCGCCTTAATACTTTTAATGAGACAAATATGTCATCCTTATACTCAAACTAGGGAGAGAAAATGCAGATAAAGAAAACTATAGACCAATTTCTGCTCATTAGTGAAAACATAAAAATGTTAACCAAGAACGTGTAGCAATATATTAAAAAATTATTCACTATTATTAGATTAGACACAAACAGGGGTGTGTTGTAGTCAAGTTTAAGAAACTCACAAAAGCCAATTGTATGTGTGTAAAAATATATATACTTAAACATGCATATTTTTTATTTTTGGCAAGCTCTTGTTAAACATTTGCTGGCATACCCTGAGAAACAAGAGAGTAGTTCAACTTTAGAAAAAGTACGAACACAGTGTATTATATATACACCAAATTAATAATATTATATGATTATATTAATAGATTAAGAAAAGGACTTCAGCAACTTATAATTGTTAACATTTATGTTAAAAATACTAAAAACCTTGGCATAAATATTTCATTCCTTAAAGTGATAAACAGTATGCATCTAAAACCAACAACTAGCATTCATTATTTGTAATTTAGAAACATTAGAAGGCTTTCAATGAGATCAGGGTTAAACAAGGATTGTCACCACTAATATCTGACATACTTTTAGAAATGCTTACTATAAAGTTTCAAACTACATCTTAAAAAGTCATTAAACTGTGCATACTTTTTGATTCAGAGAGATTACCATTTGACATATCCTAAAGAGATCAAAGAAAGAGGGAAAAGGACTCCTATGTTAAAAAATACTTGTAGCAGCTCTTCTTGTTATATTAAAGAACTGGAAATTAAGGGGGTACTCATTAATTGGAATGCAGCTGAACAATAATGAATGTAATTGAATATTACTGGGTCAGAAGAAATGATAAGAAAATCAGTTTCAGAGGAATCTGTGAAGATGTGTATGAACCAATGTAAAATGAGTATAACTAAGAGAACAATTTATATAATAATAATATTATGAAGAAAAACAACTTTGTAAAGACTTAAGAATTAGGGTCAATGCAATGACCCACCATGACTCATAAAGGAAGATGACTTCTTCTTTCAGAGAGGTTATTGACTCAAGGTGTAAAATAAGCCACATATTTTTGGACATGGCCAATGTAGCAGTTTGTTTTGCTTGACTATGTATGTTTGCTACAAAGATTTTTTTTCTTGTCCTTTGTTTTCCTTTGGGGAAGAGGTGAGGAAGTTAATGATAGGGTTGTGCAAAAAAAAAAAAAGAAAAGAAACAAAAAGAAAAGAAAAAAGAATAAAACATGAATGACAAAAAAGTCACTGATACATTTTTAAAAAAATGTACAGAAGAGAACAGGAAGGATTACAGAAGGAAACACAGTCAAGCAGGACAACTTTGAAATTTTTTGTTTACTTAATTTACTTAATTTTACTTAAAAGTAAAAGCAAGTTTTATGTAATAGATATCTGTAGTTTCACATACAACCTTCTTTTTCTGTTCTACTTTGTATATGGAAATCCTTATCTTATTTGGTGTTAAGTTCAGAATAAAACATTTTTTTTAAATGAAAGTAATACTAGCTACAGCAATCAGACAAAGATATTAGGGTCATCTGCTTTAGCAATTTGAATAAGGGCTATTTGTTCAAATTCTAGGAGTTTTAAAAAAAGAGACCCGATTGGTTATTCCTAAAGATTTCAATTTCTACATTTGATAGCTAGGGTTTCTTTAAATGAGTAAATCAGTGTCCACCAGGAGGCAGGGGATAGTGGTGTTAGAAAAAAAAAAAAGGCTATGCACAAAACTTCCATTAGATTTATGTAAATGTATATGCAATGTAAATTATGTACAATGAGACTGATTAAAGATTATTACCTTTGTCTGAGAGAGACCTCAGAATGTGTTAAGGGTTCAGAGAGAGGCATGAAAAGGTACTACAAATCTCCAAATCTGAAGCTATATTAGGGGTCGATAATAGTCCCTAGAATATCTTCCCAGCCTTTTTCATTTATGTAGGAAGAGCCCCATCTCTAACATGTATTGGGGATGAACTTTCTCATTTTGAAACTCCTAGGTTGTGATTAGTTGGGAAATGAGGTATTCATTGTTACCTGTATTTACAGATCTATAGATTGAGGTTTTTGAACATTGTAATTTGTTGAGGAAGGAGGGAAATAAGTATTTATTAAGTGCTGCCTATGATAAGTGATGTTTTGTTATTTTTTACAAACATTATCTCATTTGATCCTCCCAGCAATGCTGAGAGGTAGGTGCTATTATTACCCACAGTTTACAGTTGAGGCAACTGAAAGCAGAGAGAGATTAAGTGAATTGTACAAAGACATGCCCACTAATAAATGTCTGAAGCTGGATTTGAACTCAGGTCTTTTTGACTCCAGACCCAGTGCTCAGTTCTCTGTGCCATCTAGTTGCCCAGTGCTCTAAGAAGAGGGAAAGGGAAAAGGAGAAAATCTAACTCACTTCATGGCTGATTTGAGACCTATTCTCATAGAGATACCAATCTTTCTTCATGGAAATCGTAAGAAACTTTCATTTTTTTGCACAGGTAGTCATGACCCCATAAAAGGAACAGAGCTGCCAAAATTTGTTCAGTCTGAATTCTGATTTAACTCTTCTCTCTCTTCCTCCAGTCTCTAGACAATCAAATGTTTCACAGGTAGAGTGAACAGGTTAAAATTTACTCAAGGTCTTTTCTTCAGAATTTTATATATGGGAGTGTATGATCAATTAAATAGTCCAGCAGGCAATTGCCCAGGACTAGAACAGGCACTAACCCAGTAGAAAAGAGGGAACTAAACTATCTCTATTTGTAAGAATGATAGTTTAGTTGGAGAATCCCAAAGATGCAATGAAAAACATGTTCAAAGTAATCAGAAATTTAAAAGGAAATAATAGGGATGCAAAATAAAACCACAATGTGTTCTATATATTCTATCTATTACTTATATCTATTCTATATATTACTAATGGAATCTATTACCAATATGTTCTACATGCTATACATAAAATACTTATTATATATATGTATATAAAATCTACATAATATAGTCTATATATTGCTGCAAAATCCAGGAGGAAGGGGATAGAAAAAGAAATTCCATTCAGAGTAATTAAATTTGCAACCAGCAGATGTCACTGTGGAGGGCAGAAGTTGGATAAATAAGACTCCCTCCTCCCTTCTGAAAAGTGAAGAGTTATTTCCTTGGTCTGGCTCAGGAGCGACCTTTTGTTTTGTCACCTACCTTTGTTCTCTCTTCTTACTCAAGTTGGGGTTGGTATGGAGATGAAAGAGAGAAGTTCACAGTTTTAGCCGAGGGTGGGGGTGTAGAGATACAGGTACAGGATAGACTAAATGGCTTGCTGGAGGTGGTGGTAGTTATTAATACAGATTATTAATAGAAATAATAAAAACTCTGAGCCCCCAACCAATCTTGAGATCTGGTCATTACTACAGGACTTACTTCTTTGACCTATTAAAAATTTTTTCCCTGTAAATTTCATTGAAAGGAACATGCTATAATTTTCCCTGTGGTCAAAGAATAAAGAAGTTGGGAAGGTTGATAAGCTGAGGGATGGGCTAATGGCATTACAGCCCTTCTCCTCAGCAGGTGATAAACATTAGCATTTTCTTACATTAGAGGTTTTTCTTTTGCCAATTCTTCTACTTTTCTCTACTGTTTCTACAAATGCAATCCATTGAGCTGTTTTTTTTTTTCTGTGCTAGGGCAGTGTAGCACCAAAATAAGCCAGTTTCTTTGCTTAAAATAGAGCCCCCTTGGCTTTGAGGAATGTCCCTGAGCACACTGAAATGGTGGCAGGAATGGAATTGAGGGCTATTTGTGTCTGGTGTCCTGAGAGAATAAGCCCATCAGACTAGCTAGGAGTCTATGATTACCCTAGGCTTAGTATATTTATACCAATGCTAGTTTATTGAGAAGCAAATTCAGGAAGATGAATTTCATAGAATCACAAAATGTTAGATTTGGAAGGCACCGAAGAAGCCATTTAGCCTATCCTATACCTGTATCTCTACAACATTCTCAAGTGGTCATTCACAATATGTGTATTGTCTATCTTTATTCCCAGATCTAGGATGATAGCACATTAGAGATTAAATGGAGATTACTTGGTCCAAGACCTACAGTCTAAAAATGGGGAAAGTCAGTCTCAGAGAATGCAGAGTGGCTTAGTCAAGCTCATAAAGCAGGCAAGCAGTGGCAACAAGACTAGGACACAATTTACTCTAATTTCCCTACCTCTCAATCCCAAACTCTTCTTTTTAAATCAAAGAAAAACAAAGTTTATTAAAGATTTGCCATATTGGGTTGACTCTTAAGGAGCCTACGCATTTGGAATGTTTATATTGACAGGTGGGCCAGACACAATCTCAACTAGGCAGAGTCAGAGCTGGTCCATCACAAACTCTTAACCCTCGCTCCTCCCAAGGTGCTAATGAAACATTTTTGGAGAGGACTATGACCACTATTCTTCCAGTGATATTCAATACAAGTCATGGAATAGTAATTTCTTGAGAATTAAAGTTTTTAGTTATCAAAAGGTTAAGGAGAGGTTCATAGTGAGTGTAAATAGGATGTATTATGTTACCAAAGAAGAATTGCACAAAAGGAGCAGCATGTGTAAGTAGAAGAGGCTGGTCGATTAGCAAAGGTGGAGGATAACGAATGGACCACATGAGCGTTCCATTAATATTTATATTGTGTCTTTGAGAGGTAGAAAAAGGTCTCCAGCAAGTGGGATGGGTCCATTATGGAGGATGTGTAGGAAGACGTGGATAAGTGTTGCACAGCGTAAAAGTACATGGATGGATTTGGATATGCCCCTTTGGAGGAAGTATGTACATTAGTGAGATCACAGATTTATCAAAAGTATTTAAATTTAATCCTTTTGTTAAGTGGCCTAAAACCAAGGATCCTAGGATCCTCTATTTATAGCTGGGTATTCTTTTGGAAACTGAACAGTATTTTTTAGTGACCCAACTCTCCTCCCCAAAACAAAAGTCCTTTTTATTTTTAGCATCATTATTCTTCCCTTGATACTCTAAGGTTGAAAGTACTGGGACACTAGTGCCTCCCTATGACCTCTTGGTTCAAATACGAACTCTTTTGTTCATCATTTAAAAGTCTTCACAACCTGGACCTTTCCTACCTTTCCATTCCTACCTTTCCATTCTCCTCACACTCTAGTTTAGCCAAATAGTCCTATTTGCTGTTGCTCACATTTGACATTCTGTCTTCCATCTTTGTGTTTTTCTATTGTCTGTTTCCCATACCTAGAAAACTCCCCTTCCTCATAGCCACCTCTTAATTTCGATGGCTTCTTTCAAGGCTCAATTCAAGTGGAATCTTTTACTGGAAGCCTTCCACTTGAGTCTTCCCTTTAAGGTTACCTACCTTCTATCCTGTATGCATCATGTATGTATCCCTTTATTTACAATTTGACTTCCTCATAAGTATGTAAACTCCTTGAGGGAAGGGATTTTTGCATTTTTTTGTATCTTCAGTGCTTAGCAAAGTGCCTCAGGCACATGGCAAGTGTTTGATAGACTCTTATTGATTGATTGACCTGAAGAATTAAAGGTAAAAGTCATCCAAGGGTAATGGATTGGTGCACAGTAGGTCTGAGTAGGCTACAATATATTACCCAGATTTCATATTTCAGAAAAAATTCTTCTTCCTTTTGGCTTTGGTGACCTACCTTCCTACTCCCTGTTTTCCAGTCATATTTTCATTTTTCTTTCTTTTTTTAGCCACATTTTCAAAGCTATAGAGTCCTGAAAAGGTTTTCTGTCCCATGGCCCTTCAACTGACTTTTGCATGTCAGTTGCAATGCAAAATGAAATGCCAAAGGCATTTAGGATTTCCATTTTAGGGTATGCTGAGGCCAAGACTTTGCCTTTGTGTTTGTTTCTGTTTCTTAAAACTGTCCCTGGATCTCCTCCAGTCTGTCAGGGCTTCCCCTCTCTCTTCTTCTTATTATAGGGTCTGACTGAAACAAAATTGGAAAGTGGGTAAAGTTTGGTTTAGGTTCCCTGGTGGAAAGATTAATTTTGGAGTCAGAAGACCTGAGTTAGATCTTCCTATATGACCCTGAACAAGTCCTTTCTATTTGGACCTTTATTACAATCTCTAAAGTCAATCTCTAAAGTACCCTCTGTCTTAAGCCCTTTCATTTGTAAGGTTGCTGATATGCTTGTTTTCTGAGAAATTTTTTCTTTCCTCAGGAGATTTCAGTCTGGCACTTTTCTTATTAGATGTTTTGTTTGCTTCAAAAAATCTGTAGCACATGTGATTTGCAAAGACCAAGCCACATGAGAATTCTTCTTGTGATGGAGAAACACATCAATTAAAAAAATTAAATGGATATATTTTGTCTTTAAATTATCTACATTTCCCACTACATCCCTCCCTCTATCTAACCTAGAGAGACATCCCTTTTAATAAAGAAAAGATTCAGCAAAATGAGCCAATGTTTCAGAAAATTCACATTGATGTTAATAAAAGAATTGATCTCTCAGTTTCAAGTCTGAAAGGGATCTCAACAAATTCAAGCATAGAATCAGACTGGGAAGCCCAGTGGAAACTACCTCATTCTGTTTGTTGCATTATCTTTACTTGGTGAGAAAGGACTCATTGCCAGTATTCTATTTTCAGCTGTTCCTCTACTATTCATCCCTTTTCATTCTAAAGATACTTTTATACAAATAATGTGACAACCCTTATTCTCTTGGTTACTCTGATATAGCAGATAAATGGAGTAACCAGGTCTTTGACCCAGAGTATACTTTTTTCTCAATGCCTCTGTGCCCACTCTTTTGCCTGATCCTACGTTATCACCTGGGACCCATGGTGCCCCATTCCTAGAACTTGATATTCTTTCTTGCCTCCTTCAAATCCTTCTAGAGATTCAGGGATTGAAGACCATAGTCTATGCCATGGGGACATAGGCAGGACTTTCTAGAGCATGGACTGCCCCCACACATCATGCCCTAGAGGAATTTTGGCCTTGCTCTCTCTCCAGAATACTGTTTCAGGAAAGCCTTGGCCTTGCCTCACCTCACTTCACTTTCTCCCCTCTAACTTCCTCACTACCCTTTCTTTTCAACCTCCATTCCCACTCCACGTCAGGAATGCTGAACCATGATCAAATCAACTCTGCCTTTGTTCTCGGATGGGCCATGTTAATCTTCTCCCTAATGGTTCTACTTTGACTTTCCAAACTTGACTTTCCTTGATTCTCCTATGTTTTCTCTTATTTTGATCTAAGTTCACTGAAGGCAAGAACTATCTTTGCTATTGTATTCATATCCCTTCCACTTAGCACATGGTAAATAAACACTTAATAAATGTTTTTTCATTCATAATTCGTTTTTAAAAAGATCCATTTTATTGAAAGATACATAATAGAATGATCAAATGTTAAGTCATAATTCAGTAAACAAAAACATGGGCATACTATCCTCTGTACCCCATTTTCACTCCTCAACTGAATTTGCCCCAAGGACAAGAATTCCTAGTAATAGCTTTTGTCTGAAATAAAGCACCCAGACTAACGTGGGAATCTAGAGACTTTGGCTTTGGTTCAACTTCTACCACTAACTGGGCAGCCTCAGGCAATAACTTTAACTCAAATTTCAAGAGCACTTTTAGTTCTAGACTTTTCTGACTTGTGGTATAAGTAGGGTAAGCATTATTCTCATTTCACCGATGAGAAAATGGAGGCTTAGAGAGCGGAAGAGACTTTATCAAAGCAGAAGTAAGATGACACTTTCTCTGCAACAAATAATGGTACTGATAGATTAAACAGGACCTGCCCAGTGTCACGCAGCCAGTATGTATCAGATCAAGGCACATTATAACAAAAGCTAGCTAATGGACTGATTATGCCACCTCTTACATGAAGCCTTTCCTGATTGCCCCAGTCTGATATGCTCTCTTCTGTTCCTCACCTAGTACTGCATTTGTGTGTCTTCTTTTGTACCAACCACATGCTGCCTGATACTACAATCTCTGATTCATCCCCACTATTTACTTGACTGGGAGTCCTTTGAGGGCTAGGGAGTTATCATTTCCAGTCTAGCTTAGGGCCCTGCACACAATAGCTGCTCAATTCATACTTGTAGGATAGTCATGGATTATCCATGAATTTAGAAGGAATCTTGAAGCTCATCTAGGAGTCTAACTTCCTAATTTGGAGGTGAGAAAGCAGATCAGAGAGAGGAAGGTCTCTTGGTACATTGACTAATGGGGATAGAGGGGACTTTAGAAACCATTTGGTTCAATCTTCTTTTTTTACATATGACAAAACCAAGGCCAGAAAAATGATACGACTTGCTCTTTGCTGTGCACTGGATTTGGAACCAAAAGACCTGAATAGGGATCTAAATCTATTCCTTGCAGCATTACTGACTACAGTGCTTCTCTAGAAGGCAAAACTTCACAGTATTTATGGACTACTGGGCACTTCTCATCACTGCTTATGTATCTGTGCATTGGAAGAGAATTCTTGGACCATGCTGACCTGTATAGCTGTTTGTAAGTTATAAGGCAGATGAGACAGGACGTCCTCTATGCCCTAGTCCTGTTTCTTGGATTCAGCTACTTTGGAATCAGATGTGTTAGGTCAAATTAGAAAGGCTAAATAAAACATGTGACTTGGCCTTTGCACATTACATGACTTTGTCAACCATTCAGAAACTTTGTGGCCATGCATCATGAATACTTTTTTTTTCAGAAGAGCATTAGAAGATTCTAAACATAGTGAACGTTAAACATTAAATTAGCTATGTATTAATGAAGAAGAGATGATTGATTGTGCTCAGATCACAGAAAAATCAGCCAAGTGCAGTGAGCCCATCAGCTAGTTAAAGCAAAAACCCAAATCAACCTAAATTAGAAGGAAAACTAATGTTGAGAAGAGGATACTTGAAGAGCTTCAAGCTGATCTATTGAAATTATCCATCAATGCTAAAGTAAAAGGAAAAATATAAAAACACTGTCCTTGATCATCATTTCCTATGAGAATCTAATAAAGCAATTCCCACATGATGGAGATGAAATGAACTTAGAAAACACATTAGTCAGTGAACACTTGATGTCTTTGCCAAGCAGAGAGAGAGATGGCCAGTCAAAGGCAACAACAGGTCAAGTTAAGTAAATTGCCCAACGTAGAGCAAGATTAGAATGCAAACACATTTGTCAAACTCTGAGGATGGTAGAAAATTACGAGTAGCATCACAGCATAAGACAAGTAAAAGGCAGTGTAAGTAAAAATAGAGCAAAAAGCTTGATGTGAGTCCTAAATCACCTACCTTCTCCCACAAATATTGATAGATGAAATTAGCAGGAGAACAACTAATAGGTGCAAAATGGAATAAATTTGTTGAGATTTCTGTAAAGATCTGTTTTCATCATCAGTGTCACAGGAATCACCACAATCAAACTCTTCAATTTCCAAAATGTTACAAAAAGAGGTAGAATTAGCACTTCAGAAGATGAAGTCAGGAGGAATCGTTGAAACAGATCAATAAGAACTCATAGCTCATGTTTATATAAGGGTAGCTAAACAACTTACATTATATCATTTTATCTTTATAATAATTGTTACTATTTTACAAAAGAGGAAACTGAGACAAAGAGATTAAATGTCCTGTCCCTGGTCATACCTTTAGTAGGTAGATAGATGATAAAATATTAAGGATTTATGTTAAGTGAGACAGATACAAATACCATCAAATAAGGTAGTCTATGCCCTCAAGAAACTAATATTCCAGTGAGGGAAATCAACCCATAAAAGGGAGCTGGAAGGGGAAGAATATTCATAGCAGCATTTCATAGACTTCCAGTCAACTCCACATTCTAAGTCCCTTTGGAGAAAACTCCATGAGGTCTAGGAAAGCATATAGGGATGAGCTATCCTTCATAGATAAGAAGATAATTTTCTATGTTTTGTTTGTTCCCTACCCCTTTCTTTGCCTTTTGGTGGGGGAAGGCCTTTCTGAGCACCAAGAAAAGGTACTTATTGAATATAGCCTACTGGAACTTCAACTGGGGCAAGCCCATAGATGTTTTGCCCAGAAATAAACTTTCAGTCGTCAGACCAGGATGTCAATAATCAGACTTCACCCTAGATCAGACCACTTTGGATGCACTGAAAGTTTGCAGGTACTAGATCTGCATTGTCCCTGATAGCATTGAAGAATGCAAAGAATACTATGAAGATAGTAGCAACAAAGTGACAGAGAATACAGATCAGGAACAAACAAAGCTGACACCTTCCCTCCAGAAATGGCTAACAAATGATGCTCACACAACATCCCAGTTCGGAAAGTAAGGCTAAAGAATGAGGGACGCAAAAAGACTCACACGATAAGGAAGCATTACAGGGCCAGATGTGTCAAAATAGGGTAATCAGAAGAGAATAACTTTAACTTTAATAATAATGACTTAATAATAACTTTTAAAATATCTATAAAGAAAACCTCAAAGAAAATTATCGGTTGGTCACAAGGTCAGCTACAATACAAACAACCTATCTGAGTTATAAAGGCAAATAATGAGAAAGTGACAAAGTCCAGATTCTAAACCAGGTCCTTTAACTACAAATCCAGTGCTCTTTTGATTATACCATAGCACATGCTAAATAATTGTAAATAATCCCTAATGATTATAGATGCTTTCTTGGGAATGTACTGAATTTAATTCAGCTCAGTTCAATTCAAAACTTGTAACTAATATGAATAAGGCATAATGTTTAGCATGAAGGATATAATAATAAAAAATGGCACTGTTCTTGCCTGATCACAGTATAATGGGGAAGTGGTGAGGTTAGATGGCAGTATAATATTTACACAAATATTTGTGATATAATGTGTTTGAAAATAGGGATAAAGATTAAGAAATGATGATGCCCAAAGTTTCACTACTGAGAAAATAAAAAAATCAGCAAGTACTACAAATGAAGGCTTGATTTATTGTTTTATCGATTGTTTAGACTTAAGAAAACAATGGGGAAAATATTAATATGCCGGTTAAACAAAAAGTGTGTGGTGCATACTTTTTTTTCTCTTTTTAGAGAGCTGGTTGCTAAACAATTACCAGCACATCTTTGAGTGAAAATATATGGCTGTTAATTTGACAGGCATTTCCAAGTCAGTTATCTGTACGTGACAATGGACCATAGACTCTCTAGAGTAAAGGTTAAAAGCAGCACCAAGTTAGAAGAAAGGGTAAAGTTGAGAAGACACAGCATGTAGTCACAGTAACTATGACTTCACCTATTCAAAGAAGCTACTGATACTGAAAAAAGGGGAAATGTATAAGGAAAGACATCTGCATGAACTCTCAGCATTTTCTAAAGAAATTAATTTATATGAAATGATTGACAGAATAAGGAGAGGCAAAAGAGCTTATAAACTTCTTTATCTAGTAAACTTTTGATCTTCTTGTATCAAATGGAGAGACATAGTAACCAAGGCAGATAGAAGTTTAGACTACAAATTCATTTGCAAAATGGTGCAGAGAAAGATTATGGAAAATTATAAGCCATTTTGACTTACAAAGTACAAAACAGTGATGAGTGGTAGTGGAGGGGAAAATGAGTCACCAAAAACTTGGCTTGAGGCTGAACTTAGTGAGATGACCCCAAGAAAATTTAAAGACAAAGAAGAAGAGAGTACAGCAGATGGCCAAAAAATGGAACAACTCTGTTAGCATTTCTATAACAATCTGTTTTTATCACGAGTGATGTGTTAAATGATGAAGTGGAAATGAAACTAAAGAAAACATAGAACTAGTAGACAAGAAATTTGTGCTGGAAGCAGCACAATTTTTAAAGCATGGACTGATTAATTTTCAAGATATTTCAAAAAGGGGAAGATTATGAAAGACCAAAAAAAGGGTGATCAGAAGGGCATTTATCATAGCAAATGCTGTAGTTTTGCTTTATCACTATGAAAATCTTTATTGAAATGATTTATAAAGGTATGGAGGATATATATGATGAAAATATGAGAAAGGAACAGAAGAGCTTTCCCAAATGATTTTTAAAAGAACAGATCACCTTTTCAATGTCACACAAATTGCTGAAAAGTGCAACAGAAAATACAAGATCCCATTGTGCTTCTTATTTGGTGATTATTTAAAAAGCACCTGACTTGGTAGAGCGAAAAAAGACTTAAAGATCTTGTCCAAGAAAGTGCCTTCTCTCCCTCTTTCCCTCCCTCCCTCTCTCTTCCTCTCCCTCCCTCTTTATTCTCTCTCTCCCTCTCCTCCTCCTCCTCCTCCTCCTCCTCCTCTCTCTCTCTCTCTCTCTCTTTCTCTCTCTCTGTGTCTGTCTCTGTCTCTCTCTCTTTCTTCTATCTCTCTCTCCTCTCTCTCTCTCTTTCTGTCTCTGCCTCTTTCTCTCTCCCCTTTCCTCCCTCCTTCCCTCCATTTCTTCCTCTACATCCCCATATCCTACTTTCTTGCCTCATATATATTTATATAATATTTATGTTACAATTATTCCTTGATAAATGTAACTCTAGAAACACTTTTGTTCAAAGTTGCTTTGATCATTATTAACTGAGGCATAAAATAGAAAGATATTGTCTATTATCTAGGCTAGGAGAATGTTACAGACAAAACCAAATGTAGGAAGGATTCCTTCAGAAGTTCCCAAACTTATTTGGCCTACTGTCACCTTTTCAAAGCAAAATTACTCAGTGCCCCACTGGGGTTGGTTAGTTAATCCTTATTTTTATTCAGTGCCCTTCCCTCTTGCACCTAAGGCTACTACTGTCTTCTTGTATTGTTCCAATGCCCTCCATAGGGCAGTATAGCCAACTTTGGGAACCTATGAAAGATGGTGAGTTGCTCTAGGTATTTGTGAATTATGATATTTATTGTACAAAGTTCCAGCATACTGTACAGCTTTCTCAATGAGATTCATGACTACGCAGAAGAAATTCACACAGAAAAATCCAAATGGATAAAGAATACTTATTGTTCAGATTGTGATGTGAAGTGTGATGGGCAGCCCATTAAGTTCATCTATGAGCACATGGAGCTGTGTCCAGAATTGAAAAGGAAGGAAAGAGTGGGCTGAATTGCATTTGGGAAACTGCACAAAACTTTCATGAATGCTAACTTTTTCCTAACATAAAACACCAACATTCATCTGGTGTTACTTGATGGTGGTGAATCATAGAACACCACAATTTTTCAAAGAGTAATTGAGAGGTATATGGTGTGTTTTAGTACATTAACTAAGTTGACTTGGGTACAGGAATCAATGAAAAAGATATGATTTGGAAAATATATATTTGGAAAATGAGTTGAGGTCATATATCAAGAATATGAGTCAAATAGTTGCATTGGCATACCTAGAATATTAAAGCATTTACAGGACCCAGTATTCTGGGTAGAGCCTCTAGTGAGTATGTATAGGAGGCCATGGACAAACATTGCACATAAGGAGGGTGTGTGGAGGGTTTTTATTCTATGCCAATGGAGGGGCACTCATGCAAATGAGATCATTTCTCTCTAGGTTACACTCCCGACTCTGCTTGCAGACTTGCTCCACAGTGTCCCAGAAATCTTTCCACCCTGGAAGCCCACTCTATTTCTAGACTTTACACTCCAGTCCATCGCCCCTCCCTCTGATTGACTGGCTTTTCTTAAAACCTCATATTTTAAGGAAGACTTCTAAGTCACTTTCCCCTCCTCCCCCATCTTCATTCTTCTCCAGGTTCTATTCCTGACTCTCCTTAATTTTTCACTACCTTCCTCTTCCCAAACATTCTGACTTTTGAGTATGTGCTGTCTTCTCCAAGGAGAATGCAAGCTCCTTGAGGACATGAATTGTAGTTATATTTGTATTGTATTCCCTGCACTTATCGCAGTGAGTGGCAAATAGTAAGTGCTTAATACTTGTCAACTTGATGAAATCACAGATCCAGTAAAGTACTAAAGTATTAGAGCAGGAAGTAGAATATGGTTTTGGCAAAGTAGATGTGGTTAAAGTGTCAGGGAAAAGAAGTGTGTGAGGCAAGAAGAATTTCTTGTGTCTGTAAGAAAAAGACATCTTAGGGATTCACTTGTGGCCTTTGAAGGAAGGGGGAAATTTCAAGAGATGAAGATGGGGATGGCTTTTCCAAAGCATGAACAAAGGTACAGAGATGAGAGTAGATAAGGTGGAAATAGGAAACAGAATAACCCAGTTTGACTGGCACATAGATTGCATGAAGAGGAGCCATAGGAGATTGGGCTAGCAAGATAAAGTAGAGCCAAACAATCTTGAATGCTGAGATGAGAATATTCAACTTTGTTTAACAGGCAAAGGGGAGCTACTGATAGTTTCTAAACAGAGAAGCAATATAACCATGGCAGTGAATGAGAAAGATTATTCATGCAGAGAGGTGAAAGATAAGCTGGAAATAGGATAGATAGGAAGCAGAGAGATCAGGTAGGTAGATAGGTATCATAATGACCTGGGTGAGAAGAAAAGGCTTTCAAAGTGGTTGAGAGGTAGCCAAGGAGGTGAGAAAATTTGAGGTAGAATCAACAGGACCTGGCAATGTGTTGGCTATATAGGATTAGGGAAGAAAAGGATAAAAGATGATCCTGATGTTGGGAGTCTGAATATTTTAGAGGATGGTGGTACCATTAACCGAAAGAGAAAAATTCACAAGATCATAAAACTAGAGATCCAAGAGACCTCAGAGAGCATCTAGGTCAAGCCCTATCACTTTACAGAGAAGAAAATGGATGCCTAGAGGTTGTGACTTGCCCAAGGTGAAAGAGGTATGAAGTGGCAGAAGCAGGATTTAAACTCATGTCTTTTGACTCTAAAGCCAATGCTCTTTTCCATTATAACATATTGTATAGAAACTGAGGGCTGGGAGAAGGATAGTAACTTCAGTTTGAGGCATATTGTGTTTGAGGTGCCAGCAAGATACCCACAGGGAAATGTTCAGCAGGCAGCTGGAAAAGACAGACTGGGGATAGGTTTATGAAAGGCATGTAGAATTGAGAGCCACATACATACAGGAGATAAATGAAAGCATCTGGGTGGATGAGATCAGCAAATGGGAGAATGGAAAGAAAATGATGCTAGAAGAGGGCTCAAGATAGAGAATCCTATGTGAGGGAGCCATACTGGTGAAACAAAGCATCAAAGAAACCTGAGAGGCAAAGCAGGGACTAGATTTTGGGGGTCCTGAATCTCAGCCTAAGGGTTTTTGGGGTTATATCACACTCTTTGAAGGACTTAGTTTTAGCACAGACAGTAGGCACATGTGTATATGTACTTTGCTGGGCTCCAAAGAGTACAAATAGAATGCCACTGGGTTAAAAGCAGGCATAGATCCTGTGGACTTTCTCTGCTTTTGGAAGTCATTCTAGTGCAGGGATTCTTAACCTGGGATTCATGAATAGACTTCAGGGAGTCTGTTGTCTGCGAGGGGGAAAAAAGTATCCTTTTATTTTCCCTAGACCTTGGTTTCCTTTATAATTCTATGTATTTTGTACATTTGAAAAAATGCCATTCTAAGGGAGTCCATAGATTTTCCTAGACTGCTAAAGAGGTCCATGATACAAAAAAATTCTTGGTCTGTTGTTTTGCAGACATACACTGCTTGGTGGTAGGAGGCAAGAATTTGTCTGTCTAGAAGTCAATTAAGGGCTTATGTAGTCTGATGATATAATTTCCTTAAGCATACTTCCTTTGTGTACTCAAAATTTAGAAGAGAGGGTGGGAATTTATGCAGCTTTTGAATTAAAGTAGGCAATAATATTCTGGCTTCTTCTCCTCTTACCTTGCTTTCATGTGCCTGTGGTGTGGTAGGAGGAGCACTAGAATTGGAGTCAAGGACCCATTATTTATGTGTATGTGCATGTATATGTGTGTATATGTATGTGTGCATGTATATGTATATTATATATGTGTATTCATATAGATATGTATATGTAATATGTATGTGTATCATGAGAGTAACCACGGGAGCCATACCCTTTCCAATCTGCTCCATGAGATGGTCCTAGAGGTATAGCTTCATAACAGGCTACATGGGATGAATCCCACAGTCTCCCATCTGATAAATCTGGGGAGCTGATTTTGCTGGATTGGGGTCTATGTGGTCTATGCTATGGGGGCATGTGCTGGGGAAGGGCCTAAAGTGGCAATTCCATGGAGAAAATTGTGGAAACCCCCAAGACTTAATTACTTGTGAAATTAGGGTGTTAGATCAGGTGACCTCCAGCTGGAAATTTAGAGGGTAGAAATATAAGCATGACTCTAATCCTGAATTGTTAATAATTATTTCCAGTTTCCCAGTATTTAGTTGTAACATTTTTGCACCTCAGGGCCCCACAACCCTACTATCCAGCTCCAGAGTTCTCTGATCCCCAGTGGTAATGTTCTCCCTTAGTGAGCTCAGTCTTCTCATTGTCCCCGGCACATGCCTGGTTGTTCCCAAATCCAAGCCTTTGTTTCTGTCATTCCTTTCATGTGGAAAATGATGGACTCAGTTATCAACAAATCACCAGGACTGAATCAAAGCAATTTTGAAGGAATTTGTTAGGCTGGATAAGGAATTTACTGGCTAAGGGATGGAGTGGTCTGGGTTTGAGCAAAACCTGGTTCAGATTCAAGTGTATAAAATTTTATCATTCATTTGATGTCTTGAGGGAAGTTGTGAAGGCTGCCTTTTTGTTTGCTTCCTTGGGTGGAGATGTGGCTGCATTCTAAGAATGATGACTGGTTGCCTATGTTCAGCTAGAGAAGAAAGGCAGAAAGGATAGTATGAGTCATAGTAACTGTTAGAGATGATGGACAGTAGGACTAGAGACAGGGGCAGGAGCTCAAGTGCATTAATTAATTATATTAATGAGCTAGATAAGCAAAAGCTAAGACCGAATATTCAGTAGCCATGATTGAATGTCTTTCATGACACAGTAGGTAAGTAAGGAGATCTACCAGATGTCTTGGGCATGCAAGGAAAGTGGAATGCAGTTTATTTCAATTTAACAACCATTTATGAAGTAATGGCTATATATAAGCTCTCTGCTTGATGCAAGAGATATAAAAACAAAATAATCTCTGCCCTCAAGGAACTTACTTACTATATTCTTTTGGAAGGCTATGCCATGTGCACAAGTAAGTAAATATAAATTACATAGAGTAATTTTGAGGAAAATCGAGAGTGCTGATAACTGGTGGCATCAGGAAAGCTCTTGGGAATAAGGTGGTCCATGAACACTGGTTGGGAGGAAATCAGGGACTCTGAAGTGAGGGTGAGCTAATAGTGCATTCTAGATATGGGAGATAATTTGTAGAAAGACAAAGAGTTAGGAGATGGATGTAATGTCCTTTGTTCAGACCCTCTTGTACAGCAATTCCAACCCCTTAGCATGTAGCCAGCATTATAAGGATTGGAAGGGAAGAAGGATGGCAGAGTTCATGGAAAGCCAGTCTTGGAACCAAAACACTTGTATTCAGGCCCAGCTTCTGATAAATATTGGCTGTGTGGTCAATGGCAAGCCACTTACCCTCTTAAAGCTCTAAGCAGCTCTCTGAGATGATAAACTGCAGAGAAGTATCTGACTTTCAATGGTACAGGAAGTTTCCTCATCTAGGGATTTCTCCATGCCAGTAAAATCACTGATCTAGTCCCTAGCCTTAGGGATAAAGTACTTAGAGAAATCTAGGTTTACTTTCAGTTATTCTGACACCTTAGAAAGTGCTGATAGATGGAGTATCATGGGGCAAGAAGCCTCAAGAGTGAAATTGCTTTAATTTCTTGGCTGTCACCTAGAAGAGGGGATTAGATTTGTTCTGTATAACTCCCGAGGACAGAATTAGGATAAAGACCTGTAAGATACTGAACAAGTTGCTTAACATCTCTTGGCCTCAGTTGCCTCATGTACTCAACAAGAAATTGAACTAGAAATTCCTTCTAGCTCTGAATATGATGAGTAAATTACTAGGGACCAACTCTTGGTTGTATATAATTCCGAACTGTGGCAAGTAGTAAGGGTCCAATCTTTAGAGGTTCAAACTGAGACTGGATGACCCCTTGTTCACAGAGGGGGTCTCTGCATGGAGTGGGAGGCTGGATTAGGAGCCCTCAAAATTCCTTCCATGTTTCTGCATTTTTCTCAGGATGTTTTGCTGAGTCTCCAAGTCAATTTTCTTCCCCACAAGATTTGACCAGTAATTAAGTTGTATGGGAGAAATGAGGAGGATGACAGCTTAAGTATAAACACATGGAGCATATCCGGCTGCTTCCCTTGACTTAATAATCCTTTGCTAATAAACAGGATGATGAAAATGGCACAAAAGAGGAAGCTGTTGGATTTAAGTGGTTACTGGGTTAATAACTCACTTAAGTTACATTGATAACTAGTTGCTGGCCAGCTGATCATTGACAAGAAAAACATCGAGTCTTGTTTGCAGTTCACCTTGAAAGTCCGTAACTTCTGCTTGTTGTAGATTGTTTCCATGGCAACCAGAATAATTAACTTTAATTACCACATTTCTCTGTGGTTATTTCTTGCTAATTCACTTTGGAATTGCCCTGAAGTAGTTTAGTAACCAGAAGGAGAGGCTCAGTCTTTGTTTTCCAGAGGTAACCTTTCTGGCATTGTTTTATCTCACCATTTTAAAAGCTCATGTTCCCCAAGCTTAGCTGGCCCTAATGCTGAAGCATATTCATCTCGTAGCTACGGGTAAGGCTTAGCAAATTAAGAACAACTGGGAATAACTCGGGAATCAGGGTTTGATTTCTTCCATTCGTAACGAAGGGTATCTATTTGTACCAACTGGGTGTGCTGCTTTAAGTCCCTTCGTCTCTCTAAGGCCCATTTTCCTCATCTGTAGGATAAAGGAGTTGGACAAAATGATTCCTAAGATTCCTTGCATCTTGAACTCTTATGACTTTCCTCTTGAATTGCTCTCCTCCCTCAGAGACTTTTTTGATATTTTACCTCCTTGGTTCTTGTTTGCCTACCTGACCCCTATCTGCAGGCCTTCCAGAAGGTTAAGGCTTCTCCCTCTGTTCTTGCCTCTCTACAGTCACATGCTGTCTTTGTGACAGTGACTCCCCAAATGACATTGGCAACCTGACCTCTCTCCTGAACTCCAATCATGTGTTTCTGATTTTGCCTTAGCTATCCTGCCAGTAACTCAAATTGAATGCATGGCCTTCCTTCAAAGGCAGTTCCCTTTCTGAACTGTCTGATGTTCTACAGTGGCATCTTCATTCTCCCAGTTTTCGAAACTAAAATTCTCAACGTCATCTTTGACTCTTTTGGCTTCCTTAATTGTTCTTTTTCAGTTTCTTGCCAAGTCCCTTCAACATCTTCTCTAAAATGACTCTTGAATTCTTATATAATAGGATGTTGGACACAAGATAGGTTCTTTGGCAGAAAGAAACCCTCAGTATCCCTCCCCTCAATTTGATCTCCTGGGAGCTGCTCTGACTGTGTGAGGGACCAGAATTATGATTGCTAACTAGCTTCCCCCTCCATTCCTTTGGGAGGGGGAAAGATGAAGGCCAGTGAAAATGTGCCCCTGGGGGCATTGGCCAGATGGAGAGGGTAGCCTCAGAGCCTGGGGCAAGCAAACAGAGCTGAGGCAACTGCTGTCACCAGTAGCTATGCCCGGGAATGAGATGAGTGCCCCAGGAAACTGTACAGAGAGAGAGCACCAGATGGGAGCCCCAAATTATGGAACAAGGACTGTGTGATGGAACCATGTGCCAGAGGCACAAAGCAGATGCTGAGTTTGTTCAAACTGTTCAGACCACTGAGATCAAGGCTGATGATTCCTCATTCCCTTCTCCTTCTTCTGTTTTGTCCTTCCTGGGAGAGGTGTGTCTGTTCCCAGAGGCTCTTTCTTAAGATGTGTTGGTTCTCTGTTTCCCTTTTGTTTCAAGTTGGTTTTTCTAAGATAAATTTTATTAGCTATTTCCTTACTGATATCTATGGGTCCTTGCTCAAACGCAGAGGAGAAAATGCAACAGCGGAACCTTAGGGAAGGAAGGACGAAGAGAGAAATGGATTTTGCAGCTGTGATATATGGATGTACACAATATGTGTGTGTATAAATACACATTTATACACATATAGTCATGCATATGTGTGTGCATGTATACACATATATAGATACACATGTAATGTATTGCGCATATTTATCTATCTATATCTATCTATATATAGATTTATCTATATATACTAGGGCAATTTCTTGACTGGGGGCCTGAGCTCAGAATTATTGATTTGCTTTTTTGAACTGCTCATTGCAGAGAGAGGAAAACAGACATATCTTCTCATGGAATGAGCTTAATAACTTTGATTGTGGGAGAGTGTTATAAGCTGGCATTTGTATGAGAGATGGCACCTTGACCATTTTCCTTTTTGGTAGTTTTTCCATAGAGATTTGAAAAGAAAACCAAATCCTCCAGAGAGGAGAAGCTTAATAAAGATAAAGTCATGCCTGAGGGGAGGAGCTGGATAGAAGTCCTGGAGAAGACAAAGAATTTGTGCAAAACTTTATATGAAAAGATAGGGTGAACCAAAGGACCTCTTTCAGTTTTAGCCGTAATAGTGTCTGCTGTCCAACTCCAGGTAGGCAAATTATGTGCCATACTTGTTTGGTAAGATTGTGGTATAAAGCTGAGCAGATGAACTCTCTATTCTGTAATTACATAGAGACCTATATAACACTTTAGTTTGCAAATCCAGGGATGGCCTGTATTTAAGAGGCTGCTCCAATTTGACTTCTGAAGCTATTATCCACATAAAGTCAGCGATGCTGGAAGGTTGTCCTTTTGCAAGCCCTCCCTTGCCGCTGGAGATGTGAACTTCCATTCAATAAAAGTTATTTTTGCTGCAAAACTGTTCTCATTGTTCTGATGCTCAGGGATTTCAACCCAGGACCCAAATAGGATACACTTAGTACAGTCAGCTGGATTGTTGGGGCTTCCTAAGCTGAGGTCATGCCATTGCTTTGGAGGGAAAAAAGGGGAGGTAGAAACTACTATAGACTACTGCTTAAAAAAAGAATCAAGTGATATGAAATAGTCATGTAATGATAGTGGCTGTCTGCTTGTGGGTAGAGACATTTTGTATCTCTGTGGCAGCTAGGTGACAGGAATCAGGAAGACTTGAGTTCAAATCTAGCTTCCATAGTTAATGGCTTTGTGATCCTGGTCAAGTCACTTATGTAGATAATGACAGCACCTACGTTTCAGGGTTGTGAAGATCAAAGCAGGAAAGGAAGGGAATAAGTGTTTCTGTTAGCTGATTTACAAATGTTATCTCATATCTCACCTGATCATCACAAGAACCTGCTGGATTTGAACTTGGGTCTTCCTGACTCCAGGCCCAGTGCCCTATCTATAGCAACACCAGCTTCCTCTACATAAGATAATATTGGCAAAGTGCTTAGCATAATGCCTAACACATAACAGACGATAAATCCTTTCTTCTTTCCTTCCTTTCTTTTCTCCTCCTTTCTTTCCTCTGATCTTTGTGCACCCAGTCCTGAGTCAGAGCTAGAGGAAGATATCATCTCCGTCTAACAGAGCATAGGGCAGCCGGGAATCTGGGATGGGACCTATTAAATGTGTCCTGAAAATCTGAATTAACTTGCTTCAAGCAGAGGTTAAGGACTTTTAAGGGTCCAAGTAGGGATTTGTCTCTGCTTCTGTATGACAAAAAGAGCAAAGTAAAAAGCAGAAGGGCTCCAGATGATTCCTACGACCTTCGTTCTGTGACCCAACTGAGCATTTGTCTCAAGCAGAAGCTAAAAGTTCATTTAACAATGATTTACATTCATAGGACCACGGATTTAGAGTTAGAAGATACTTCAGAGGTCATTTTGTTTAGGCCCTTTTTTTTACAAATGAGGGAACTGAAGACCAGAGAGGTTGTGTAACTCACCCAATGACACACAGTAATTAGGAGAGACAGAATTTGATTTTAGATCCTCTGGCTCCTAATCCAGTAATTTAGGGTTAGGACTACTCCAGTCTTTGTTAATCCATTCAATGACAAAGCTGCCAATAAGTCATACCTGATTTCTTTCTTTCTTTTTTTTCGTGGTGTAGGGAATAGAAATTCTTAGAGTAATTTATTATGTATTAAATGCTACTGAAAAGTTATTAATTTACATTTTTTTTTGTATTTGTATCCAAAGCATCTTTGGGATCATTTTCCTGTCCAGCTATGCATGTATATAGTTAGCCTGCAAGACATTTTTATTGATTCTTAATTTTTTTTTGAAAAATGCCTATAAGAAGAAAAATCCAACTCCTTTTTTGTATTGTCTGGAAGTTATTCAATCCAGGTATATATCTGTTCATTTATTTGTCTTCAATAGAGTACTTTGACTAAGAGAGAGGACTGACAGGTGTGCAAAATGTTTACAATTCTTTGTGAAATTGCAGTTTATCATCCATTTATATAAGTTACTGTTATAAAATACTACCTGTATTTTTTGAGTTACTACTAGATACTTTTGAAGCTTGTAGCTATGAATTTGCAACTGAAATTTATTTTGCCAGTTGTTGCAGGAAGATATCAGAGACTTGGAAGAACCAACAAATCATACATGGAGAGGTGATAGAGAAAACCATTGTGGGAGATAAGGAGTGAGAGGATGAGGAAGATGGAGGGGGAGTAGCCATTAGAGCAAAAGAGTCATACAGAAGTCATTATAGATCCCTCATTACTATCTAGAACTACATCCAGGCTTAATGAATGTGAGTGGAGTGGGGTATGGGATGGGGGGAATCCTCCTCCTATTTCTATGGGCACCAGGACTGTCTGAGATTACACCACACTTAAAATGTGCCTGATCTGGGTGTGGGAAGGGTGTAGATATTCAAGGTTTTTACCTATAGCTAGGAGAAAATTGGGGGGATCTTTGTAGCAGTCTTCATAGAAGAACCTGACCACTGAGTAATTAATCGCTTTTGGGTTGTTGAATTTTTCTTTGAGTCCCCAGTGGGACTGAAGCTAGGACAGGGCAATACTAATGAGTCTGTACCTATGCAGGGAAAAGGCCTCCCTATTTACTTCCTTGTCACCAGATTATCCTTCTAAATCCTGGTAAACTGCTGAGCTGGAGGACACTGAGGTGATGGCTGAACACATGCCCTGCAGAGCCCAAGACTGGAGGCCATTCCGCAAAATCACCAGTCCTGCCTGAACCCCAACTATGTCTTCAGACTAGTTCTATTATTTATACTGCTCTGCAGGTGTCAATGTCTACCCAGCATCTCCCTCTGGAGGAAGTGGCCTCTCAGAAACTAGGGTATATGTCAAATTATGCTTGGGTGGTTTCAGCAAAAACCTTGAAGACGGTACTTGATCTGAGCTTTGAAGGAAACCAGTGTTACTAAGAAGCAGAGCTGAGGAGGGACTGTATTACAGGCATAGCCTATTCAAAAGCACTAAGATGAAAGATGAAATTTGATATTTGAGGAATAGAAAAAAGTCCAGTTAGACTACAATGTCTAAAGTGTGAAGGGGAACAATAAATAATCAAGTTGGAAAGGTAAGTTGAGACAAGGTTGTGAAGGGTTTAAAATACCAAACAGTGGAGTATTTATTTGACTAGAGAAAAAATAGGGAGCCAATAGTTTATTCAACAGCAGAGTCACATGTTCTGGATTCTGCGTTAAGAATACTGAGCAGTAGCTGGGACAAAGATTTAAAAGTTGGGTGAGACATGATCCCTGCCCTCATTTGGAGTTTGCAGTTCAGTATGACATCTGCATACTATCAAACATTTATAGAGTACCTACTATTTGCTGTGCATCTAGGGCATCAGCCCAAACTACCATTTTCCTTTTATAAGCCCAATTATAAATGATAGGATTTGAAGATTTCGAGCTACAAAGGACCCTATTTTTTTCTTAGGTGCAAATGGTCTTCTTAAGTCTATCTAGTCCAATCCCTTCATTTTACAGAGAAAGAAACTGAGGCTCAGAGAAAAGGAAGTGACTTGTCCAAGACCACTATTATCAATTTTTCTAAAGCCAACATGCCATGCAATATATCTTGTAGTTATTACATAATTTTGCTCCAAAGGAAGGAATTAGATTGTTCTTGGTTATTATTCATTTTCTGTATTTAATATTTTACTCTTTCCAACTATTAAAATTATTTTTCATTTGATTTTTAAAAATTTTTGAGTTCCAAAATCCCTTCCTCTCTCCCCTTCTTGAAAAGGCAAGTAATTTGATATAGATTTGATATAGATTATACGCATGTAGTCATGCAAAGCATTTTCATATTAGCCATGTTTCAAAAGAAAACACAAACCAAAAAAAGTAAAAAAATCCTCCAAAAACCCACATGCTCTGATCTATATTCAGATTCCATCAGCTCTTTCTCTGGAGGTGGATAGCATTTTTCATTGGAATTGTCTCATATCACTGTATTGCTGAGAACAGCTAAGTCACTCACTATTGCTCTGTACAGTGCTCTCCTGGTTCTGCTCACTTCATTTTGCATCAGTTCATGTAAGTCCAGGTTTTTCTGACAGCATCCTGCTTGTCATTTCTTATAACACAATAGAATTCCATCACAATCATATACTACTTACATTTTGACATTTAATTTTTATTGACTTCTTTCTTCTGTGTGGTTGGCTTCTCTATTTCCCATTTACTTTGTTTTCACATAGGATGGGCTACCTCAGGAGGTCAGGGATGTCCCATCAATGGAAGTGTTCAAGAATAGGTTGGATGACCCTCTGTCAGATATACCTCCTGGCAGTCATTCTTTATAGACCCAATATTTTCATATATATATATATATATATACTTGTATATGTGTTTGTTCATTTGTTTGTTTATTTATAAAATTCATTTATAAAAAATTTGAGTCCCAAATTGTTTCCCTTCGTTTTGCCCCTCCTCCACCCATTGAGAAGGCAATCAATATATCAGTTATACATGTGAAGTCATGCAAAGCATATTTACAGATTGCCTATGTTGAGTATAATGACAACCACAAAAATCAATAAAGAAATTCAAAAAGTATATTTCAGTATACACTCAGAGTTCATCAGTTTTCTCTTTGGAAATGGATAATTTTTTCATCATGGGTCCTTTGGAATTATCTTAGATCATTGTATTGATGAAAGCAGCTAAGTCTTTCACAGTTAATCATCATTACAATGTTGCTATCACCATGCACGGTGTTCTCCAAATACTACTCACTTCACTTTGCATCAATTCACATTAAGACCCAGGTTTTTCTGAAGTCATCTTCCTTATGATTTCTTACAACACAGTTGTTTTCCACCACAATCACATGCCACAACAATCAATCCCCATTTTACATTTTCTTCTATCTTTTCATTCTTTAGATTCTGTTTGACTGATTCTTGATGTCTCATAGATTCTAATATAGCTTCTAGTTTCCCGATTGTAATTTTTATCAAATTGTTTTCTTCAGTAACCTTTTGTAGATAAGTACTATCGGGGGGAGGAGCCAAGATGACGGAGTAGAAAGACTGACCATATGCTAGCTCTGAACCCACAGCCCGTAAATTTCTTGTAAAAAGAACTCCCCACAAATTCTGGAGCAGTGGAAGCCACGCAGCAATGCAGTGGAAGAGATTTCCATTCCAGAGAGCCCTGAAAAACCGCCACCAAAGGTTCATCACGCACCGGACAGTGGAGCCCAGCCCTGTCCTGCCCTGGCTGTGCGGCCCCGAGAGGAGCAGATCCAAGCAGGCTTCAGGGATGGAATCACCAGCAGCTGCGAAGGTTCCTCCACCCACAGGCACTACAGGTCAGTGAGAGAGACTTCTGGGCTGGCCGAGAGGGGAGTGGAGTATCTCCATAGCTCAGGCCCCCTTGGGAGGCAGCGCCAGAGGCAGTGGCAGCCAGGGGCTCCTGGAGCAGCAAGGAGCTCAGGTCCATTACTGAAGATATCTGCATAAACCCCCTGAGGGAACTGAGCCTGGGAGGCAGCCCTGCCCCAACCTGAGCACCAGAACTTAAGCTCACATTGAATAGCAGCCATGCCTGGCCGCTGAAAGCCCTGAGGCTGGGGAGCAGCATTTGAATCTCAGACCCCAAGCACTAGCTGGGCAGATCTGGGCAGGGGTGGAGAGGAGTCTCAGAAGTCAAGTAACTGGCTGGGAAAATGCCCAGAAAAGGGAAGAAAAGTAAGACCATAGAAAGCTACTTTCTTGGTGAACATGTGTTTCCTCCTTTCATTTCTGATGAGGAAGAACAATGCTTACCATCAGGGAAAGACATAGAAGTCAAGGCCTCGATATCCCAAACATCTGAAATAGATATCCAATGGGCTCAGGCCATGGAAGAGCTCAAAAAGGATTTTGAAAATCAAGTTAGACAGGTGGAGGAAAAACTGGGAAGAGAAATGAGAGAGATACAAGGAAAGCATGAAAAATGGGTCAGTACCTTGCTAAAGGAGACCCAAAAAAATGCTGAAGAAAATAACACCTTGAAAAATAGGCTCACTCAGTTGGCAAAAGAGGTTCAAAAAGCCAATGAGGAGAAGAATGCTTTCAAAAGCAAAATTAGCCAAATGGAAAAAGAGGTTCAAAAGTTCACTGAAGATAATAGTTCTCTCAAAATTAGAATGGAACAGATGGAGGCTAATGACTTTAGGAGAAACCAAGAAATCACAAAACAAAACCAAAAGAATAAAAAATGGAAGATAATGTGAAATATCTCATGGGAAAAACAACTGACCTGGAAAATAGATCCAAGAGAGACAATTTAAAAATTATGGGACTACCTGAAAGTCATGATCAAAAAAAGAGCCTAGACATCATCTTTCATGAAATTATCAAGGAAAACTGCCCTGATATTCTAGAACCAGAGGGCAAAATAAGTATTCAAGGAATCCATCGATCACTGCCTGAAAGAGATCCAAAAAGAGAAACTCCTAGGAACATTGTGGCCAAATTCCAGAATTCCCAGGTCAAGGAGAAAATATTGCAAGCAGCTAGGAAGAAACAATTCCAGTATTGTGGAAATACAATCAGGATAACGCAAGATCTAGCAGCTTCTACATTAAGGGTTCGAAGGGCATGGAATATGATATTCCAGAAGTCAAAGGAACTAGGACTCAAACCAAGAATCACCTACCCAGCAAACTGAGTATAATACTTCAGGGGAAAAACTGGTCTTTCAATGAAATAGAGGACTTTCAAGCATTCTTGATGAAAAGACCAGAGCTGAAAAGAAAATTTGACTTTCAAACACAAGAATGAGAAGAAGCATGAAAAAGTAAACAGCAAAGAGAAGTCATAAGGGACTTACCAAAGGTGAACTGTTTACATTCCTACATGGAAAGACAATATTTGTAACACTTAAAACTTTTCAGTATCTGGGTGGGACCACACACACATACACACACACACAGATATGCACACACACGCATGTACATGTGTGCGTGTACACACATACAGAGACAGAGAGCACAGAGTGAATTGAATTGTTTGGGACCATATCTTAAAAGAAATTAAGGTAAACGGTGAGAGAAATGTAGTGGGAGGAGAGAGGGTGAAATGGAATGGGGTAAATGATCTCTCATTCAAGAGGTAAGCAGGAGACTTTTTAGTGGAGGGAAAAAGAGGAGAGCTGAGAAAAAAACATGAAGTTTACCCTCATCACATTCGACTAAGGGAAGGAGTAAAATGCACACTCCTTTTGGTATGAAAACCTATCTTACAATACAGGAAAGTGGAGGAGGAGATAAGCAGGGTGGGGGGGATGATGGAAGGGAGGGCAATGGGAGGAGGGAGCAATTTGAAGTCAACACTCTTGGAAAGGAACAGGATCAAAAGACAGAATAGAAACAATGGGGGGCAGGATAGGATGGAGGAAAATATAGTTAGTCTTACACAACACGACTATTATGGAAATCATTTGCAAAACTACACAGATATGGCCTATGTTGAATTGCCTGCCTTCCCAAAGGGAATGGGTGGGGAGGGAGGGATGGGGAGAATTTGGAACTCAAAGTTTTAGGAACAACTGTTTAGTATCGTTCTTGCTACTAGCAAATAAGAAATACAGGTAATGGAGAATAGAAAATTATCTGACCCTACAGGACAAAAAAGATGGGAACAAGGGAAAGGAGGAATGATAGAAGAGAGGGCAGATTGGTGATAGGGGAAATTAGAATGCTTGGTGTATTGGGGTAGGGGAGGGGATAAATGGGGAGAAAATTTGGAACCCAAAATTTTGTGAAAATGAATGTAAAAAGTTAAATAAATAAATTTATATTAATAAATAAGTACTATCAATTAAAACAAATCAACATATTGACAAAAAAACAAAAAAAAAAAAAAACCCAAAACCCCCTTTTGTATCTCCATTTCCACATTTCCTATTTTTCCTTTTAAGGCGTTATTTTCTCCAGTTCAGTTTTGTACTTACTTTTCCATTTGTCCAATTGTCCTTTTAAATTCTTTTGTGATTTCTTTTTCCATATTTTTGAAATCATTGGTCAGTTTTTCTTCTTCTCTAATTTGGCTTTTAAAGTCCTTCCTGAGCTCTTCCAAGAAGGCTCTTTGTGCTTCGGACCAGTTCATATTCCCTTCTGAAGTTTCAGATGGGAGTACAGTCTCAATACTGACCTCTTTGATATTTGTGGTTTGGTCCTTGTCCCCACAGGAAAATCTATGGTCTTTTCTTTCCTGCTTTGCTTCTTATTCATGATAATCACCCTTTTCCTGGCTTTTAAAGTAGATCTTTGTGTCTAAGGCACAGGGGACTCTGTCCCACAGTTCTTGTGCCTAAAACTTGAGGCTTTGTGTGTTGGGGCCTCTGGTTCTTTCAGGTAGAAACTAAAATGCTGCAGCTTACCTGGTGCTGAGCTGACTGGTGTTGCAAAGCCGAGGCCAGGTGAAGTCTTTTTTGGGTTTCCTCAAAGTTACCCTGGAGCTTACTCATTAAGCATGGGAGAGGGGTGGTTTGACCACAGGAGGTCTCCTCTGCTGAGCTAGAGCATAGACAAGCTCTTTGGTTGGTGATCCCATCTTTGCTAGTGTCTTCTCAATTCTCCTGGGGTGCTGAGACATGCCTGGAGTCCTGGTATTCGCTTCACACCCCTGGGTCTCAGAATCTTCTCCTGGTTTGCTAAGGTGGAACTATCTGGGACAGCTCTGGTCCTGCACTGGTCCCCTTCAGCCACAGTAAGAGGGACTCTCCTTAGCAATCTTCCTAGCCTCACATGCTAAGAGTCTGTTTACCCCTTCAGCTGCTCCCACTGTTCCAGGGTTTTTACCAGGGAGGTATTCTCTGGGCTCGTCAAGGTCAACAAGGGGAAGGGAGATAGTAATTACTGCTCACTCTACCATCTTGGCTCCTGGAACCACACATAACAGTCTTTCATTACATTTGTATACCACAACTTTTTTTATCCCATTACTTAATTGATGGGCATTCCCTTAATTTCCAATTCTTTGCCACCACAAAAAGAGCTGCTGTAAATATTTTTGAGTATATCTACTTTTTTACAACTTCTTTAGTATTTCTCATTTTTCTTTTCTGTCATGTTAACCAATCTGATGGTTATAAGATAGTATTTATTAGAGTTTATTTAATGTGCATTTTTCTGATCAGTAGTGATTTAGAGTATTTTTTCATGTGACTAATGATAGCTTTGATTTCTTCTTCTGAAAACTATGATTATCTCCTTTGACCACTTATCAATTGGGGAATGGTTCTTATTTTTTGTAAAATTGAGTGATATCCCCATATATTTGTGAAATGAGGCCTTTAACAGAGAAACTTGATGTCAAATTTTGGTCTTCCCTCCCCCCTCCCCAGCTTTCTACTTTCTTTCTCATTTCAGTTGCATTGGTTTTGTTTGTGCAATCCCTTTTCAAATTCAGGTAATCATAACTACCTCCTTTACTTCTTCTCTATGATCCTCTCTATCTTTTGTTTGATAATAAACTGTTCCCTTATCCATAGAAATGACAGGTAAAATTTTTCATCTTTCTCTAATTTATTTATATAATTTTAATGTCTAAATTATGTACCCATTTGGACCTTATATTGGCATGCATTGTGAAATGTTGATCTATGCCTAATTTCTGCCAAGCTGTTCTCCAGTTTTCCTATCAATTTTTGTCAAATGGTGAATTCTTGCCACAAAGCTTGGATCTCTATCAAGCATCAGATTACTGTGGTAGTGTACTATTGTGTATTAAATACCTGATATAGTTCATTGATCCACCACTTTATTTCTTAGCCAGTACCAGATTATTTTGATGATTATAGTTTGAAATATGGTACTGCTAAGCTGTCTTGAAGGTTGGGGTCCAAGGACCTCCAAGAATTCTATCTATAAATGTCAGACAGCCTAATAACTTAAATGGGAAAAATTGCATCTTTATTTCAGTACAATCAATTTTATTTGTAATCCTATGTATTTGATTTTATCCACTGAAGAACATAATTCTGAAAAGAGGTTGCCAAAGTGGTCTATAACACAAAGAAGTTGAAGAATCCCTGGACTAGAGGGGATCCTGATATTAGAAAAAGAAAATGACATCTAAGGTTCTAGTATGCTAACTAGAATGAGATAAAAGTGAAGTTTAACTTTTTGAATTACTTGCTAAATTGAGAAATCTACACTTGTAATGTTATAGTATCAATCAATCAATCAATTTTTATAAATTATCCATTATAAGCCAGGCATGATTCTAGGTGTTAGGGATAAGGAATAAAATAATTCAGTCTTACTTAGAAGGAGCTAAATTAAGAAAACATGCAATGGCTACAATATACAAATATTAATAATGGATAAATCAATAAACAATATTAATAAATAATAGAAATACATGAAATAAGTAACATATGTATATGGAGAATAAGTAGAATAACTTTAAAGTAGTCAAATATAATGTAGTTTGAGAGGGAAGACAGTTGGGAGAATCAAGAAAGGCTCCATGTAGAAGGTGATGCTTAAGCTGCATCTTGAAGATAGAGAGGATTCTATGAGTCAAAAGTGAGGTGGGAGAGCATTCTAGGAATGGGGAATGACCAGCAAAAGGGCACAGAGATGGGAGACTGCTTGTTCTCTGTGAAGAATAGAATATCAGTTTGCCTGGGTCTCAGAGTATAGGAGAGTCTATCAGCTCTATCTCTATTTCGAGATGGCTAGCATATTTCATCATGAGTACTTTGGAATTGTAATTGGTCATCGTGTAGATTAATTACAAAGTTTTTCAAGGTTGATTGTCTTTACAATATTGCAGTTACTGTATATTCTCCTGGTTCTGTTTACTTCACTTTGAATTATTTTGTATAAGTCTTTCCAGATTTTTCTAAAACAATTTTCTTCAGGGCAGAGCCAAGATGATGGAGTAAAAGCAGGACTTGCTTGAGCTCTCCTCGAATCCCCCCGCAAATACCTGTAAAAATGACTCTAAATAAATTCTGGAGCTGCATAACCCACAGAATGAGGGAGTGAAGCAAATCTCAAGCCTGAGACAGCCTGGAAGTTTGACAGGAAGCATTTATCACACTGGGCATGGAGTGGAGCACAGTCCAGTGTGGGCTGTGCTGGCATCGATGAGGCCTGAGCAAGTCTCAGGGTACTGGATTACTGGCATCTGTGGTGGTTTCCAGACTTCTCAACCCCAGAAGTCAAGGAAACTTGGAAGGTCAGTGGAAAAAAGGCTGTCTGACCTGTGTGAGAGAGTAGTGAGGTATGATCCTAGACCTTTGGTGGCAGAGGGGTTGGTGGAGCCTGAAGAGGTAATAGCAACAGCAGCAGTCATGGCTGTTTCTGGAGCTCTAGGCCCACAGATTGTGGTGTGGGGATCAAGAGGGTGATCACAGAAGGATTGTTGGGATATCTTTGCTGCTGCTGGAGTGCTTTGCTTTTTCTTTTCCCTGCTTGGATCTGGGTCACAGTCCTGGATGGTGGTTCAAGGGAAAGGAGGAGTGCTGGCATGAAAGAACTTGTAGTACCAATGGAGAAGGAATCCTCCTCACAGTTCCAAGGCAGGAAAGAGTGTGTAAGGTGACTTATAAACCAAAGCACAGACCACGAGAGAAATAAACACCTCTCCTTTGATAATATAACCTTGGAAGAGCTGAAACAAAACCCCTGAAGTTTGGGACAGTACTCCACCTCACCTCCACTGGAAGCAGAGAACTATCTAGACAAAGAAATCAAAAGTCAAATAATTGGCTGAGGAAATGAGCAAACACTGGAGGAAAAAAATCAGACTATAGAATCTTACTTTGGTGACAACAAATCAAAACATGTAACCAGAAGACAACAAATTCAAAGCTTCTATATCCAAAGCCTCCATGATTTCAGGCCATGAAAGAGCTCAAAAAGGATTTTGAAAATCAAAGTAAGAGAAATGGAGAAAAAACTGGGAAGAGAAATGAGAGTGATGCAAGAAAATCATGAAAAAAGAGTCAACTCCTTGCTAAAGAAGACCCCAAGAAAATAACATCTTAAAAAATAGACTAATCCAAATGGCCAAAGAGGTCCAAAAAGTCAATGAGAAGAAGAATACCTTAAAAAGCAGAATTGGCCAAATGGAAAAGGAGGTCCAAAAACTCACTGAAAAAAATAATTCCTTAAAAATTAGAATGGAGCCGATGAAAGCTGTTTTATGAAAAATCAAGAAATTATAAAGCAAAACCAAGAGAATGAAAAAATAGAAGACAGTGTGAAATATGTTGCCAGAAAAGCCACTGACCTGAAAAATAGATCCAGGAGAAATAATTTTAAAAATTATTGGACTACCTGAAAACCATGATTAAAAAAAAAACCAAACTAGCCTAGACATCATCTCTCAAGAAATTATCAAGGAAAACTGCCCTGATATTCTAGAACCAGAGGGTAAGATAGATATTGAAAGAATCTACCAATCATATCTTGAAAGAGATCCCCAAAGGAAAACTCCAAGAATATTGTAGCCAAATTCCTGAGTTCCTAGGTCAAGGAGAAAATATTACAAATAGCTAGAAAGACACAATTCAAGTATTGTGGAAACACAGTCAGGATAACACAAGATCTAACAGCTTCTCCATTAAGGGATTAGAGGGCTTAGAATATGATATTCCAGAGGTAAAAGGAGCTAGGATTAAACTAAGAATCATACATCCAGCAAAACTGAGTATAATACTTCAGGGGGAAAAAATGGTCATTCAATGAAATAGAGGACTTTCAAGCATTCTTGATGAAAATACCAGAGCTGAAAAGAAAATTTGACTTTCAAACACAAGAATCAAGAGAAGCATGAAAAGGTAAATAGGAAAGAGAAATCACAAGGAACTTAATAAAGTTGAACTGTTTAAATTCCTACATGGAAAGATAATATTTCTAATTCATGAGACTTTTCTCAGAATTAGAGTAGTTGGAGGGATTATGTACATATAGACAGAGGGCACATGGTGAGTTGAATACAAGGATGATATCTAAAAAATTGAAATTAAGGAGTGAGAGAGAAATATATTGGGAGAAGGAAAAAGTGAGAAATAGAATGAGGAAAATTATCTCTCACATTAAAGAGACAAGAAAAAGCTTTTTCAATGGAGGGGAAGGGAAGAAGTGAGAGGGAAAGAATGAACTTTATTCTCATCACATCTGGCTTAAGGAGGGGATAACATGCACACTCAATTTATTATGAAAATCTATCTTACACTATAGGAAAGTAGGGGAGAAGGGGATAAGTGGGTAGTTAGGGGGGTGATAGAAGGAAAGGCAAATGAGTGGAGGGGGTAATTAGAAAGAAATACTTTGAGCAGGGACAGGATAAAAAGAGAGAAGAGAATAAATGGGGAGGCAGGATAAGATGGAGGGAAATATAGTCTTTCACAATATTACTGTTATGGAAGTGTTCTGCATAACTACACACATATAACCTATATTGAAATGCATGCCTTCTCAGTGCGCATGGATGGAGAGGAAGGAAACAAAAGAATCTGGAACTCAAAGTTTTAAAATGAATGTTAAAAATTGTTTTTACATGCAACTGGGAAATAAGACATACAGGCAATGTGGTATAGAAATATATCGTCTTATAAGAAAATAGAGGGGAAAGGGATAAGAGAAGCGGGATGTGATAGAAGGAAGGGCAGATTGGGGGGAAAGGGTAGTTAGAATCCATGGTGTCATGGAGTGGGGGAAAGGGAGAGATGGGGAGAAAATTTGGAATTCAAAATCTTGTGGAAGTGAAAGTTGAGAACTAAAGATAAATAAACAAAGAAAATTTTCTTCATAATTTCTTATAACACAATGGTATTTCACTGCATTACCACAACTTGTTTATGCATTACACAATTGATGGACATCCCTTTAGTTTCTAATTCTTTGCTGCTGCAAAAAGAACTTCTATAAATATTTTTGTCTCTATGAGTCTTTTTCTCTTCTTTGATCTCTTTGGGGTAAGGACCTAGTAGCAGTATCACTGGGTCAAAGGCTATGCACATTTTAATAACTGTGCATATCTTTGAATTGCTTTCCAGAATGGCTGGATCAGATCATGGTTCTACCAAGAATAGGTGCAGGTAGATGATATAGTGCATACAGTGCAAGGCCAGTATATATAGATATAAATATAATATCTATATCTATCTATCTATCTATCTATCTATCTATCTATATCTATCTATCTATCATCTATCATCTATCTATCATCTATCTATCTATCTATCATCTATCTATCTATCTATCTATCATCTATCTATCTATCTATCTATCTATCTATCTATATCTATCTATCTATCATCTATCATCTATCTATCATCTATCTATCTATCTATCTATCATCTATCTATCTATCTATCATCTATCTATCTATCTATCTATCTATCTATCTATCTATCTATCTATCTATCTATCTATCTATCTATCTATATTAGATAGGTTCTATCTAACTGTCCATTTATCTAGGTCTATATCTATCTATCTAGATATATAGATACAATGTCAGATGAGGAAGACCTGAATTCAAATGTGACCTGAGATACTAACTATGTGACGTGAGCAAGTCACTTAACCCTGTTTGCCTCAATTTCTCATTTACAAAATGAATTTCAGAAAGAAATGGTAAACAACTTAAGTATCCTTACCAAGAAAACTTTAGAGAGCATCACAAAGAGTTGGACATGACTACAGATAACTGAACAACTACCAATAATGCATTAGTATATCTGTTTTCCCACATCCCTTCCAGCATTTTTCATTTTCTTTTTTTGTGTGATTTTAGCCAATCTGATGAGTGTGAGGTAGTACCCAAGAGTTATTTTAATTTTTAATTCTCTATTAGCGATTTAGAGTGTTTAAAAATTGGGCATTGAAAGTTTGGATTTTATTTCCTCTGTAAATAGTCATGTGATTTGTTCTTTTGGTAATTAGAGAATGGCTTTTATTATTATAAATTTGACTTGGTTCTCAACATCTTAGAAATGAGACCTCTACCTGTGAAACTTGCTGCAAATATTTTCCTGGTTTTTCTTCTAATTTTATGTGCAATGGTTTTGCTTATGCAAAACCTTTTAAATTTTGTGAGATTAAAACTTTTCATTTTACTTTCAGTGAACCTCTGTATCTCTTGTTTGATGATGAAGTCTTCTTCTATTCATAGACCGGACAGATAATTTCTTCCATCTCCACTAATTTGCTGCGATAACACTCTATGCCCAATTCCTGTACCTATTTTGTGCTTATCTTGGTATACAGTATGAGATACTGGTCTATATCTAGTTTCTGGTAGACTACTTTCCAGTTTTCCCAACAGTTTTTTGTTGAGTAGTGAGTTCTTGCCTCAGCAGCTGAGATTTCTGAGTTTATCAAAAACTTACTTAGTGTGCTCATTTGCTTCTGTATATTGTGTACCTAATCTGTTCCACTGATCAGTCTCTATCTCTTACCCAGTACTAAACTGTTTTTGATGATTATAACTTTGTAGCATAATTTGAGATTTAGTACTGCCAGACCTACTTTTTTCTCATTTCTCCCCCACTGATTCCCTTAATATTCTTGAACTCTTTTTTCCTCTAGAAGGATTTTATTATTTTTTTCTAGCTCTTTAAAGTAATCATTTGGTAATTAGAGTAGTATTGCACTGAATATATAAATTAATTTAGGCAATATTTTCATTTTTATTACATTAGATTGGCTTACCCATGAACAATTAATATTTCTTTAATTACTTAGATCTGTCTTTATGTGTGTGAAGAATGTTTTGTAATTGTGTTCATATAGTTCCTATGTGTGTCTTGGCAAATAGATTTCCAAGCATTTCATACTATCTATAGTTGTTTAAAATGGAATTTCTCTTTCTATTTCTTCCTAGTGGGTTTTGTCGGTAATATAACAGAGATGCTGGTGATTTCGTGAGTTTATTTTATATCCTATAAACTTACCAGTTAATTATTTTGATTAGTTTTTTAGTTGACTCTCTAGGGTTCTCTATAAAAAAATGATAGTTTTATTTCCCGATTATATATGCTTCTTTCTTTAATTTCTTTTTCTCATCTTATTGCTATAACTAGAATTTCTGGTACAATATTGAATAGCAACAGTGATAATGGACATCTTTGCTCCACACATGATCCTATTGGAAAGATTTCTAGCATATTTTCATTAACAGATAATATTTGCTCTTGGTTTAATATACAAATTATCAGTTTTTTAAAAAAAATTCCATTTATCTCTATGGTATCTAGGAAATGAGGAATGGATATTGTATTTTGCCAAAAGATTTTCTACCTCTACTGAAACAACCATGCAAAATCTCCAGAAGTTTAACACATCTAAATTTCCTTAAATTCTATTCATCTCTTGAAATTCTTTTTTTGTTTATTTTATGGTTAGATTTACCTAGATCTGAGAGGAGGTAAATTGAGGTGCCTCACTATTAAACTTTTATCGTTTATTTCTTTCTATAATTCATTTAGCTTTTCTTTCCACAATTTTATTTATTTTGAGCTTTCTTAAAAATTTTTTTGAGTTCCAAATTCTCTCCCTCCCTCCTGCCCCACCATCCTAATTGAGAAGGCAAGCAATATGATATGAATTATACATGTGAAGTCATGCAAAATATTTCCATATTAGCTATGTTGTGCATGATAACAAAAACATCAAAAAGCAAGAAACATAAAGAAAGTGAAAAAGTATGCTTTAGTCTGCATTCAGTTTATCAATACTCTCTCTGGAGGTAGATAGCACCTTTCATTATGGGTTCTTTCAGAAGAGTTCTGGCTCATTGTGTTGATCAGAGTAGCTAAGTTTTTCCACAGGTGATCATCATTACAATTTTGCTGTTATGGTGTACAGTGTTCTCCAAGTCCTACTTATTTCACTTTGCATTAGTTCATATGCATCTTTCTAATTTTTTTCTGAAACCATCCTCTATCATTTCTTATAACACAATAGCTTTCCATCAAAATCCCAATGAATGGGTATGTCCTCAATTTCTAATTCTTTGCCATCACAAAAAGAACAGCTATAAATATTTTTGTATATAAGTCCTTTTCCCCTTTCTTTGATCTTTTTGGGATAGAGACCCAGTAGTGGTATTGCTATGTCAAAGGCTCAAACACTTTTAAATTTCATGTAATCATGGTTATCCATTTTACTTCTATGATCCTCTCTCTCTCTCTTGTCTGATAACAAACTCTTCCCTTATCCATAGATCTGACAGGTAAATTTTTTCCATCTTTCCCTAATTTATTTATCATATCCTTGATGTCTAAATCATGTACCCATTTTGACCTTATTTTGGTATATGGTGTGAGATGTTGGTCTATGCCTAATTTCTGCCAAGCTGCTCCCTAGTTTTCCCATCAGTTTTTGTCAAATGGTGACTTCTTGCCCCAAAAGCTTGGATCTTTGAGTTTATTAAACACTAGATTACTATGGTCATTTACCACTGTCTATTGTATACCTAATCTATTCCACTATTCCACCACTTTATTTCTTAATGAGTGCCAGATTGTTTTGATGATGACTACTTTGTAATATAGTTTGAAATCTGGTGCTGCTAAGCTGCCTTTCTTCAAAGGTTTTTTCCCCCATTGATTCCTTCATATTCTTGACCTTCAGTTTTTTCCAGATGAATTTTGTTATTGTTTTTTCTAGCTCTCTAAAATAATTCTTTGGTAGTTTGGTTATTATTACGCTGAATAAGTAAATTAATTTAGGTAGAAGTGTCATTGTTATTGTATTGTCACAAATGACCCATGAACAATTATTATTTCTCCAATTGTTTAAATCTGTTTTTATTTGTATGAAAAGCATTTATTTTGTTCTTGTGTTTGTGTAATCCTGGGTTTGTCTTGGCAGATAAACTCCCAAGTATTTTATAATGTTTGCTGTCATTGTAAATCTAATTTCTCCATATCTTCCTGATGGTTTTCTTGTGGGGTAACATATAGAAATATTGATGGTTTACTTGGGTTTACTTTATATTCTGCAACTTTGTAAAGTTAATTGTTTCAACTACTTTTTTAGTTGATTTTCTAGGGTTCTCTATAGCATCATATCTGCAAAGAGTGATAGTTTTGTTTCATTACTGCCTGTTTTTATTCCTTCAATTTCTTTTCCTTGTCTTCTTGCTATACCTAGCATTTCTAATGGAGGGGTAGTTAGGTGGCAAAGTAAATAGACTTCTGTGCCTGGAGGCAGAAAATCTCCTCTTCCTGAGTTTGAAACTGGCCTCAAAAATTTATTAACTGTGTGACCCTGGACAAGTTTGCTCAGTTTCATCGTCTGTAAAATGATTTGGTAAAGGAAATGGGAAACTACTCCAGTTTATTTGCCAAGAAAACCCCAAATGGAGTCACAAAGAGTTGGACATGACTGAAAATGGCACAGCAACAACAAAGCATTTCTAATACAATATTGAACAATGGTGATAATGGACATTTGGCTCATCCTCATTACAAGTAATGCTTACTCTTGGTTTTTAATGGTTATTACTTATTTTTTCAATACTTAAAACATTAATTTTAAGAATATTCATTTCAAGCTGAAGCTTGAATGCTTTGGCCTCATTACAAAACACCCTGATGTTATGAAAGACTGAAGGCAAAATGAAAAGGGGATGGCCTGGGATGAGCTAGATACACAGTGTCATAGAAACAGTGAACTTACATAGACTTTGAGAGAGAGTGAAGGATAGAAGGACCTGAAGTGCTATAGTCCATGGGGATCACAAAGAGTAGGACATGACTGAATGACTGAACAATGAAAACCACAACTGATCATTTTGTAATTTATTTATTTTCAGTTTTCCACATTCACTTCTTTATTCATTTATTTATTTAGCTTTTTACATTCATTTTCACAAAATTTTGGGTTCCAAATTTTCTCCCCTTTTATCCCCTCCCCCCACCCCAAATACACCAAGCAATCTAATTTTCCCTATCTCCAATCTGCCCTCTCTTCTGTCATCCCTCCCTTCTCTTGTCTCCATTTTCTCTTTTCTCCTGTAGGGCCAGATGACTTTCTATTCCTCATTAACTGTATGTCTTCTTTCCTAGTAGCAACAACAATACTAAATAGTTGTTCCTAAAACTTTGAGTTCCAAATTCTCCCCATTCCTCCCTCCCCACCCATTTCCTTTGGGAAGGCAGGCAATTCAGTATAGGCCATATCTGTGTAGTTTTGCAAATGACTTCCCTGATAGTCGTGTTGTGTAAGACTAACTGAATTACCCTCCATCCTAACCTGCCCCTCATTGTTTCTCTTCTGTCTTTTGATCCTGTCCCTCCCCAAGTGTTGACTTCAAATTTCTCCCCCCTCCCTTTGCCCTCCCTTCCATCATCCCCCCCCTTGCTTATCTAATTCTCCCCCACTTTCCTATACTGTAAGATAGGTTTTCATACCAAAATGAGTGTGCATTTTATTCCTTCCTTTAGTCAAATGTGATGAGAGTAAACTTTTTTTTTGTTTTTCTGTTTTTTTCTCAGCTCTCCTCTTTTTCCCTCCATTAAAAAGTCTCCTACTTGCCTCTTAAATGACATATAATTACCCCATTCCATTTCACCCTCTTTCCTCCCACTACATTTCTCTCTCACCATTTACCTGAATTTCTTTTAAGATATGGTCCCATCGTATTCAATTCACTCTGTGCTCTCTGTCTCTGTATGTGTGTGCATGTGTGTATGTGTGCGTGCGTGCATGCATGTACACGTGTGTGTGTGGATCCACCAACTACCCAGATACTGAAAAGTTTTAAGAGTTACAAATATTGTCTTTCCATGTAGGAATGTAAACAGTTCACTTCTGGTAAGTCCCTTAAGACTTCTCTTTGCTGTTTACTTTTTCATGCTTCTTCTCATTCTTGTGTTTGAAAGTCAAATTTTCTTTTCAGCTCTGGTCTTTTCATCAAGAATGCTTGAATGTCCTCTGTTTCATTGAAATACCGTATTTTCCCCTGAAGTATTACACTCAGTTTAGCCGGGTAGGTGATTCTTGGTTTGAGTCCTAGTTCCTTTGACTTCTGGAATATCCTATTCCATGCCCTTCGATCCCTTAATGTAGAAGCTGCTAGATCTTGAGTTATCCTGATTGTATTTCCCACAGTACTGGAATTGTTTCTTTTCTAGCTACTTGCAATATTTTCTCCTTGACGTGGGAACTCTGGAATGTGGCCGCAATGTTCCTAGGAGTTTCTCTTTTTGGATCTCTTTCAGGTGGTGATCGATGGATTCTTTCAATACTTATTTTGCCCTCTGGTTCTAGAATGGTCAGGGCAGTTTTCCTTGATAATTTCATGGAAGATGATATCTAGGCCTCTTTTTTTGATCATGACTTTCAGGTAGTCCCATAATTTTTAAATTGTCTCTCCTGGATCTATTTTCCAGGTCAGTTGTTTTTCTCATGAGATATTTCACATTCTCTTCCATTTTTTCATTCTTTTGGTTTTGTTTGGTGATTTCTTGGTTTCTTGTAAAGTCATTAGCCTCCATGTATTCCATTCTAATTTTGAGAGAACTATTATCTTCAGTGAGCTTTTGAACCTCTTTTTCCATTTGGCTAATTTTGCTTTTGAAAGCATTCTTCTCCTCATTGGCTTTTTGAACTTCTTTTGCCAACTGAGTGAGCCTATTTTTCAAGGTGTTATTTTCTTCAGCATTTTTTTGGGTCTCCTTTACCAAGGTATTGACCCGTTTTTCATACTTTTCTTGCATCTCTAACATTTCTCTTCCCAGTTTTTCCTCCACCTGTCTAACTTGCTTTTCAAAATCCTTTTTGAGCTCTTCCAAGGCCTGAGCCCACCTACCACCCCCCTGGGGTGTCTGGGGTACTGAGGCCCCACCCTCCACGTCTTTCCCTGATGGCAAGAATATGTCCTCGTCCTCGTCAGATCCGAAAGTTGGGATCATTTGCATCTGTTCAAAAAAAACTCTCTATAGTCTTATTTTTCTTCCCTTTTCTAGGCATTTTCCCAGCCAGTTACTTGACTTCTGAGATTCCTGTCCACCCCCCGCCTAGATCTGCCCAGCTAGTGCTTGGGGTCTGAGATTCAAATGGGCTTTCCGCGGCAGGCGCGGCTGCTATTCAATGTGAGCTTAAGTTCTGGTGCTGGGGTTGGGGCAGGGCCGCCTCCCAGGCTCAGCTCCCTCAGGGGCTTTATGCAGAGACCTTCAGTAATGGAGCGGGGTGAGGCAGGGCCGTCTCCCAGGCTCAGCTCCCTCAGGGGGTTTATGCAGAGACTTTCAGTAATGAAGATCCTGCCTGCTGCTGAGGGAGTCCCGGGCTGCCGCCGCAGCTGCTGCCTCCACCACCACCCCCGCCTCTGCCTCCACCGCTCCCTCCCGAAGGGGCCCGAGTCACGGAGACACTCTGCTCCCCTCCTCCAGCCCGCTGTCTCTGTCACTGACCTGTAGCTTCCGTGGGCGGAGGGACCTTCCAGGCCGCTGGAGCTTCCGTCCCTGAAGCCTGCTCGGATCAGCTTCTCTGGGGCCGCAGCCAGGGCAGTGCTGGGGTGGGGTCCGCTTTCTGGGGCAGGATGGACCCTGGGGACAGCTCTCCAGGGCTCTCTGGAACGGAAATCTCTTCCACTCCGTTTCTGCACACCTTTTAGTGATCCAGAACTTCTGGGGAACTCTTCTTACATTAAATCTATGTACTGTGGGTTCAGAGCTTGTAAATGTACCTCTTTCTACTCTGCCATCTTGGCTCCGCCCCCCCACATTCCCTTCTACAAGATTTTGAATTGTAAATTTTCTCCCCACCTCTCCCCTCCCCTCATCCCAGGACAGCATGGACCCCAATCACCCCTTTCCTCAATCTTTCCTCCCTTCTATCACCCCCCTTCTCCATCCTTCTCCCCTCTATTTTCCTGTAGGGCAATATAGATTTCTATACCCCATTGCTGGTACAACTTATTTCCCAGTTGCATGCAAAAACAGTTTTTCACATTCAGTTTTGAAACTTTGAGTTCCATATTCTCTCCCTTCCCCCCTCCTCACCCACCCTTATTAATAAAGCAAGTGATTCAGTATCGATCATGCATGTATAGCCATGCAAAACACTTCCATAACAGTCATATTTCAAAAGACAATCCACATTTCCCTCTATCCTGTCCTATTTATTCCATTCTCTCCTTTGACCTGTCCCCCCCCAAATAATGTTGGCTTCTGATTATCCCCTTCCCACAAGCTGCCATCCCTTCTATTATCCTCCCTTTCCTATGCCCTTCACCTCTGCCTTCCTGTAGGTTAAGGTAGATTTCCATATCCAGTTAAATATGTGTTATTCCCTTAATCCAAATCTGATGAGAATAAGGCTCACTTATTCCCTCTCACTTCCCCCTCTTCCCCTCCATAGTAACAGCACTTCCTTGCCTCTTTTATGTGAGATGATTTACTATATTCTACCTCTCCCAGTACATACTTCTCAACACTTAATTTTATTTTTTAGGTATTCTCCATTCATATTCAGCTCACCCTGTGCCTGCTACACATACACACACATGTGTTTATATATACATACACACAAAGCTACACATATATAATATACATATACAAACACATACACACATATATATGTATATATAACCTCTAACTACCCTAATACTGAGAAAGGTCTCATGAGTTACAAATATCATCTTTTCATGTAGGAATGTAAACAGTTCAACTTTAATGAGTCCCTTATGGCTTCTCTTTCCTGCTCACCTTTTCATATTTCTCTTGGTTCTTGTATTTGAAAATCAAATTTTCCATTCAGCTCTGGTCTTTTCAATGAGAATGCTTGAAAGTGCTCTATTTCATTGAAATTCCATTTTTCCCCTTGAAGTAGTATACTCAGTTTTGCTGGGTAAGTGATTCTTGGTTTTAATCCTAGCTCCTTTTACCTCTGGAATATCATATTCCAATCCCTCAAATCTCTTAGTGTAGAAGCTGCTAAATCCTGTGTTATCCTGATTGTATTTCCACAATACTTGAATTGTTTCTTTCTGACTGCTTTCTCCTTGACCTGGGAAGTTTGGAATTTGGCTACAATATTCCTGGGAGTTTTCCTTTTGAGATCCCTTTGAGAAGATGATGGGTAGATTCTTTCAATATCTATTTTATCTTCTGGTTCTAGAATATCAGGGCAGTTTTTCTCGATAATTTCTTGGAAGGTGATGTCTAGGCTCTGTTTTTGATCATAGTTTTCAGGTAGACCAATAATTTTAAAATTATCTCTCCTGGATCTATTTTCCAGGTCAGTGGTTTTTCCAGTGATATGTTTCACACTGTCTTTTTTCATTTAGTATTTTTTTATTCTTTAGGTTTTGTTTTATAATTTCTTGATTTTTCACAAAGTCATTAGCTTCTATCTGCTCCATTTTAATTTTTAAGGAATTATTTTCTTCAGTGAGCTTTTGCAAGTCCTTTTCCATTTGACCAGTTCTGCTTTTTAAGGCATTCTTCTCCTGATTGACTTTTTGGACCTCTTTTGCCATTGGGGTTAGACTATTTTTTGAGGTGTTATTTTCTTCAAAATTTTTTTGAGTTTCCTTTAGCAAGATGTTAACTCATTTTTCATGATTTTCTTGCATCACTCTCATTACTCTTTCCAATTTTTACTCTATTTCTCTTAATTTTCAAAATCCTTTTTGAGCATTTCCATGGCCTGAGACCATTTCACATTTTTCTTGAAGGCCTTGACCTTTCTGTCTTCCTCTGCTTGTATGCCTTGATCTTCCTTGTAATAAGAAAATACCTTTTCCCCAAGAAAGTAGCATTCTATAGTCTTATTTTCCCCCATTTTGCTCATTTTCTCAGTCAATTACATGACCTCTAAGTGCCTAACATTGTTAAGTGGAGAGTGTAATTCCCCAAGTTTCAGGGGCTTTGTGTAGCTCCTTTCAAAGATATCTCCACGGACCTGTAAATGCTCAGCTCCTCCAAAGTGGAATGATTAAAGGAGAGGTTTTTACTCTTTTCCTGGCCTGCACTCTGATCTGTGAGCAACCACAAGCACTCTTTTCTACCCTGGAACTGCGAGTAAGATTCCCTCTATACAGCTGCCATGCCAGTGCTCCTTCTCACCCAAGGACCACTACCTAACAATGCAACCCAGATCAGCTGCTCAGTTCCCTCACCATCTGTAGGCCATGAGCTGCAGAAGCAGTCTCCACTGCAGCAGTAGCTGCTGCCATGCTGGATCTAGGGCCAGACCACATTTCTCTCTCACTTAGGTGAGAGAGTTTCCAACTGACCTTTGAAGCTGTCTTTGGCATTTGTAGGTTGAGAAGTCTGAAAACTGCCACAACTGCCAGTGATTCAATGCCCAGAGCCTGCTCCAGTCCTGTCTCTGGGCATGGACCATGCTGGGCTGTGCTTTACACTGAGCAAGGTAAAAATAGACCCTTCCTGTCAGCCTTCCAGATGGTCTTGGCAGGAAATCTGTTTCACTCTGTCATTTTGTGGCTTCTGCTTTTCTAGATTTTGTTTAGAGTCATTTTTACAGGTATTTTTAGGAGTTTGCAGGGAGAGCTCAGGAAGGTCCCTTCTTCTACTCCACCACCTTGGCTCCTGGCTTTCGACCCTAACAGCTTATCATTTTGAGAAAGGCTTTATTTATTTTTATACTCATCAGCCCTTTCTGAATCTGTTGATATAATCATATGATTTTGTTGTTTTTGTTATCGATATGGTCAATTATGCTTATAATTTTCTTAATATTGAACCAGCCCTACATCCTTGTCATAGTGAATAATTTTTGTGATATATTGCTGTAACATCCTTGCTAATATTTTATTTAAAAATTTTGCAGCAACATTCATCAGTGAAATTAGTCTATAGTTTTCTTTCTCTATTTTTGCTCTCTCTGATTGAGGTATCAAAACCATATGTGTATTATAAAAAGTTTGGTGGGATTCTTTCACTTGCTTTTTTTCCAGATATTTTAAATAGTATTGGGATAAATTATTCTTTAAATATTTGATAGAATTCTCTTGTTAATCTATCTGGCCTGGGATTTTTCTTTAGGGAACTCATTTATGTCTTGTTCAATTTCTTTTTCCAAGAGGATTATTTAAGCATTCTACTTCATCTTTTGTTAATTTGGGCACTTTATGTTTCTGAAAATATTCATTCATTTCACTTAGACTTTAAGTTTTATTGACATATAATTGGGTAAAATAACTCCTAATCATTGCTTTAGTTCCATCTTCATTGGTGTTACATTCACCCTTTTCATGTTGAATGCTGGTAATTTGGTTTTCTTCTATTTTTAAATTAAATTAATTAATGGTTTATCTTTTTTGTTATTTTCATAAAACCAGTTTCTACTTTTATCTATTAGTTCATTTTTTAAACTTTCAATTTTATTTATCTCTCTTTTGATTTTAAGAATTTCCATTTTGATGTTTGATTGGAAATTTAAAATTTGTTCTATTTCTAGTTTTTAAAAATTGCATGTCCAATTCATTGAGTTGGTCTTTCTTTTATTGACTGTGTTTAGAGATATAAAATTTCCCATAAATATTGCTTTGGTTGCATCCCACAAAGTTTAGTATGTTGTCTCAATGTTGTCATTAGCTTTAATGAAATTATTATTTCTATTATTTGTTTTTTTGACTCATTCTTTAGGATAAGATTATTTAGTTTCCAGTTAATTTTTAGGTTAGCTTAATTTAAACTTCCATGGCCCTTAATTTAATGTAATTTTCATTGCATTGTGGTCTGAAAATGTACATTTACTCTTTATGCTTTTGTCTATGGAGTTTTTATGCCCTAATACATTGTCAATTTTTGCAAATGTGCCGTAAACAGCTGAGAAAAGTATGCTTCTTTCTATTCTTATTCAGTTTTTCCAGAGATCTTGCATATCTAGCTTTTCTAACAATGTTTGTAACTTCTTTCTTTTCATTTTATGGTTAGATTTACATATCTCTGAGAAGGGAGAGTTGAGGTCCCCCAATAAAATAGTTTTTACTGTCTGTTTCCTCCTGTAACTCATTTAACCTTTCATTTAAAACTTTTGATGTTATGCCACTTGTTGCATATAGGTTTAGTATTGATATTACTTCATTATCTATAAATATCTATATCTATATATATAGATATATTAGCAAAATGTAGTTTCTCTGCTGACCTCTTTTATTAGATCTATTTTTGCTTTACTACCCCTACAGTTTTTACTTCATCTGAAGTAAAATAGATTTTGCTACAGCCCTGTATTTTAACTCTGTGTGTATCGTACTGTTTCAAGTGTATTTCTTATGATCAACATATTGTTGGATTATGGTTTCTAATCCATTGTCCATTCTGCTGTCGACTTCATTTTATGGTTGAATTCATCTCACTCCCATTCCCAGGTATGATGACTAATTATGCATTTCCCTCCATCCTATTTTATTCTGTTTATCCTTCTCTCCCTCCCTCCCTCCCCCTTCCTCCCTGTCCCTCCTCAAACATCTGTTTTGCTTCTGACAACTTCCTTAATCTTCCCTCCTTTTGATCAGCCCCTGCTTTTTCTCATCACTTTCCTTTCCTACTTACCTGTGGGGTAAGATAGATTTTTATACCTAATTGTCTTGTGTGTATGTGTATGTATACACATATACTCTTCCCTTTCTGGAACCAATTCACATGAGAGTACAGTTCAAACACTGCCTTCTCCCTCCCCCCATTTTCTTCTCTTCTGGGAAAGCTTTTCTTTTCACACTTCTTTTATGTGAGATAATTTTCCTCCATTCTTTCTCTCCCTTCTTCCTTTTCTTGGTATATGCCTTTTTCTTACTTATTAATTTTTTAGATCATCCCCCCATAATTTTTTTAAAGTTTATTTATTTTTAGCTTTCAACATTCATTTCTACAAAATTTTGAGTTTCAAATTTTCTCCCTATCTCTCCCCTTCCCCACCCCAAAACACCATGCATTCTAACTACCACTTCCCCCAATCTGCCCTCCCTTCTATCACACCTCTCCCTTTCCTTATCCCCATCTTCTCTCTTGTCTTGTGGGGCAAAATAAATTTCTATACCCCATTATCTGTATTTCTTATTTCTCAGTTTTTTGAAAAAACAATTCTCAACATCTGTTCTTAAAATTTTGAGTTCCAACTTCTCTTCCTTCCTCCCTCCCCACCCATCCCCACTGAGAGGGCAAGCAATTCAATAAAGGCTATATATTTGTAGTTTTGCAAACGACTTCCATAATAGTCATGTTGTGTGTGTGTGTGTGTGCAATCCCAGCAACTACCCAGATACTGAAAACAGTTTCAAGAGTTACAAATATTGTCTTTCCCTCTGGAATATAAACAGTTCAACTTTAGTAAGTCCCTTATGACTTCTCTTTGCTGTTTACCTTTTCATGCTACTCTTGATTCTTGTGTTTGAAAGTCAAATTTTCTTTTCAGCTCTGGTCTTTTCATCAAGAGTGCTTAAAAGTCCTCTATTTCATTGAGTGATCATTTTCCCCCTGAAGTATTATACTCAATTTTGCTGGGTAGGTGATTCTTGGGTTTAATCCTAGTTCCTTTGACTTCTGGAATATCATATTCCACGCCCTTCAATCCCTGAATGTAGAAGCTGCTAGATCTTGTGTTATTCTGATTGCATTTCCACAATACTCAAATTGTTTCTTTCTAGCTGTTTGCAATATTTTCTCCTTTCCCTGTGAACTCTGGAATTTGACTATAACATTCCTAAGAGTTTCTCTTTTTGGATCTCTTTCAGGAGGCAATGGATGGATTCTTTCAATATGTATTTTGTCCTCTGGTTCTAGAATAACAGGGCAGTTTTCCTTGATAATTTCATGAAAGATGATGTCTAGGTTCTTTTTTTGATCACGAATTTCAGGTAATACCATAATTTTTAAATTGTCTCTCCTGGATTTGTTTTCCAGGTCAGTTGTTTTTCCAGTGAGATATTACACATTTTTTTCTATTTTTCATTCTTTTGGTTTTGTTTTGTAATTTCTTGGTTTCTCATAAAGTCATGAGCTTCCATCTGCTCCATTCTAATTTTTAAAGAACTATTTTCTTCAGTAAACTTTTGAACCCCCTTTTCCATTTGACCAATTCTGCTTTTTAAAGCATTCTTCTCCTCATTGGCTTTTTGGACAACTGCCAATTGAGTTAACCTATTTTAAAAGGTGTTATTTTCTTCCGCAGGTTTTGGGTCTCCTTTAGAATGCTGTTGACTTGCTTTTCATGATTTTCTTGCATCACTCTCATTTCTCTTCCCAATTTTTCCTTCACTTCTCTTACTTGATTTTCAAAATCGTTTTTGAGCTCTTCCATGGCCTGAGACCATTGTTTATTTATTTTGGAGGTTTTGGATGCAGAAGCCTTGACTTTTATGTCTTCCTCTGATGGTAAGCTTTGTTCTTTCTCATCTGAAAGGATGGAAGAAAATATCTATTCACCAAGAAAGTAACCTTCTATTGTCTTATATTTTTCCTCTTTTGGGGGCATTTTCCCAGCCAGTTACTTGACTTTTGAGTCCTTTGTCAAGAGTGTGGTATACTCTGGGGATCTGTAAGTTCTCAGTTCCTCCAAGGTGGCACAATGAAGGGAGAGGAGTTTAATTCTCTCCTGGCCCGTGCTCTGGTCTGGGAGCTGCCAGTGCTTTTCTGCCCAGGATATGCAAGTAGAATTCCCTTTCTGAAGCCTCCAATAGCTCCATCATGCCAGCCAACACTTGTCCTCACCCCAGGGCCTCCATGCAGGGCTGAGACCCAGATGAGCAGCTCAATTCCCCCAGGGTCTTTAGACTGAATGCTCCAAAAATGGACACTGTTGCTGCTGTTGCTTCCTGGGGCCATGCTTAGGGGAGGATCCTGCTCTCTTCTCACCTAGGTGAAAAAGCTTTCTCAATGACCTTTGAGGCTGTCTTTGGCATTTGTGGTTTGAGGGATCTGAGAACCACAGATGTTGCCAGGGATTCCACCCCCGAGGGCTGTTCCTTTGGTCTTGTTCCTACTGGTGTCATGTGGCCAAGGCTCAACTAGGTTCCATGGGCTGTGCTCTGTTCCATGCCCCATGTGATAGACCTTTTTTCTTGGCCTTCCAGGCTACCTTGGGCTGCAAATCTCTTTCACTCTGTCTTTTTGTGGCTTCTGCTGCTCTAGAATTTGTTTGGGGTCATTTTTTACCGATATTTTATGGGCTGTGGGGGAAAATCTAGAGTAGGTGCATCTTTCTACCCTGCCATCTTGGCTCTTCCCTTCTATCCCAGCATAAGTGACTCATTCCACTGTCTTTGTTGAGTTCTTCTAATCATCCTAATAATGATACCATTCTTATGAGTTACAAGTATCATCCTTCTATATCAGAATGTAAACAGTTTGTGACATCTATGAAATTCATAAATGCCCTATATTATGTGTGAATGTAGCTCCAAGGCATGTGCTTCCCCTTGCTTCTTTAACAAAACAACTCCTTTTTAAAATTAAAAAAAAAAAACATATTAGGATAGTCTAGATACACTTAAGGGCCCCCAAGACACTGTCACATCTTACACTGCGTGTTTACCCAGGTAAAGCTCCAAACTTCCTTTTACATACAACTATACCCTTTTAAAAATTGTATAAAAACTCATGGTTTTGTCTGCTGGTCAGTCTTAGCCAGAGCAGACCAGTCAGCTTGGTCACTAAAGCTGACTCACTAATGGAATGGGGGGGGTGGTACACCTGATGTTGCTGAAGCTGAGTCATGACTCAGTAGCCTTAATGGAGTATTCCTGCACCTTTATAAGCATGTACAGCTCTGGCAGACAGCTCCCATCTGTCTTGCCCAACATTGCCCCCGGTCCTAGGCATTTTCACTTGCCTTTACAATATACATTGCATATTATGTATCACTCCTGACTAGCCCCAAGATTTTTACAACACTGGCACTTCATGTCAAGTTTGCCAAGTTTAACCTTATTGATTTTCTTATCATTTTTATTTCACGTTTATCTTTTTATTTTTCTCTTGAGTTTTCTGTTTTAAAGTTAAATTTTATATTCATCTCCATTCTTTTTTTAATCAGAAATGCTTGAAAGTTCGCCATTTCATTAAATATCACATTTTTCCCCTGAAAGATTATACTAAGTTTTTCTGGGTAGTTTATTCTTGATTAAAATTCTAGATCATTTGTCTTCCAGAATATCATATTTCAAGCCCTCTGGTCCTTTAACATGAAACTTGTTAAATCTTGTGTTATGCCAACAGTGATTCTATGACATTTGACTGGTTTTTTTCCTAGATGCTTGAAGAATTTTTTCTTTGACCTGGGAGCTTCTACAATTTAGCTATAATATTCCTGGGAGTTTTCATTTTGAGTTCTCTTTCTGGAGGTGAGTGTTGTATTCTTTCTATTTCTATTTTACCCTCTGGTTCTAGGATATTGAGACAGTTGCCCTTCATAATGTCTTGAAATATGATGTTTAGGTTTTTTTCTTTGATCATGGCTTTCAGGAAGTCCAATAATAAATTATTTCTCTTTGCTCTAATTTCCATATCAATTTTTATGAGCTATTTCACTTTTTCTTCTATTTTTCATTCTTTTGGCTGTGCTTTATTGTTTCTGGATGTCTCATGGAGTTACTAGCTTCTACTTGTCAAATTCTAATTTTTAAGGAATTATTTTCTTCAGTGAGCTTTTGTATTTCTTTTCCATTTGACCAATTCTATTTTTAAGGTATGATTTTCTTTATTTTTTGTTTTTACAAAGAATTAATTGTCTTTTCATGACTTTTTTGCATTACCTTCATTTGTTTTCCCAGTTTTTCCACCCTCACCCATTTGATTTTTAAAATAATTCTTTAGTTCTTCCAGTAATTCCTGTTGAACTTGTGTTGAATTTATAGTTTTTTTGAGGCTTTGCTTATAGCTGTTTTGATACCATCTTCTGTGTTTGTGCCTTGATCTTCCCTGTTACCACAGTAGCTTTTTATGGTCAAGTTATTTTTTTTTGTTGTTTGCTCATTTTTTCCAGTCTATTTCTTGACTTTTGACTCTATGTTAAAGTTGGGCTCAGTTCCTGGAGTAGGGATCAGGATTGGCACTGTCTTAAACTTCAGACTTTTTAACACTGCTGTTTTCAAAGCTGGCTCAAGGAATTTGGGATTTTTCAGTGCTTTCAGGTGGTATGATCTGGGGAGAGGGGTAGTAACTGTTCTCTAGTCCTTACCCAGGAAAGGTTCCTGATCCCTTTCAGCTGCAAGCAGCATTGCTCCTCAGAAGCCCTTCTCCCTTGGGACTGAAAGCAATACTGCCCTGCAGGGCTCCTGCTCCCTTGTTATTGAAAACACTACTTCCTACTTTGGACCTGTGATCTGGAAGTGAGTATAGGCAATGAAGCTGCCAAATAGTGCCTGGTCCTGCCCAATGCTAGCACATGGGTCCCTTGTAATTTCTTTCTAACCAATTGTCCAATCCCTATATACTATCTCTGGTTGGAGAACTCCTGAAGCTGCTGCCACCTCCAACACTCAGAGTATTGCTGCCATGTGTTTTCCAAATTGCCCCCACACAAGTGCCACAGATTTCTCCTTTTGACCTCCTAAGTTATCTTGGACTGAAAAAATGTCTCACCCTGATTTTTGGTTGGCTTTGCTTCTCCAGAATTCTATTTGATACATTATTTAGACCTGTTTCCAGGGGAACATTGGGAGAGCTCATCTGTTTACTCTACCATCTTGGCTCCATCCACAGAAGTCCATTGAACATTTCCTGTAAGGCTTTGAGTATTATTCCATTTGATACATATGTGCAGAATTGATATTGATTTGTTGTCTATGGTACATCTTAACAAAATCTTATTTTCCTGTTTTTCTCTTAAATTAGGTCTATTTTTGCCATGGCTTTGTCTAGATCATGATTGCTAATCCTGTCTTTTCTACTTTAACTGAAACATTATAAATTCTTCTGTCTCTGAAGCCTGCTCGGATCAGCTTCTCTGGGGCCGCGTCTCCAGGGCTCCCTGGAACGGAAATCTCTTCCACTCTGCTTCTGCACACCTTGTATTGACCCAGAAGTTATGGGGGACTCTTTTTACGTTAATTCTATGGGCTTTTGGTTTCGGAGCTCGTAAACGTGCGTCCTTCTACTCCACCATCTTGGCTCCGCCCCAACATTATAAATTCTGCTCTAGCCCTTTTATTTTAACTTGATGTGTATCTTTCTTTATCAAATGTATTTCTTGTAAACAAGAATTGTGGGATCCTGGCTTCTATTCCTTTCTATTCTATATCCTGCTCCATTTTATGTATAAGTTTATTTCATTCCCTTTCACAATTATGATTACTATTTCCTTCTATACTATTCTATGATACATATGCTTTTCTTTTTCCCCTGCCCTCTCTCTATGAATCTATTTCTGATTACTGCCTCCCTTAATCTATCCTACCTCTTATACACTCCTTCTACCTTCTCTTAACCTCTTTCTCTCCTACTTCCTTGTTGGTCAAAAGGAGTTTCTATACCCTACTTTGTGTAAATATGTACTCTTTTTTCTGTAGATGAGAGTGTTACCCACTCCTCCACATTTATTATCCCCTGCATTGTATAAACTCTTTCTTGTATATCCCATTATTTGAGATATTTTTTCCTATTTTCTCTCCCTCCCCCACCCCTTGCCTAATGCATTTCTCCTTACCACCTTTCCATTCTTCTTTTGTAATCATCCAAACATAATAGAATCACATTCAGGCCCTTTAATTAGACACCTGCTAAGACTCCTGGTGATGATGAAAGAAAGAGGGATTGCATGTATCACCACTCCTTGTATAAAAACTTTAATGTCTTTTGGTCTCTTATAATTTCTTATTCACATTTACCTTTTTATACTTGAGTGCTGTATTTGAATGTCAAATTTTCTATTTTCCTTTGATTTTTCTCATCAGTATCACTTGAAAGTCCTCCATTTCATCAAATATTTATATTTTTTTCTCTTGGAGGATTATATTCAGTTTTGTGGGGAAGGTTATTCTTGATTTAGATCCTTTGCCTTCTTGTCTTTTATCATATTCCATCCTCTCCATTGCTTTAAAGTGGTGGTTGCTAAATGTTTTGTGGTCCTGACTACATGGTAGCTCCACAGTACTTTGTTTTTGGCTGTTTGCAGTATTTTCTCCTTGATTTGGCTGCTCTGGATTTAGGCTATATGGGAGTTTTCATTTTGGAATTTCTTTGGGAAGTGACTAATGGATTCATCCGTGTTCTATTCTATTCTTTAGTTTTATGATATCTTGGCTATTTATATGAGGTCTTTGCTCTTTTTTTATTCATGACTTTCAGATAGTTTAATGATTGTTAACTTATCTTTTCTCAATCTTTTTTTAGAGTCCAATTGTTTTTTCTATGACGTTTCACATTTCCCCCATTTTTCAGTCTTTTGATTTTTTTGTTGCTGTCAAGTCCACATTTCTTATTTGTCTTTCAGAATCATAATTTTGCTCTTTTTATCTCTTTCTTTAACTAGTAATTATTGTTGGGCTTGTGTCTAGTATGCATTTTTCCTTATAGATATTTTCAAGGCATTGTCTTCTTCTGTGTTTATGTCTCAAGCTTCACTGTTACCATGTTAGATTTTCATGGTCAAATTCTTTTTTTTGTTTGCTTATTCTTCCAGCCCCCTTGAATTTGGACTTTATATTAATTCTAGACTGCACACTTCTGTTGGTGGGGTGGGTGGAGATGTTTTATCTGAGCTGTCCTTTTCTATCTTTCTGTTGCTTTCACTGTTCAATATAGGAACCTAAAAGTTTTTAGTGATTCCAAGTAGTGTGATTTGGGGAGAGTTGTGTTCACTACCTTCTAGTCTGAGCTCTGAAAATTCCTGAACCAGCTTTGGGACTGTTAACTTGTGTGTGGTAGAGTTTCAGTAGACTACTGCTGGACTTAGTCATTGTTAGCCCCCTGGGAGACTCTCAGTTCTGAGCTGCTGAACTACTGGCTTCTCTTTGGTCTGGGGCATTTTCCCTTGTTATTTCATTGTAGGCTTACGTGCTGGTCTAATGTACTGAGTCGCTGCTTTGCTTCTGGACCCTGCTGCTATGTTTCTAGAACTTGTTTTGCACTGAGTACTTAGTTAGAGCCTGGTTTGCTTGTAACCACTTGCATCCTCCCTGGATTTGTGATTCAGAACTAGGTAATGAGTAGGAGAACTTCCCAATGGCATGGATTCCTGCATCCAATGCTAGTGTAGGGATCTCTTGGGATCATCTCCTACCCTGGAGCTACCTGACCAGATGTTCTGTCTCAACTCACTTTCTCTCCCTGAGAACTGGAATGTTCCTTACCACTGCAGCCAATGATCATTTTTTGACAATCCCCAACCCAATGTCAGTAGACCTTTTTTTTGTGTGTATCTCCCTAAGTTGCCCTAGACTAGAAAATGAATCACAGTGTCTTTTTCATGGTTTTCCCAATCAGAATTGGTCTAGCATGTTTTCTAGGTAATTGTGCAGTCAATAGGTCAAAAGTGCTTTCTCTCAGTCCATCATATTGCCTCTACACTCCCCATCTCCTTCATCTTATATTGTCAACTAAAAATACCATGGAATTACATAAGAACAGACCTTCTAACTGATCTACTTTCTACTCTTTCTCCTCACCCATTTGACAATCAAAAATATTGCATTGTCCTTGTAAGGAGAAGGAGGGAAGGAAACATACATTTATTTGGCACTCACTATGTGCCAAGCACTGTACTTAGAACTTAACAATATTATCTAATTTTGTCCTTACAACAGCCTTTTGAGGTAGGTGCTTTTATTACTCATATTTACATTTAAGCAAATAGGCAGATAGAGGTTTTGTGTCTTGCCTGGGGTCACACAATTGTGTTATAGTTCAACTTTTATAAAGTTCTGAGTTCAGAGTTCTCAGCATTCTGTGAAGGGTACTGATACCTTATGAAACATATAAACTTATTAGTACCTTTCCCTTTAACTTGCTTATTTATCATTCATTTATACGAGCCACCTAGGGTAGATTATATAAGCTGATCAAGGTCAAAGATGGTCAAGGATGACATTTCTCCAAGTGTCAGACAAGATAATAATTTTTTAAAAATTCATTTCTGAATCAGAGAAGTTATGGTCCCTATTTTACTTCCTTGAAGTCTGGTTCCCTCTGGGCTATGAGAGATAGCCTGATGTAGAGGAAACAACATTGATCTGACACTCAGAATCACAAAATCTCTGAGTTGGAAGGAGTCTCAGAATATCCATTCTTATATTGATTAAAAACTTCAGCATAACCAGCAAGTGATCATTCATTCTTCAGTTGAAGACTGTTAAGTGAAGGGCAACTCACTACTTCCTGAGGTAAACCATTCACATTTTGGAAAACACTGTTATGAAATGTTTTCTTGCATCAAACCCAAATCTGCCATTCTGCCACTTTCATTCATTGCCCCTAATTCTGCCTTGTGGATTAAACAGGGAAGGTCTGATTCCTCATCCAGATGGCATCCTGTCAAATATTTGAAGGCAATGCCCACCTCTCCTAAATCTCCACTTCACCAGGCTAAATACTCCCAGTTCCTCCAATCAAACCTATGTGGCATAATCTTGAGCTATTTTATATTTATCTGGAGTGTCCTAGCTTATCAATGTATTTCCTACAATGTAGCACCTATAATTGAACAGTGTGTGTGCCTAATCAGAGATCTGGATTCCAGTTTCAGCTCTGCCAATATCTACTCATATGACTTTGGGAAAATCTACAGACTATAGTAGAATGTCAGCTCCTTGAAGGCAGAGTTTATCTTGTTTCTGTATTTATGTTCTTAGAATGTAGCACAATCAATAGCACATGGTAGGCATTTAATAAATCTTAGTTGATTGATTAATCTTTATAAGCATGCCTGGGCAGTATCATAATTTAATGGGTGACACCTAGTTAGATTTCAGCTTTTTGGAATTGGGTCATAATACCTCATTCTTTCCCTAATGGATTCTATTCAGAATGATAAATGAACCCAATGAGGGATGCTGATGGTACTAAGGAAGCAAATTTCTGTTATGGAGAAGTCAGGATTGTTTTGAATAAAAAACTTTTTTGGAATATGGAGAGCATCTTTACTGCTCTTCAGATTTGGCAGAATGTGAAATATACATCATCATCATCCCCACAACTGGTATTATTAGTAATAATAGCTAATATGATAGTAGCTGATATAACCCATTAAGGGTTACAAAGCACTTTACAAATATTATCTCATTTGGTCCTCACAACAACCCTGGGAAGTAGATACTATTATTATCCCTATTTGATGATGATGATGATGATGAAATTGACAGAAATTAGGTGAATTGTCCAGGGTCACACAGTAAGTTTTGATATTACCTCCAAATTTTATTCTTGCCAGGAGAGACATGACTATGAATCTGCAACTTTTCTAGGAGATTAGGAGTAGGCAAGGCTCTAAAGGGCTAACCTTCTGAGGGCTCTCTCTCTCTCTCAAATTCACTTTCTTCTCTATCTGGCAGACCACAGAGTAGAAGATTTTTCACTTTCTTTTTTGTCTTATCACTCTTCTGGAAGACAAGGCATAATCATTCCTTATCTGCTTTGTAAACAGTGGTGGATAGAAAGGTGTTCTTCTAATGGCAGAAGGACCATTATAATTTTTTGCCCTCTTTTTCCTCTCTCCCTGCTAGGATTTGGGAAGTCCATATGACTATGTGCCAAACTATGTACACCTGGGTCCAGGACCAGCCTCCTCTCAGAAGTAGTTCTCTATATTGAGTTTTTAGGATAATTGTTAAGGAACTTAACTTCATTAGAATGATACAAGTGATTTTGGAGAGATTTGTCCATTTATATTGAGCTAGGCATTTCTTCTGGTAGCCCACATGTGGGAAGACTCTGTTAAACACATCTGCTTCTTGAACAAAATTGTATGTTTATTTAGTGGAGTTCACTCCATCAGTCATTCTAACAACCAAAACCTTGGAAAATCCTAAGAGTTTTAGCAGATTTGGGGTATGGCAGTCTCATTAACAAACTATTCTCTGAGCTTTGTTTTCCTCAATTGTAAGATGAGGGGGTTGATTCTAGAAGACAGACTTCTTAGTTTTGCCAGAGATGATATACTTATTTCTTTTTTGCTTTTTGCTTGGTCCAAATGAGTAAGTTATGACTATATTTCAATACAGTTGGTTTCTTCTTCAGATATATTAATTTCTAACCAATGATAAATCTTACTTCTTGTTATAGAATCATAGATTTAGAGTTGGAAGGGACCTTAAAAACCCTCTAATCACCTCATTTTACAGCTAAGGAAACTGAGGCTTAGGGAGGCTTAGTGACTTGCCCAAGGTTACATAGGCAGAAAGCATCAAAGATGGTATTTGAACCCACGCCTTCTGTGGTCCACAGCCAATACTCTTTCCATTGTACCACTCTGTCTTCAAAGGACAGTTCTGGGTACATCATTTCCCAGCATTGACAAAGGAATTAATTCAAATCAAGACAATTCATTTCTATCAGAGGAAGCATGTATGGTTTAGCTGAACACTGAGCACAATGCCTTGTCCATGGTAAGCCCTCAACATTTATTGAGCTTAATTGGATGCAGCCTAACTCTGGGATGCTAGTTTCAACTTTTGCATTATATCCCATTAGTTTCCATTCCATTAATTCATATTTTTTGACCCCTGAGTAAGTAGGCTGAAGTTTACCTTGGAATTATGTAAATCATTAGGGAACAAGCCATTTCTAAGCAGTCTTAACTTTAGGAGTAGCTCCCTCCATATAATCAATATGCTAATGACAGATCTTTGAGATTAAAAAAAATCTATTCACTTAAACAGGTTCCCTTAAGCAACTGTCCTAGATTTTATTTGTTAAGCCTAGTTCCAATTAATCCAGGAACTTTAAAGAAACACAACTTGACTTCTTTCAAGATATTCTATCATTAAGACTGATCATTAATTCCAAGTGATCCTGTCAGTCCAAATGAGTAGGGTTTGACTAATTTTTATGTGATAGATATTTCCATTCTTTAGATATATTGCCTTTTAACTTTTACACAATGCCAACTGATGATATTTTGGGTTCTACAATTACCCAGAGTTTACACAGAAATTCATTCAATTAATTCAGCAACATTTGGGAAAACACTAACTATACACAAAGCCTTGTTCTTCATTTTTGAGGTTCTTAAAAAATGACATTATTCCTGATTTCATCAAAGTTACATTTTAATAACTTAGATGAGAAACATGGAAATGATGGCCATTCAAGTTAAAAATGTGATGGACACAAAAGAGACATCTGAGGGACACCATTTTCAATTGGGGAAATCAGGTCAGGCTTCATGAAGGAGTGGGGTATCTGACCTAGGTCATAGAGGTTGAGAAGGATTTAAAAAATTGGAGATGAGGGGTGAGTACCTTCGAGACAAAGAGGATGACTCTTAGGAGTGACAGGATGAGATTGGGGAAAAAAATCTAGGTAACTTAATTTGGACCATAGAATATGTGAAGTAGAATATTATGAAGAAAGGGTGGGAAGATAATATAACTTACAAGACCTTAAATACTAAATTAAGGTGTTTGTATTTTATCTTCATGGAGATAGCCACTAAAGGTTTACTTAGATCAGAAATTCTTATGGATGGTTTACTTATTGGACTCCACAATGTGGAAAAATATAATAAAAGCAAATTCATTTGAAATGATAGGGCCTTTTGGCATTAGTGATAAGCTCAAATCCCCAGACAAGAGGTTTGGGAGGCATGTGTTCTTCTATCCAGAGTAAGGAAAAGGTTGCTGAATGAAATAGGGCAGGCATTATAAATCACAATGCATTTCTTAAGCTAGAGGCTTAAGAAGGAGCCCACAAAGGGAGGAAAAAGCTTTCTATTTCATTGGTTGAGACCTTTCAATGGCTGCCCCATCACATGTATCCTTGGGACAAATCTCCAGGTCATGCAGGGTCCTGTTTTGGCAGCTGGTCGCACAGGCCCTCCAAAAACACTAGGCCAACTACAAGTAGAAAACAAATGTCCTCTCCAGGACCCAGTAGGTGGGGCTCACATTGAGGTCTTGGAGGAGACTTTATCCTGTTCTGTTGCCTATGTAGCAGCTTATAGTTAATTAAACCTGTGCATAAACAGAACAAGGAAGGATGTAAAAGTAATGAGCTGACAACCCAGTGCGTATTATGCTGAGCTTCGAAGAGAATTTAATTTGAAGAAGAATTATGCACAGGCTGAAAGACAGTCCATTAAAGCAAACCAACTGTCTGGAAAGAGATAAAACAAAAATGGATTCTGCCTTCTTTGAAATAAATGGGAGAGCCTTCTATTTGTTGGTACCATGTGGTCCTTGGGTTGTGAACCCGTATATGAATGAGAAAGCAAAATGATGGATGGAGAAAAAAAGTAGGTCATAAAGAAGGCAGATACTTGGGCTAGGATGCAGAGGAAGTGAGCATCAGGAGACCCTGGGACAGTGGAGGCTGTTCAGCTTTCTTTTTTGGTCTAGGTGAGACCCTTTGAGGCTTCTTCTTGCAATAGAATGGTAGTAGAATAAAAACCATATATGACCCTTATGTAAAGCAGGATTACATAGTGGACAGAGAGAGAATCAGGAACCTGGAAGACTGGTTCAAATCTCACTCCTCTTGACTGCACAACAAATTTCTTAATGTATTCATGTTCTAAGACATTCTCTATGATTATAAGTTATACAAGAGTTAGTGATTAGCACTGATAGAAGAATTTTCTTCACCAGGGAATTTTTTATGTTAATGAAATCACTGGTCCATCCTCTTCAAACCCCCTTCCTAACCCCCAAATCTCCAAAAACATTTCTTTCATGTTTAATAATTGAATTGCTGTGGATTCGGAGCTAGTGTATGTGAGTCTTTCTACTCCACCATCTTGCTTGGCTATTTTTCTTAATCACAAAGAAAGCCTCAATTGGTGAAGAGATAAAAGATGGCCAAAAATAACTGATATAAAAAACAAAAGATATCATTGCATTTTTAAGTAATAAAAGAAAAACACTTTTTCGGAGAAAAAAAAAATATGTGACCTTGAGCAACTTCCTTTAACCTCTCAGGACCCTTCCAGTTCTGAATGTGATGAGACCTATTACAGACCCAACTAAGTAAACTGGAATGACTGACCCAATTATTGAATGGGGGAGGTAGGATTGTATTATTTTCATTATTTGAAAGCCTGAACTAGGAGTTTGTTGTCATCCCTGCAATCCTGATTCTGAGGTCCCATAGAATGGGGCAATTCAGGGGAGGAGCCAAGATGGCAGAGTAGAAAGACTCATATACACTAGCTCCGAATCCACAGCCCAGAAATTTTCTGTAAAAAGAGCTCCCCACAAATTCTGGAGCACTGCAAGGTGCGCAGAAACACAATGGAAGAGATTTCTGTTCCAGAGAGCCCTGGAAAGCTGTTCCCAGGGGTCTGTCGCACTCCAGACAGCAGAGCCCACCCCTGTGCTGCCCTGGCCACGCGGCCCCAGAGGAGCAGATCCGAGCAGGCTTCAGGGATGGAACCTCCGGCTGCCGTGAAGGTCCCTCCACCCACAGGTGCTACAGGTCAGTGAGAGAGACTTCTGGGCTTGCGGAGAGGGGAGCAGGGTGTCTCCGTGACTCAGACTCCCTCGGGAGGCAGTGGCAGAGGGAGCAGCAGAGGCAGCGCCAGAAGCCCGGAACTCCCAGAGCAGCAGGCAGGAGCTTAGGACCATTACTGAAGGTCTCTGCATAAACCCCCTGAGGGGACTGAAGCTCACATTGAATAGCAGCCGCTCCTGCCATGAAAAGCCCTGAGGCTGGGGAGCAGCATTTGAATCTCAGACCCCAAGCACTAGCTGGGTGGATCTAGGTGGGAGTGGAGAGGAATCTCAGAAGTCAAGTAACTGGCAGGCAAAATGCCCAGAAAAGGGAAGAAAAATAAGACCATAGAAAGCTACTTTCTTGGGGAAGAGATGTTTCTTCCTCCTTTCATTTCTGATGAGGAGGTACAATGCTTGCCATCAGGGAAAGACGTGGAGTTCGGGGCCTCTGTATCCCAGACATCCAAGGTGGATGTCTGGTGGGCTCAGGCCATGGAAGAGCTCAAAAAGGATTTTGAAAATCAAGTTAGACAGGTGGAGGAAAAACTGGGAAGAGAAATGAGAGAGATGCAAGAAAAGCATGGAAAACAGGTCAATAACTTGCTAAAGGAGACCCAAAAAAATGCTGAAGAAAATAACACCTTGAAAAATAGGCTCACTCAATTGGCAAAAGAGGTTCAAAAAGCCAATGAGGAGAAGAATGCTTTCAAAAGCAAAATTAGCCAAATGGAAAAAGAGGTTCAAAAGCTCACTGAAGATAATAGTTCTCTCAAAATTAGAATGGAATACATGGAGGCTAATGACTTTACAAGAAACCAAGAAATCACCAAACAAAACCAAAAGAATGAAAAAATGGAAGAGAATGTGAAATATCTCATGAGAAAAACAACTGACCTGGAAAATAGATCCAGGAGAGACAATTTAAAAATTATGGGACTACCTGAAAGTCATGATCAAAAAAAGAGCCTAGATATCATCTTCCATGAAATTATCAAGGAAAACTGCCCTGACATTCTAGAACCAGAGGGCAAAATAAGTATTGAAAGAATCCATCGATCACCACCTGAAAGAGATCCAAAAAGAGAAACTCCTAGGAACATTGCGGCCACATTCCAGAGTTCCCACGTCAAGGAGAAAATATTGCAAGTAGCTAGAAAGAAACAATTCCAGTATTGTGGAAATACAATCAGGATAACACAAGATCTAGCAGCTTCTACATTAAGGGATCAAAGGGCATGGAATAGGATATTCCAGAAGTCAAAGGAACTAGGACTCAAACCAAGAATCACCTACCCAGCAAAACTGAGTATAATACTTCAGGGGAAAATATGGTCTTTCAATGAAACAGAGGACTTTCAAGCATTCTTGATGAAAAGACCAGAGCTGAAAAGAAAATTTGACTTTCAAACACAAGAATGAGAAGAAGCATGAAAAAGTAAACAGCAAAGAGAAGTCAGAAGGGACTTACCAAAAGTGAACTGTTTACACTCCTACATGGAAAGACAATATTTGTAACTCTTAAAACTTTTCAGTATCTGTGTAGTTGGTGGGACCACACACACACAAACACACACGCACACACACGTACACATGTGCACGCACATACAGAGACAGAGAGCACAGAGTGAATTGAATAGGATGGAACCATATCTTAAAATAAATTAAGGTAAATGGTGAGAGAGAAATGTATTGGGAGGAGAGAGGGTGAAATGGAATGGGGCAAATGATCTCTCATTCAAGAGGCAAGCAGGAGACTTTTTAGTGGAGGGAAAAAGAGGAGAGCTGAGAAAAAACATGAAGTTTGCCCTCATCACATTTGACTAAAGGAAGGAATAAAATGCACACTCATTTTGATATGAAAACCTATCTTACAATACAGGAAAGTTAGGGAGGAGATAAGCAGGGTGGGGGGGATAATGGAAGGAAGGGCAATGGGAGGAGGGAGCAATTTGAAGTCAACACTCTTGGGGAGGGACAGGATCAAAAGACAGAATAGAAACATTGGGGGGCAGGATAGGATGGAGGGAAATACAGTTAGTTTTACACAACACGACTATTATGGAAGCCATTTGCAAAACTACACAGTTATGGCCTATATTGAATTGCCTGCCTTCCCAAAGGGAATGGGTGGGAAGGGAGGGATGGGGAGAATTTGGAACTCAAAGTTTTAGGAACAACTGTTTAGTATTGTTTTTGCTACTAGGAAATAAGAAATACAGTCAATGGGGAATAGAAAGTCATCTGGCCCTACAGGACAAAAGAGAAGATGGGGACAAGAGAAGGGAGGGATGATAGAAGAGAGGGCAGATTGGTGATAGGGAAAATTAGAATGCTTGGTGTATTGGGGTGGGGGGAGGGGATAAATGGGGAGAAAATTTGGAACCCAAAATTTTGTGAAAATGAATGTAAAAAGGTAAATAAATAAATTTATATTTAAAAAAGAAAAAAAAGAAAAGAAGCCAAGCAAAATTAGTTGACACCCCAAACTCCTGGCCCAGATTAACCACATCTAGCACTTATGCAGCATTTCATACCTATAGTCCCTTACCTCTCTGCTGAAAGTCGGGAAGCACATTTCATTATCTCTTCTCTGAGACCATTATGATTGCTTAGGTCATTATGATTACTCAGAGTTTGACTTTCTTTAGTCTTATGTTTTCATTTTTTTTGAAGTGATTGTGTATATTGTTTTTCCAAATGTTTCTGAATTCCAAATATTCATTGTTTCTGCCAATACAATACTATTCCATTACATTCATATACCAAAATTTATTCAGCATTCTTTAAAGAATGGGTACCTGAGAGGATTCTGGAAAGATGGCAGAGTAGGTCCAAAAATTCTAAGCTCTCAAGATTTTCCCCCACTAAAGAAAGGGTGAAAACAGTGTGGGGGTGGGGTGGGGTGGGAGTGAGAGGAGTGTGTTTAAAAATAAATGATAATTGGGGGACAACAGGGGTCTTCCTGGGACAAATCTAGAAGATCAGAAGAAAAATCCTAGGACAAGGTTTGGGTTCCTGTGAAGGGTAAATACTCCCAGCCTAGGGTCTGCTTTAACAACATGCAGCTTAAACAAGTGACAAGCTCTGAGGTTAACTGGTCTGAGAGGCTTCCTCTGCTCTAGCCACAAGAACCTTCCCTCCCCTCCCTCTACCTCCTGTAAGGGGAGTTGGGCAAGGAACTCCAGACCTACCTGTGATGAGAAGAACAGTAAAGGCAAGAAGGAACCAGCACAGGCCTGGTGAGTGCAGAAGCAGTGGGGCAGAAAGCCCCTGATTGCGGACCCCTTACAGGAGGTAAGATGTTTGACTTTGGTTCCAGGCTAGAAGGTAGAACTGAAGATTTGGGGCAAGAGGCACCATCCCCCATACCTCGGAGCTAGAAGGGATTACAAAAATCAAGATATTACCACAAAAAAAAAATGCACAGGCAAAGGAGACAGAAATCTAACCTTAGAAAGCTAATATGGGAATAGAGAAGACTAGGGTTCAACTTCAGAGAAGATTGAAGTAAAGAAACCCCCAAAGAATAATGTCAAATGGTCACCTGCCAAAAAATGAATTCAAAGACCTTAAAAACGACTTTAAAGTTTAAATGACCGAGGTAAAACAAGAAAATAATGGAAGAAATTCAACCAATTAGAAAAAGAGACCCAGAATCTTAAGGAAGAAAATGATACCTTGAAAATTAGATTTGGGCAAGGTGAACCTGATGAAATTATAAAAGATCAAGAAATAATTAAATGAAATATGAATGGGTACCAACTTTTATTCTAGTTTTTGATAAAGTGACATCTGTTAAAAAATAGATCAGGAACAGATACCAAAATATGTATCCCAGCTCTGTCACTAGCTCTATGGCCTGGGGTAAGTTACTTCCCCTCCCTGGGCCCAAGTTTCTTCCTCTCTGTAATGAGGAAGTTAAACTAGAAGATCTTAAAAGTCTTTTCCAGTTCTAACCACGATTATATGATATTTCAGAGGGAAAGTCCAAAAACTCCATCGGAAATTCCTTGTTGGATCAATGGACTGTTACTAATAGTCTCCTAATCAGGGTATTTGGAATTCTTTTGTATCTCACTCCCTTACATTGAAGCAACTTCAGAGGCTGGTTATACAAATAAAAAAAGAGAGTAGCACCATTCTTCTTGTCTTCCACTGTCAGAAGACTATATAAAAGAGCATGTCCCCATAGACCAAGTCACAGCAAAGGCTATGGAACTGTGAATTGGAATGAGACTTAACTGGGCAGTTGCTTTTGAATCTAGTTAAATGGAGGTATAGAGATCAAGGGAATTGACTAGCTAAGGAATTGTTTGTTCTAACAAGGTCCTGGAACTAGAGGAATCAAGAAAGGCTAAAATTTTATGATTTGAGAAGTCTCCTGACTATGGAATCAATAATTCCATTCTTCTTTTTCCATTGCCCTCTCCTCAATCCCATCCTTGTACAGACAGCATTTAAGTGAAGTTAAACCATAAGGGGACTAGAACATGTCTTTTCCCTTAAAAAGAAAAACCCACATTGATCTCTGGTTGAGGGCTTTGAGTACCTTGTAGCTCTGCAAATCCAACCATGGGTTGCTATGGAAACTAGAATTCAGCTGACCTTCTCTGGCTCTCTGGGTTAGGAAGGAAGTGAACTCTCAGGTCGCTAGAAAATCCCAGGTTAGATAGTAGCTCAGAGATAACTCGATCCCTCCACATAGATTGCTCAGAGTAGAGGGAACTTGTACTTTTCTCCCTCAAAGAAACAAGCCACCTTCTAACTCAGTGTATATAGAACTCATTGATTTAGGTTTTGGATTTTGTTACTTCAATGAACCCAGACTACTTATTGTTCACGAAGGGCCCTGGCATCATCAGTTCTATGGGTCAGTTCCATGTTTAGATGTGTAGAGTTACAGATTCTCTGAGTTGGAAGGTCTGATCCAACCTATATCTGAACTGGAATATTCTCTACAATGTCCCTGGCAAATAATAATCCAGTACCTACTTGAAGATCTCCAGGACAGGGAACTGATTAATTCTCAGGGCATCTAATTACACTTTGGGGAAACTCTTGATTGTTGGAAAGATTTTCTTTACATGAAGGTGAAATCTGCCTCTCTGAAACTTTTTCCCATTGCTCCTAGTTCTATCTTTTGAGGTTCACAGAACAAACCTAATCCTTTTTCCTTGTGGCCACTCTTCAAATATGTTTAAATAGATATCATTCTTCCTTCTCTACTCAAACTTTTCTCCTTTCAGCTAAACATTCCCAGTTGTTTCAAATGATCTTTGTGTATCATGGCTTACAAGTGTCTAGGCCATTTCAGTTGCTCTTCTGGAGAAGATCCTACTTAAAATACAGCCCTGGAACTGAAGAGAATCCTCATTTGGACTCTTTGCTTCTATTAATATGACTTAATGTTGCACTTTTTTTTTTTTTGTCTACCATATATTGATTCAGATTGAGTTTGGAGTCTAGAACTCCCAGATAATTCTACATAAACTCTGGTCTAGCTTTATAACCCCATCCAATACTTATGCAGCTGATTTCTTCTGCTGATGACATTGTAACTAATCTTTCTGGGTGGTGCAGCTGGAAATCACATGGTGTTTCTTCAGGGTGGGGGGAATGTCATGTCTCGATATCCCTTGTCTCTCTCCTTTTCCTGGGGTCCTCTGCTTTTTTCTGTACACCTATCTCTCGCCTGACTTCATAATAGCTACTGAGAGTCTAGGGCCATCTGTTGACCATCTCAGCTCCAATCTATTAAGGTGTCACAGTGACTGAAAAATGTATCTCAGCTAAGTGTAGACTGACACTTCTTTAGTCATAGCCAGAGGCTGTAAGTGCCCACACAACTAATGAAGCCAGGCAAAGTCTTAAGATTAAGTATTTTCATTTTAGTCTCTTTGTCTGGGACTGAGATTTTAGCCCTTAGATCATTCAGTTATCCGATTTAGGGTTAGAAATCCCCAAGCTACCCTCTGGCCAGGCATGCAGATGAATCACGGCAAGCAAAAGAGGTATAATTATTATTATCTATCTACCTGGCCTCTATTCCTGCCTTTAAGGGCAGCTAGGTGGTGCAGTGGATAGAGCACCAGTGCAGGAGTCAGGAGGACCTGAGTTCAAATCTCACCTCAGACACTTGACACTCACTAGCTGTGTGACCTTGGGCAAGTCACTTACCCCCAGTTGCCTCATCCTGGGTCATCTCCAGTCATCCTGATGAATATCTGGTCACTGGATTCAGATGGTTCTGGAGGAGAAAAGAGGCTGGTGACCTGCACAGCCCTCCCTCAAAAGGGAGTCAAGTTCAAGTCATGTCATCATCTCTCTGATGGCATGGTCTTTTTTGGCAACAAAGGATGAACACAGACATTCCTGCCTTTATTATAGCATAATTCCCTAGATTTGAGGTAGTAATTTAGCTGGTGAAAAGCTTATCTCCTCACATTTATTTATAGTTCATGATTGAGAGGGAAGATAAATTGACTGTCCTTGGCCCTGCTGACCTCACCATCAGAGAACTGTGTTTCAGTTCTGGTGCTATATTTTAGAAGGGATACTGACAAGCTAAAGCACATTCAGGTATACCTCCTAGAAAAAATATAACTAGAATGGTTCAAAGATCAGAAATCATGCCAGAGTAGAAATAGTTGAAGGAAGTAGGAAGATTTGGCTATGAAAATAGATTTTTGGTGGGGGGGGGAGGGAGAAGGGAGGGAGCATGGAGAACAACTGTCTTCAATCTGTGGGGCTATGGAAGTGGTATTAAATTTATACTGTGTGGCTCTAGAGGGCAGAACGATGACCCGTGGAGGAGGGAAACTGCATGACTTTGGAGAAGTCACTTGCCTTTTCTGGCTCTCAGTTTTCTCCTTAATAAAGTCAGAAGGTTGGACTACATTTTATAAGATTCTTTTTACCGTTAACATTCTAAAATATCTATGAGTCTGTAATTGATTAACCAGCAAACACTTGTTAATTGCTTACCATGTGACAGGCACTAATCTAGCCACTAGAGAGACGAAGACAAAAGCAAAGCAATTTCAGCCTCAAGAAGATTCAATTCTATTGTAAAGACTACAACTGTATCTATTTTTACATCTATGTATGTGTGCATATGTATGTGTGTGTATCTACATCTATATGTACCTAGGTATGTACATACAAAACAAATACAAAGGAATTGGGGGGAGGGAGACGTCTGCAACCAGGGCATCAGGAAAGACTTTATGCAGAACTTTGAAGAAAAGTCAATATTCTAAGAGATAGAAGTTAGGAGGGAGACTGTTCTAGGTTTGCAGAGTCATTGCAAAACATGGAGATGGGGGATGGAAAGTCAGGTAGGCGAACCATCTGAAGGTTAGTTTCCTGTAGCATACAGCGAGAAGGGAAGTATTATCATAACGGAAACAAAGACTGGAGATCAAATTATGGAAGGCCTTAAATGACAAAGAGTTTGTATTTGAGACCAGAGGTAATAGAGAATCACTGAAGCTTACTGAGAAGAGGAGTAGGTCATCCTTGGGCTTTAGGAAAAACATTTTAGAGGCTGTGTGTAGAAGGGTTGAAGAGCACAGATTCTTGAGGCAGGAAGGCAAATTAGGAGGCTCTTGTGATGACCCAGGCAAGAGATTGAGGTCCTGAATTAGAGTGGTGACAATTTGAGTAGAGAGAAGGCAATGGATGTTGGAGAATGTTGTAAAAGAAGAACTGACAAGATTTAGCAACTGATTGCATATGTAGGGTGAGAGTAAGGAGTTGAGGATGACCCTGAGATTGTGAACCTGGGTGACTTTAATATGGTGGTATTGGATGGGGCAGCTAGGTGGCACAGAAGATAGAGCACCAACCCTAGAGTCAGGAGGATCAGAATTCAAATCTGGCATCAGGTACTTGCTAGCTTGTGTGGCCCTGGGCAAACTACTTAGCTCCAAGTGCCTTACAAAAATAATGGTGGTATCCTTGATAGAAGTTAGGAGAGCAGATTTTGAGGAAAATAAAAGGAGTTCTGTTTTGGACATATTGGGTTTGGTGTACTTATGGGACATCTCATTAGAAATATCTAATGGGTAATTAATAGTAATGGAACTTAGGAGAGAGAATTAGGTTGAATATATAAATATTGGTTTTCTCTTCATATAGGAAAGTAGAAGGCAGGTTTTGGTTCAGTATAAGGAAGTACTCTTAACCATCAAGGCTTTATGCAACTATGTAGTGTGATGAAATGAGGCACTGGGTATGGAGTCCAAGGACCTGAATCAGAACCCTGGCTCTTCTGTTTTCTACCTGTGTGACCTTGGGCAGGTCCATTAACATTTTAAGACTTTAGTTTCTCATTTGTAAAACAGGGAGGGGTTGGATTAAATGGTCTTGAAGGAACTTTCTCAAGTCTAAATCTAAAGACATGGACTCTTTAGTCCCTATTTGCCTTATTTACAAAAGGAAGGGGTTGTGTAGGGATGTGGTGGAGCAGGGAGAGAAAATAAAAACTTGTTAACGTGAAAGCAATTAAATGAAATAAAAATAAAATGAAGAGATTGGACTAAATCATCTCTGTTTCTTCCAGGCCTAACAGTAGGAATTACTAAGTGTTTGGTGGGAAGCAGTGTGTGCCAAGCAATTGTCTGTCTTTCCAATGGATTCTTCATATCTCTAGTGTAATACAGAGTACTGGGGAGAACCCCCCCCCCATGGGGATCAATATTTAGGTTCCAGCTCCCCCAGCATATAACCAGCCCAATGTCCACATTCTCTGGTCTTTCCTGGTTCTTGGGGTTTCCTGGGTTTTTGTTTTGCTGGCTCTTACAGGGATGTGGGCACCTGAGCGCTCTGAGCAGTTCTGTAAGAATGGGTTGTTGCATGTATTTTGCAGATTTTACACCCCTTGTCTTGTTTGTTGTTGGGAAGAGATTAGAAGTTTGATGCCTCCCTTCTTACAGGCCTCAGTAAGTGGGAAGCACAGTGACCGCTGTGAAAACAACTCCAATCAATACTTAATCCAGTGCAGCAGCCAGCCTTTTCAAAGCCTCATCGGTATTGATTTCTCTGGGCTGCTTGCGCTTCTTCCCCTTTTGTGGTAATCAGCCCCTTTGCTCAGTACACTCACAAGGAGTGTTGCACTGCTTTTTAGACCTCAGAATGGATTGCTTAACTCCTCCGAGTTTTTAATCTCTTAGATGCTGGAGGGGAAGGTGGAGAGGAGAACCAAATTGCCTACATTTAGGCTGAACCACCTGCTAATCAGGTGTTCAATGTGAAGGTGATAGTGAAATAAGGCCAACTGTTCTCATCTTTGCCTTCCCCTCTGAGACCAAACCCAGGTGCCCTGATAACTTTTCTTTCTCTTTGTTTTTGTGTCTTCCTGGGCACGAAGAGAAATTAGTGTGCTGCTGTGTCTGTGAGGATACTGAATCAATGAATCATTGACTGTGTTTTCCTTTGCTTTCAGATTCTTTGGGGGCTGTATTGACCCAACCACAATCTGAAATTGTTAATGGAGTCTTAGGATATAATTAAAACTATTATTAAATTTTTCGATATCTTTTTGTATCACAGTCACTTCCCCATTATCTAACCCCTGAAAGAACCCTCCCTCATAACAAAGAAAAACACTTAAGCAAAGACAACACTATAAAATCAATCAATCAATTAACATTTATTGTCTCCTATGTGCCAGGCACTGTGCTGAACACAGGGTATGCAAAAAGAGGCAGAAGAAGACAGTCCCTGCCCTCAAGGATCTTACAGTCTCATGGGGAGGCAACATGCAAACAAATATGTGCAAAATAACCTATAGGATATATAGGAAAGAATTAGCTGAGGGAAGACACCAGAATCAAGAAAGGCTGGGAAAGCCTTTCTGGTTTTTTTTTTTTTATTTAATTAACTTTTTACATTCATTTTCACAAATTTTGGGGTTCCAAATTTTCTCCCCTTTTATCCCCTCCCCCCACCCCAATACCCCAAGCAATCTAATTTTCCCTATCTCCAATCTGCCCTCTCTTCTGTCATCCCTCCCTTCTCTTGTCTCCATCTTCTCTTTTCTCCTGTAGGGCCAGATGACTTTCTATTCCTCCTTAACTGTATGTCTTCTTTCCTAGTTGCAACAACAATACTAAACAGTTGTTCCTAAAACTTTGAGTTCCAAATTCTCCTCATCCCTCCCTCCCCACCCATTCCCTTTGGGACAGCAGGCAATTCAATATAGGCCATATCTGTGTAGTTTTGCCAATGACCTCCTTGATAGTCGTGTTGTGTAAGACTAACTGGATTACCATCCCTCCTAACCTGCCCCTCATTGTTTCTCTTCTGTCTTTTGATCCTGTCCCTCCCCAAGTGTTGACTTCAAATTGCTCCCTCCTCCCTTTGCCCTCCCTTCCATCATCCCCCCCCCTTGCAATATCTCCTTCTCCCCTGCTTTCTTATACTGTAAGATAGGTTTTCATACCAAAATGAGTGTGCATTTTACTCCTTCCTTTAGGCAAATGTGATGAGGGTAAACTTCTTGTTTTTTTTTTTTTCTTTCTCAGCTCTCCTCTTTTTCCCTCCACTAAAAAAATCTCCTACTTGCCTCTTAAATGACAGATAGTTACCCCCTCTTTCCTCCCACTACATTTCTCTCTCACCATTTACCTTAATTTCTTTTAAGGTATGGTCCCATCCTATTCAGTTCACTCTGTGCTCTCTGTCTCTGCATGTGTGTGCATGTGTGTATGTGTGTGCATGCGTGTACATGTGTATGTGTGGTCCCACCAACTACCCAGATACTGAAAAGTTTTAAGAGTTAGAAATATTGTCTTTCCCTGTATGAATGTATACAGTTCACTTCTAGTAAGTCCCTTAATACTTCTCTTTGCTGTTTCCTTTTTCATGCTTCTTCTCATTCTTGTGTTTGAAAGTCAAATTTTCTTTTCAGTTCTGGTCTTTTCATCAAGAATGATCGAAAGTCCTCTGTTTCTTTGAAAGACCATATTTTCCCTTGAAGTATTATACTCAGTTTAGCTGGGTAGGTGATTCTTGGTTTGAGTCCTAGTTCCTTTGCCTTCTGGAATATCCTATTCCACACCCTTCGATTCCTTAATGTGGAAGCTGCTAGATCTTGAGTTATCCTGATTGTATTTCCACAGTACTGGAATTGTTTCTTTCTAGCTGCTTGCAAGATTTTTTCCTTGAGCTGGGAGTTCTGGAATTTGGCCACAATGTTCCTAGGAGTTTCTCTTTTTGGATCTCTTTCAGGTGGTGATCGATGGATTCTTTCAATACATATTTTGCCCTCTGGTTCTAGAATGTCAGGGCAGTTTTCCTTGATAATTTCATGGAAGATGATGTCTAGGCTCTTTTTTTGATCATGAGTTTCAGGTAGACCCATAATTTTTAAATTGTCTCTCCTGGATCTATTTTCCAGGTCAGTTGTTTTTCCCATGAGATATTTCACATTCTCTTCCATTTTTTCATTCTTTTGGTTTTGTTTAGTGATTTCTTGGTTTCTCGTAAAGTCATTAGACTCCATCTGTTCCATTCTAATTTTGAGAGAACTATTAAATTCAGTGAGCTTTTGAGCCTCTTTTTCCATTTGGCTCATTCTGCTTTTGAAAGCATTCTTCTCCTCATTGGCTTTTTGAACCTCTTTTGCCAATTGAGTGAGCCTATTTTTCAAGGTGTTAATTTCCTCAGCATTTTTTGGGTCTCCTTTACCAAGGTATTGACCTGTTTTTCATACTTTTCTTGCATCTCTCTCATTTCTCTTCCCAGTTTTTCCTCTACCTGTCTAACTTGCTTTTCAAAATCCTTTTTGAGCTCTTCCAAGGCTTGAGCCCACCCGCCACCCCCCTGGGGTGTCTGGGGTACTGAGGCCCCACCCTCCACATCTTTCCCTGATGGCAAGAATACGTCCTCATCTTCGTCAGATCCGAAGGTCGAGATCATTTGCATTTGTTGGAAAAAACTCTCTATAGTCTTATTTTTCTTCCCTTTTCTAGGCATTTTCCCAGCCAGTTACTTGACTTCTGAGATTCCTTTCCACCCCTGCCTGGATCCACCCAGCTAGTGTTTGGCCTCTGAGATTCAAATGGGCTTTCCCGGCAGCAAGCTTTAGTTCTGGCGCTGGGGTGGGGGCAGGGCCGCCTCCCAGGCTCAGTTCCCTCAGGGGTTTTATGCAGAGATTTTCAGGAACGGAGCGGGTGGGGGCGGGGTGGGGGGCCGCCTCCTAGGCTCAATTCCCTCGGGGGCTTTATGCAGAGGCCTTCAGTAATAGAGCGAGGTGGGGGCAGGGCCGTCTCCCAGGCTCAGCTCCATCAGGTTTTATGCAGAAACCTTCTGTAATGAAGATCCTGCCTGCTGTTGGGGGATTCCTGAGTCCTGGGCCGCTGCCGCCTCAGCCGCCGCCCACGCCTCTGCCTCTGCCGCTTCCTGCCCCCGTCTCTTACTCCCAAGGGGGCCCAAGTCACGGAGACGCCCTGCTCCCCCTCTTGTCCAGCCCAGCCTTCTTTCTCACTGACCTGTAGCTTCTGTGGGCGGAGGGACTTTCCCAGCTGCCGGAGCTTCCGTGTCTGAAGCCTGCTCGGATCAGCTTCTCGGCCGCGGCCAGAGCAGCGTTGGGGTGGGGTCTGCTTTCCAGGGCGTGCCGGACCATGGGGACGGGTCTCCAGGGCTCCCTGGAACAGAAATCTCTTCCACTCCGTTTCTGCACACCTTGTATTGACCCAGAAGTTATGGGGGTCTCTTTTTACATTAATTCTATGGGCTTTGGTTTTGGAGCTCGTAAATGTGCGTCCTTCTATTCCACCATCTTGGCTCTGCCCCCCCAGCCTTTCTGTTAAAGATGGGATTTTAAAGGAAGTCAAGGAAATCAGTAGGTGGAGCTGAGAAGGGAGGTCGTTTCAGACCTGGGTGATAGACCAGAGCTGAGAGATGGAGTGTCATCTTTGTGGAACAATTGGGGGGCCAGTGTCACTGGATGGAAGAGAAGATAGTGCCGAGTAAGGTGGAAGAAATCTGGAAAGTTAGGAGGGGGTTATAGAGCATTTTGTAGTTGCTCCTGGAGACAATAGGAAGCCATTGGAGTTTATTGAGTGGGAGGGTGAAATTTTCAGATTTATATTTTAGGAAAATGATTTTAGTGGCTGAATGAAGAATATATTGGAGTGGGGAGAAACTTAAGGCAGGCTGACCCACCACAGTAGGCTATTGCAGTAATCCAGGTGTGAGGTGATGAGGGCCTGCCCCAGAGTGGTGGTGGTGTCATAGGAGACAAGAGGGCATATTTGAGAGATGTTGCAGAGGTGTAATCAACGAGTTTTGGCAACAGATTAAATATGGAGGATGAGAGACAGTGAGGAATCCAGGATAACTCCTAGTTTGTGAGCCTGAGGGACTGGAAGGACAGAGTTGCCCTCTACTGTAATAGGAAAGAAAGGTAAGAGGAGGGGAAGGTTTAGGGGAAAAGAAAATGAGTTCTGTTTGACATGTTGAGTTTAAGATGTCTACTGGACATTCAAAGGACGAGTCTGTTATTTGCACATGAGGCTCCATTTTCTTTTTCTTGCCTTTTCATGGGCTCACCCCCATGATTAAGTCTCTTCTCTGTCTCTGTCTGTCTGTCTGTCTCTGTTTGTCTTTCATCTCATCTATCCCTCTTACTTTCCCTAGTTTATTTGAAGTCTCAGTTCAAATCCTACCTTTCTCATGAAGCCCTTTTCCTACCCTCACTCCTCTCCCTCAACTTCTAGCAACTCCCCTCTGAGATTAGCTTCTGTCAACTCTCTAGATAGCTTGTATGTGCCTGTTTTTTTCTTCCATGTTTACTTCCCCCATTAGACTATGAGCTTTTTGACAGCAGAGACTTTTTTGCCTTTCTTTGTATCACCATCGTAGGATCTGGCACATAGTGATCACTTAATAAATGCATGTTGAGATTAATGAACAGTGAATTCAGTTTCATCCCTGTAGTTCCCCCATCTCTCTCCAGAAAGAAGAGATGGATTTTATTCTCTCTCCTTTGGAATCATTCCATTTAATCTGAATTCAAATGCCTATTAGTGTTGATTTTTGTCACATTGTGTTCACTGCATGTATTAGTTTTGGTTCTACTTTCCTTGCTCTGCCATCAGTTGATACACATTATTTTTCCCATATGTCTCTGAATTCCTTATATTCATAATTTTCCACTGCAATACTGTCCTATTACATTCACATAACTCCAATTTGTTCAGCGATGCTCTGAAAGGATAGCCATCTACTTTGTTTCCATTTTTTTGCTACCACAAGATGTGCTGCTATGAATATCTTTTATACACACACACACACACACACACACACACACACACACACACACACACATAAGACCTTTCTGTCTTTGACCTCCTTGGGATTTATGCAGTTATGTGATTGTGTGTGTGTGGGGGGTGGTGTCAAAGGGTATGAACAGTTTAATAGATTTTTCTCTCTTAACTTCACATGATTGTCCAGAATAGTTGGGCCAGTTCTCAGCTCCATTACCAGTATGTTAGTTCACCTGTCTCCTTAAGGGGCCAGTTTTTTTTTTTTTTTAATTATTATTTATTTATTTATTTTACATTCATTTTCACAAATTTTTGGGTTCCAAATTTTCTCCCCTTTTATCCCCTCCCCCCACCCCAATACCCCAAGCAATCTAATTTTCCCTATCTCCAATCTGCCCTCTCTTCTGTCATCTCTCCCTTCTCTTGTCTCCATCTTCTCTTTTCTCTTGTAGGGCCAGATGACTTTCTATTCCTCATTAACTGTATGTCTTCTTTCCTAGTTGCAACAACAATACTAAACAGTTGTTCCTAAAACTTTGAGTTCCAAATTCTCCTCATCCCTCCCTCCCCACCCATTCCCTTTGGGACAGCAGGCAATTCAATATAGGCCATATCTGTGTAGTTTTGCCAATGACCTCCCTGATAGTCGTGTTGTGTAAGACTAACTGGATTACCATCCCTCCTAACCTGCCCCTCATTGTTTCTCTTCTGTCTTTTGATCCTGTCCCTCCCCAAGTGTTGACTTCAAATTGCTCCCTCCTCCCTTTGCCCTCCCTTCCATCATCTCCCCCCCCCCCCACAATATCTCTTTCTCCCCCACTTTCTTATACTGTAAGATAGGTTTTCATACCAAAATGAGTGTGCATTTCACTCCTTCGTTTAGTCAAAGGTGATGAGGGTAAACTTCTTGTTTTTTGTTTTTTTTTTTTTTCTCAGCTCTCCTCTTTTTCCCTCCACTAAGAAAAATTCCTACCTGCCTCTTAAATGACATATAGTTACCCCCCTTCCCTTTCCCTCCCCCTACATTTCTCTCTCACCATTTCCCCTAGTTTCTTTTAAGGTATGGTCCCATCCTATTCAGTTCAATCTGTGCTCTCTATCTCTGTATGTGTGTGCATGTGTGTATGTGTGTGCATGCGTGTACCTGTGTATGTGTGGTCCCATCAACTACCCAGATACTGAAAAGTTTTAAGAGTTACAAATATTGTCTTTCCATGTAGGAATGTAAACAGTTCACTCATGGTAAGTCTCTTAAGACTTCTCTTTGCTGTTTACTTTTTTATGCTTCTTCTCATTCTTGTGTTTGAAAGTCAAATTTTCTTTTCAGCTCCGGTTTTTTCATCAAGAATGATTGAAAGTCCTCTGTTTCATTGAAAGACCATATTTTCCCTTGAAGTATTATACTGAGTTTAGGTGGGTAGGTGATTCTTGGTTTGAGTCCTAGTTCCTTTGCCTTCTGGAATATCCTATTCCACGCCCTTCGATCCCTTAATGTAGAAGCTGCTAGATCTTGGGTTATCCTGATTGTATTTCCACAGTACTGGAATTGTTTCTTTCTAGCTGCTTGTAAGATTTTTTCCTTGAGCTGGGAGTTCTGGAATTTGGCCACAATGTTCCTAGGAGTTTCTCTTTTTGGATCTCTTTCAGGTGGTGATCGATGGATTCTTTCAATACTTATTTTGCCCTCTGGTTGTAGAAGGTCAGGGCAGTTTTCCTTGATAATTTCATGGAAGATGATGTCTAGGCTCTTTTTCTGATCATGAGTTTCAGGTAGTCCCATAATTTTTAAATTGTCTCTCCTGGATCTATTTTCCAGGTCAGTTGTTTTTCCCATGAGATATTTCACATTCTCTTCCATTTTTTCATTCTTTTGGTTTTGTTTGGTGATTTCTTGGTTTCTCATAAAGTCATTAGACTCCATCTGTTCCATTCTAATTTTGAGAGACCTATTAAATTCAGTGAGCTTTTGAGCCTCTTTTTCCATTTGGCTCATTCTGCTTTTGAATGCATTCTTCTCCTCATTGGCTTTTTGGACCTCTTTTGCCAATTGAGTGAGCCTATTTTTCAAGGTGTTAATTTCCTCAGCATTTTTTTGGGTCTCCTTTACCAAGATATTGACCTTTTTTTCATACTCTTCTTGCATCTTTGTCATTTCTCTTCCCAGTCTTTCCTCCACCTGTCTAACTTGCTTTTCAAAATCCTTTTTAAGCTCTTCCAAGGCCTGAGCCCACCCAACACCCCCCTGGGGTGTCTGGGGTACTGAGGCCCCGCCCTCCTCATCTTTCCCTGATGGGAAAAATACGTTCTCGTCCTCCCCATCAGATCCGAAGGTTGGGATCATTTGCATTTGTTGGAAAAAACTCTCTAAAGTCTTATTTTTCTTCCCTTTTCTAGGCATTTTCCCAGCCAGTTACTTGACTTCTGAGATTCCTTTCCACCCCCTCCTGGAACTGCCCAGCTAGTGCTTGGCCTCTGAGATTTAAATGGGCTTTCCTCCTGCTGGCTGTCAATCAGTGAGCTTTAGTTCAGGTGCTGGGGTGGTGCCAGGGCTGCCTCCGAGACTGATCCCTCGGGGGGCTTTATGCAGAGACTCTCAAGAATGGAGCGGGTGGGGGCGGGGTGGGGGGCCCGCCTCCCAATCTCAGCTCCCCTGGGGGTCCCGAGCAGAAGCCTTCAGCAACAGAGCGGGGTGGGGGCAGGGCCGTCTCTCAGGCTCAGCTCCGTCAGGTTTTATACGGGAATCTTCCGTAATGAAGATCCTGCCTGCTGCTGGGGGATTCCTGAGTCCTGGGCCACTGCCGCCTCAGCCCCAGCCCACACCTCTGCCTCCGCTGCTTCCTGCCCCGTCTCTGCCGCCACCGCTTCCTCCCGAGGGGGCCCGAGTCACGGACGCCCTGCTTCCCCTCTCCTTCAGCCCGGCCTCACTGACCTGCTTCTGTGGGCGGAGGGACTTTCCCGGCTGCTGGAGCTTCAGTCTCTGAAGCCTGCTCGTATCCGCTTCTCTGAGGCCCCGGCCAGGGCAGCGCTGGGGGTCGGGTTTACTTTCTGGGGCGCGCCGGACCCTGGGGACGGGTCTTCAGGGCTTCCCGGAACGGAAATCTCTTCCACTCTGCTTCTGCACACCCAGAAGTTATGGGGGACTCTTTTTACATTAATTCTATGGGCTTTGGTTTCGGAGCTCGTAAACGTGCGTCCTTCTACTTCGCCATCTTGGCTCCGCCCCCAAGGGGCCAGTTTTTTAAACTGCTTTTCCATGGTTGGGCTCTCTGAGGATGGGGTCAAATCACTGTGGAGAGGAGCTCTCATTTTAGTACTAAGTAGAGATTCCCAAGTGCTCTAATGCATTTTCCAACTCTAGGTTGTGTGATCTCTCTAAATTATGAGCTTCTATTAGTAGAGGTGATCTTTAGACTAGGGAGAATAAATAAAAATGGTTAACAGGATGTTGAAACTCAAGATTAGTGAAGAGATTGTAAGAGATTATCTAGTTGCCTGTGATGATTTCAAGTCCCTGGTCTGGGAAAATTAAGTCCCAGAATACTGAGTGAAACTGCCATTATGATTGTTAAGCCATTGTTGGTGATCTTTGAAAAATCATGGTATATTTATTTTATGTAGGAGGATACTATGGAATTATGGAGGGGAAAATGTCCTTTTTTCTATGAAAGGAAATAAAATGAAATCTTCACATTAAGAGATAAGTTTAAATTTAATTCCTAATAAAATTCCAAAATGTATTGTTAAAGAAGTGGTTTGTGAGCATTTAGAAAGGAAAATAATGATGATTAAAAGCTAGCACGACTTCATCAGTAACAGGTCATAACAGACTAACTACACTTTTTTTTTTACAGCATTACTAAAGAATAACTGATAGATCTGAGAAGTACTGTCACCATGATTGAATATTGAATGACCAGACCCACAAAGTAGTTAGTAATGGATTTATATCACTTGGGACTCTATAGTGGATTATATCAGGGAATAGTCCTTGGTGCTATTTTCCAATTTGTGATTCCATTGTAGGTATGACTTCCAATGATGTAGGTCCAACCCATCAAAGCTGACACATAATGGAGCTTTCTGCAGATCTTTTGGTATTGCATAGAAACCAATAGAACTTGTGGACTTTTTATTAGTTGTCTCTTGCTCTCACTGTATGTCCAACTCTTTGGTGATATGCTTTGGGTTTGTGCTATAAAATACCTTCAGTGACCTGGATAAAGCTGTGAATGAATAAATAAGTGTGAATTTATTCAATTCACAAACCTGGGACAAATAGCTAATATACTGGGTCTTAATATCATAGATTTAGATCTGAAAAAGATCATTGGGCCACAATATAGATATGGAAAGGACCTTATAGACTGTCTAGTCAATCTAATCCCCTCACTTTATAGATGAAGAAACAGAGGTTCAGGGAGTTTGAGTGATTTTGCAAAAGGCATTCAGGTAGTACATCACATATTTAAACTCAAGTCCTATGACTCCAGGCTCAGTGCTCTTTCAACTAAACCATTCTGCCTCCTCTGATAGAATCATGATCCAGAAATTTCTGCAGGAAAAAGACCAATAAGGTCTTAAGATGGAGTCTAGAGTCAATTAGCAGGAAGAGAAGAAGTAATATAATTAGATTTAAATAAAATCTTGCTACTAATCTTATTCTTACTTGCTCTACTTGAATAGAATACATTTAAGGGCAGTTTTTGTTTTCATTAGAATATTCTGTTTCCCACCTCCATGTCTTTGTGCAGGCTATTCTCACACCTAGAATTCCTTTACTCCTGACCTTTGCCTCCCTTCAAAGTATAACTCAAGAGCCATTTCCTTTAAGAGACCTTTCCTGATGTCCCTGCTTAGTGTGTCCCAGTTTATTGTATTTATTATATATGAACCCTGTATCTACTCATCTTTGAATGTGTTATAGTCCCCAAATAGACCATAAACTTCTTGAGGGAAGGGGTACTGTGTCATATTTGTATTCCCAAGTGTCTAACAGTATCTGCTATGTGGTTGGTACTTAATAAGTGCTGGTTGATTGTCTGTCTGAGTGATTCAAGTGAAGGTGGTGCAAAAGTACCTGTTTACTCTCTAGGTTATCAGAAAGACTCAAATGATTCTTGGAAAAATGGAAATAGTTCAACAAAGAGAGTGCTCAGAAGAGAAAGATTCTAAAAAAGCAGAGGGGAATCCCAACATATGTTAGAATGGAAGGTAGAAGAATGTAACAGAAAGAAGGAAAGAAAAGGACCACTGAATATCTGGAGCTATGAATAAGTATAAATTTCTTTCTGTTGAGAAGGGAATTGAATTTTCTGAGGATGAAGCAACTTCTTGTTCTCAAAGGACTGATGATAAGGAGTCACGAATGCCATCTTACACAAGAGATGGTATCCAGTAATGGATAGTGGAAGAAAAATATAAACAGTGGTTGTTGGTAAGGAAGGCAGCTATTTGTTGACCTGACAAAAATAATATTGAGAACTACTATCTTCTTAGGGCATGTGTCTGGTATGTAATAGAGATGCTTCCAAAACATCTGAACTTGATGACCTCTACCCACTCCTAGAACTCACACAGAAACAAATAGTACCCCATAAGAAAGCTGAAAAGAATTGATAGCAACTATGAAATCCTTGGTAAGAAACTGAAGACCTTAGGGGTCATAGGTGGTATATTCACCGCTGTTGCTGCTGATTAAAGATAAAGGCTCCAGAAGAGAAAGAAAGATATTTGGGAAGGGAATTACAAGTTAAGAAGGTAGTTATTTGGCAATGGGAATTGGAGTTTTGGACATCCATTTAAAATACATGAACTCTCAGTCAGGAATGGAGTGCTCTTAATGAGGGCTGATATTTGTCTGGAATCTTGTGAAAATGATTAAGAGGGTATTTGCCTGAAAAGGGAAGGCTAAGAAAAGAGTTACCATGTATATGCCAAACCAGATCTCATAGGGAACAGAAAGTATAGCATTATAGAAAAAGTATCTGTAGAAAGGATTAGAAATTCACAGGAGACTATATCCAATATGAGAGCCAGTCCAAGGTTGTGCCTCTATACAGAAATGCACAGAGTATGCTTCATATTGAGATGAACCATGGATCCTATTATAAGGTGGCAAATTCAACATCCTAAGAGTTACTGAGACTTGGTGGATGTGACTTTTGATTGGAATATGGTTATGGAGGAGAATTCTAGATTCAAAAGAAACAATAGGTAGGCCGGACGAGGGGATAGCATTATATATTAAGAATATATATGCTTATGCACACAATTATAACATGTACATATGTATGTATTTTTGCCAGGAAATCCATGAACTGAAGAGGGAGGGAACATTAAAGAAGGGGGAAGATCAATGGGAGAGGCAAAAACAATGTTGTCATGGGACAAAATGAGGAAATTGATGAGTTCAAGTAATAGCTTATAATGAAAAGTGGAGGTATGATATAGCATTCATGGGATCATGAATTTAGAGTTGAAGGAGACCTCAATGACCATACATTTCAAACTTCTCATTTCATAATTGAGGAAACTGAGGTCCAAGTCAGTTAAAGGACTTACCCAAGGTCACATAGGTAATAGAGGCAAGATTTGAATCACAGATCTTTCATAGTAGAATCAATGATCGTCTCACTCTCTACCACTTTTCCTCTCCATCCTTCTTTCTTCCATTTCCCTCCTTCCCTTCCTTTCCCCTGCTTCCTCTCCTTCCTCCCACTCCACTCTGCCAAAAGCATCTGAATGACCAGATTATTCTTCCTGTTTTTTCAAAGAGTTTACCTGGAATGAAGAAAATTCAAGACACTTGTGATAGGACAGGGAGACAAGAGAGAGATGTGACAAGCCCTTGCTTTTATGCTTAAGGACTTCAATGCACAATTTGATGTCTTCCTAAACATGCCAGTCTCCTCATTTGTCAACTTCAACTCTCACCTTGTTAGCTCACTGGGCTGATTCAGAAACAACTTTGATTAACTCCTTTATGTTGGCCTGGATTGGATGATTGCAACTCCTGGGTTTTTTTTCTTATATGCAGCAATTAATCCATTTTGCCATTCTTTTTTGTTTTATTGAGGGAGTTTAATATAGATGCAACATTTATAATTGATAGGCTTGTATTTTCCTCTATTTAATTCTTTTCTGTCAATTCCCTTTTTCCCCTTTTAAGTCATCATTCAATCAGTGATTCTCCACACTCACCTTTTTTACTGCCCGCTCTTTCACAAATAAGGAAACTGAGACCCAGTTAGGTTAAGGGACTTGCCCAAGGTCTCATAGGTTTCACACAAGTTTCTGAAATTTGCTTATTTTTCTTTCTTTCTTTTTATTTATTTCCTCCTTTTTACTTTACCTTCTCCCACTCTAGAAATGAATGTAGTTCAGAATCCTCTCTGCCCATTTTCACTCTTCCATTCTTCTTCAACATGAATAACTTTTTTCTTTCAAAGAAATGTCTGATTAGTGATCTCTTTCTTATAACACTGTCCTCAAATTCCCCAGTAGAACTCTCCCTTGTGAAATAGCAGTACAGTCTAACAAAACATATAAATATACCCCCCATCAGCAAATTCAACCTTGGATTCTCTAAACATGGTGAGAGCCAGAATAACAAAGATGAACTAGAATTGAAAGAGAGCTGGCCTTGAGTCAAGATGCTGAACTGACTGTGTGTGAAAATGTATACCTCGTTTAGCACTAAGCGGAGGGAGGCATGCTTCATAGTCAGACCTCTAAAGTCAAGTGTTTCAGTATTGGTTGTTAGGTCTTTTTATATATTAATGTGGTCTTTGTGTGTTAATTGTTCACCAGGTTTTCTTCATTTCATTCTGTATCAGTTAAAACAGTCTTCACACTTTCATCATCATTCCTTCTAGCACAATAGCCACAATGTGTTTATTCATTTCTGAATTGATGGGCAACCACTTTGCCTCTTGTGCTTAGCTTAGAAGTATGGCTATAAATATTTTGGCATTTATGAGATGTGCCTCTGATTTCTTTGTCTCAATATATAATGACTTAAAAAAAATTTTTTTAGGGGATCTGTATTTTTTTCATACAAAGTACTATCAGTGAGGATATTCCTTCTACTAACACATATCAATTACTGATCTGCAATTTACATTCTTTTTTTTTTAAAAATTATTTTTAGTTTATAACATTCATTTCCACTAACTATTGAGTTTCAAACTTTCTCCCTTTTCCTCCCTTTCCCCCTCCCCAAGGCAGCAATCTGATATAGGGTCTACATTTATATTCACATTAAACATGTTTTCACATTAGTCATGTTACAAGGAAGAACTATAGCCAATGGAATGAACTACGAGAAAGAGGAAACAAAACAAAACAAAAAAAGAGAGTGAGCAAATAGTATGCTTTGTTCTGCATTCAGACGTCATTATTCTTTCTCTGGATGTGAATAGCGTTTCCCATCATGAACCTTTTGGAGTTGTCTTAGAATCCTGCATTACTGAGAAGAGCCAGGTCTGTCGAAGTTAGTCATCACATCAGTTCATATAAGTCTTTCCAGGTTTTTCTGAAGTCTGCCTGCTCATCATTTCTTATAGCACAATAGTATTCCATTATATTCATATACCACAATTTGTTCAGCCATTCCGCAATTGATGGGCATCCCCTCAGTGTCCAGTTCTTGGCCACCACAAAAGAGCTGCTACAAGAATATTTGTACATGTGGATCATTTTCCCATTTTTATGATCCCTTTGGGATATGTCCTAGAAGTGGTATACAATTTATATTCTTAGAGAATTTCCTGGAGCACTGTGAGGTTAAATGAGTTGCTCAGAGTCACATAGCCAGTAAGTGCCTGAAATAGAACTTGAACCCAGATCATCCTGACCCAGGAACCAGCTCTCCTTCCATTATTCCATGCTGACTGATTTGTAAAAAAAGTGTATTACAGGTTGAATTGTCTTAAAGAGTTCATCCCAGGTAGTGTGGGTAATATGTGCCTGAAGTTTCCCTGGAAACTTGAAAGGATTTCAGGGACACACTTCCTAGGAGTAGCTGTTACAAGCCAATTTATCAGCCAATTTGCTTTTTAAGTATAATTCCAAATTGTTTTTCAGAATCATTGCACTAATTCACAGTTTTACCAACAGTGAGCCTTGGTCCTGTATTCCCACATCCCTTCTCACGTTAATTTTTTTAATCTTTTGCCATTTTTGACAGTCTAATCAGAATTGTCTTAATTTGGATTTTTTTATTATTAGTCATTCAGAACTTTCTTTCATGTATTTTTTGATAGCCTACATTTCTTCTTTTGACAACTAGGTAATTTTCATGTCCTTGGTCCATTAATTTATTGGAGATTATGGAATCATAGATTTAGAGTTAGAAGGTACCACAGGACTCATCTAGCTAAATGCTATCAAGCTCAAATAGGAATGGGCCCATTATGCATACACAAAATTCCCTGTAGGGAATAACTTAGTTTTAAAATGTAATATTACCTATGTTTTAGTGTATTTTTGTTTATTTTGTTAAATGTTTCCCAATTACATTTTATTCTGTTTCCATTGTAGTTCAAAGAATTGTGGGCTGCACAAAGTCTCTGAATGCATGTTTGATACAACCCAATCCCTCATTTTACAGCTGAAGAAACTAAATGCTAGTGAGGTTAAGTGACTTGACCAAAGTCACACAGATAGTAAACATTAGAGATAAGATTTGAACACAAGACCCCTGACACCAGAACCAGTATTATTTCCATTATAGCATGTTGTTTGTGTTCTTATGGAGCACAGAAGCTACTCTCCTAACCCCCAACTCACACTGATAGGCTGAGACCCAGAGGGTGATGGCTACACTTTCCCTCAGCATTGTAAGAAGCCCTCAGGGACTGCTGTGTGTGTGTGTGTGTGTGTGTGTGTGTGTGTGTGTGTGTGTGTGTAGTGCTATTGCCATGAACCTCAACTGGTATGCTTCCCCAAGTGGTTGTCAGTTGCAATCCATTAGTCAGCCAAAAAAAAATTAGATTTTAGAAAGGGATATTTATAAAGGTGAACAGCTGATACAAAACATTCCTCCAAAGAATGTGTCTGTAAAAAAACTCTTTTACAAGTACATAAAGAGTCGAGGGAAAAGTGAACTCAAATTTGGAACATAAGTGGCAAATGAGGTAATTCATAGCTTTTAGAAATCACTCGTTCTGAAGTCTTCAAGTCTACACCCTTAGGCCCAGTGTAGCTTTCGGATGAACTTATTGTAGAGTCCTGAAGCTTCCTTTCCATCTAATATGTCCTGAGCTCCTAATATAGAACTCCACCAGTCCCTGCAAATGATGCTGTTAGAGCACCAACGAATGTCATTCTTTTAATCCAGTGGCTTTCATGACTTAGTTTCATAGTCTCCATTGATTCAATAGAAGTATTTAAACCTGATTAAGGTAATATCTTTATGTAGAGAGATATGACTGATTAAATGCAGATCTCTCTAGGCCTTATTTCCACTTAATTCATATCTTACATTGATTTAAATGAGAAGTCCAGAAACCACAAATCTTATACATAAGTATTTATTTCATCTTCCACACAGTTGCACAAGTGATTTTTTTTTAAAAGAAAATCACTGCTTATACTACTCTTCTGCTCTAACTCCAGTGGCTCCCTATTACCTCTAAGATTAAAGTCAAACTGTGTTCACAACTTGGCTCCAATCTACCTTTCAAACTCATGTATACATATGTACATGCATTCGTGCATATGTGTACACTTATTCATTCATTTATTTATTTTATCAGCCATCTCTCTTCCTATGTATTTGTTCATTTACTTTTAATTTGTTTGTTTATAATACTTACATGACTTTTTTTCCTTTCTCCCATCTCTTACATATATTCCACTCTTCCCTACCCCAAACTAGGGAAGGCAAAGACATACAAAATCCTTGTAACAAATAGACATAGTAAAATAAAACAATTTCAAGTATTGACCACGTCCAAAAATGTGGGTTATTATTTATGTTATTCCACCACCTCTCTGTTGGGAGGGGGCTAGCGTTCTTCATGAATTCTTAAGTCTTTCAAAATTGTTCATTTTTGTAGAGTTGATGTCATAGTATAAATTGCTCTCCTAGTTCTTCTCACTTCGTACTTCATACAAATGTTCTCAGATTTCCCTGATTCCATCTCTTTCTTCATTTTTATGGCACAATAGCATTCCATTACATTTATATACCACAATTTGTTTGACCATTCCCTAATTAATTGGCACTACCTTTCCAGTTCTTTGTTACCACAAAAAGAACTGCCATATATATATATATATATATATATATATATATATATATATATATATATACACACACACACACACACACACACACACATATATATATATACACATACATATAATATTTTTCTTTTTCTTTGGTCTTATTCAGGTATTATAGACTTGGAAATTGTATTGCTTGGTCAAAAAATATATGTGATTTAATGATTTTTTAAACATAATTCCAAATTTTTTTCCTGAATGACTAGGCTGACTAATAGTTACACCAACAGTGGATCAATGTGCTTGTTTTCCCATAAATTCTCCAAATTTGTCATTTTCTCTTTTCTAAGCTTTTTTAATCTGACTGGCATGAGGGTAACTTATGAATTGCTTTAATTTGGAGTACTTTTTTCATATGACTATTGATAACTTAGATTTATTCCCTTGAAAACTGCCTGTTCATATCCTTTGATTATTTATCATTTGGGAAATGACTCTTATTCTGACAAATTTTAATTAATTCCTTATGTATTTTAGAAATTTGATATATACTAGAGAAACTTGCAACAAATTTTTTTCCAACTATTTCGCTTCTAATCTTGGTTGCTTTGGATTTGCTGTGCAACCCCCTTCTTAATATCATATAATCAAAATTGCCTATTTTATCTTTTGCTATCCTATGTTGGTCATGAACTCTTCTATCTGTAGATCTGAAAAGTAACTTGATCCTTGTGTCTCTAATTTGTTTATGAAGTAACCTTTTATATTTATATTATGATATATAGACCTGTTTTATATCTACTATGTGAATTTGGACCATATTTTGGAATATGGTTTGAAGTGTTGGTCTAAACCTGGCATCTGCAAGATTGCTGTCCAGTTTTTCTAGAAGTTTTTGTCAAATTGTGAGTCTTTTACAGGGGTCTTTGGGTTTATTCAACACTAGGTTACTCTGAGTGTTTATTTCTATATATCATTAATCTGTGTTTTAATTAAATTCTATTTTTTAATCATTACCAAATTATTTTGAGAATTGCCACTTTGTAATTTAGTTAGAGATATAGTATTGCTCGGTTCCCTTTCTTCCCTCTCCCCCCAAAAATTCCCTTGAAATTCTTGATCCTCCAGATTCCTCCTTGATTCCTCCAGATGAATTCATCATCACTTTTTTAGTAGTTTGATTAGTGTGACATTGAACAAATAAACTAAATTAGCAGAATTGTTATTTTTATTATATTGGCTCTTGTTCTATGTTATTTTTGTTAGCACACTTAATTGTATAACCAAATAGGCCTTCTTGAAGTTCCTCACAGATGGTACTTAATAAACTTTGTCTCTTACCTCCATGTCTTTACACAGGCTGTCCCCATGCCTAGAAAACATCTTCTCTGCCTTACCTTTTTGGAATATCTAGCTTCCTTCAAAGCTCCACTCAAGCACTACTTCTCACATGAGGACTTTTTGTCATCCGTACATCTGTTAGTTACCAAAGTTGCTTTGAATTTATTTGGCATATGTTGGTAAGTGTGCATATAAAGCCCTTAAGGACAAGGCTGGCTCCTTTTTTTATCTCTGTATGTCTAGCCCCTGACACAGTGCCTAGCAGCTGTTTAGTCACTTCAATGTGTCTGACTCTTCGTGACTCCATTTGGAATTTCCTTGGCAAAGATCCTGGAGTGGTTTATTATTTCTCCTCTAGCTCATTTTATAGACACAGAACTGAAGCAAACAAGGTTGGGTGACTTGCCCAAGGTCACCCTTCCAGTAAGTCTGAGACTAAATTAGAACTTGGAAAGATGAGTCTTCTTGATGTCTGGCTCAGCACTCCATCCACTGTGCCACCCAGCTGCCCTACATTGCCTGGCAATAGTAAGTGCTTAATCAATGTTGACTAATATTACCTATATAACTTGGCTATCAGAGCATTGCCAGTGATATTTACTATGGAGATTATTTCTCCTTAAAGGTCTTCTGTTTACATTCTAATTGCATTGATTTCAGATGTGAAAACTTTTTTGATTTTGATTTTGTAGCTGGACCTGTCATTTATTGGTGTAGGGAAATCCCTCTATCAGCCATAGTTCTGAAAGTACTAGTCTTAGAGAGTTTCTTAGGGCCATGAAAAGTTAAATGAGTTGTCCAGAGTCACACAGCCAAGATGTGTGAGGAGCAGTACTGGAACTAAGTCTTCCTTGTGACTAGGAGACCAGTTCTCTTTCCACTATATCACACTACTCTTTCCCAAATTTATGTAGTCAAAATTACCTATTTTACTCATAAGAAGAAAGGAAGAAAATAAGCTTTTGTTAAATGCCTACTATACTCTGGGCACTGCATTAAGTGCTTTACCTGGGCATTAGGTATAATTATTATCTCCATTTCAAAGTTGAAGTGAGAAACTGAGACAGAGGCTAAGTGACTTGTCTAGGGTCACACAACTTGTAAGTGTCCAAAGATACATTTAAACTAAGATCTTTCTGATTCCAGGCCCAGCATTTTCTTCACTGCTCCACCTAGTTTCTTCTACTTGGTTAAGAATTCTCCCTCTCACTCTAATTGTGCAAAGTACTTTCTTTCACTCCCCGCCTCCCCATTTTGAAATAATGTGACTTTTTTATATTTGAGTGCATATCCATTGGGAACTTATTGTGTGCCATATGACATAAGCTGCTGTTCTAAACCTAATTTCTGCCAAACTGTTTTCCAAGTAGTTTTTGTTAAATAAATAACCTGTACTCCAGTAATTTGTGTTCTTGGGTTTGTCAAACTCTGAGTTTTTATATTCAATTGCTTCTGAGTCTTGTTGATCTTGTCTGTTCCAGGGATCAACTTCTCTATTTCTAATCAAGTAGTTTGGGATTTGGTGATGCCAGTTCTCCTTGAGGCCTACTTAAAAATGTTTTTATTGTTTTTCTTTGTTAATTCTTGGCCTTTTCTTATTCCAGATGGACTTTGTAACTATTTTATCTCATTCTATAAAATTATCCCCTTACATCTGCCTCTCTACAACTTCTAGTAATTGCTTCTAGCTTGACCCTGTGGGGCCAAGTAGAACAAGTTTAATTGGGGATCAGATATAAAGTCCTCTGTTTGGCATTTAATGCTGTTCATAATCTGATGCCTTCCTACCTTTCCACTTTCCTCTCATATTATCTCCTGTGCTCACTCTATGCATCAATGATGTTGACTTCCTTACTGTTTTTCTCATACAACACTCCATCTCCCAACTCTCACTTCACCAGTTGTTCCCCATGCCAACAACGCTCTTTGGTGAGGTAGGGAGATGTCTGTCTCAACCATGTGAAGACTTCCCCCAGCAGAATGGGAGGATGAGAACCATTTTTTCTAATGGCCATGAAGGCAACTGAAGCAGATGCTGTGGATTGCTTCAAGTTTGATCAGGCATTGAAGATGCCAAGGTTATCCACTGCATCCTGGGCCATAATCAGTCATCTTGACTTGTCCTGCTTTTGGCCTTCTGTGACTCAGGAAGAGAGGATGAGGCTGTTGACTTTGCATGACTCTGCCTCACTTCAGTCTTCATCAGCAAGTCAAGATGTCAGCTGCGATGGTTTCTGTTCAAGGGATGAATGACAATGCTCTATTCATCAATGCTCTTTTACCTTTTGACCTGCCTGGCTTCTGGCAAGACTCAGATCAAATACAGCTTCTGCATCTAGTCTTCTAGGTCTTCCCAGCCACTGGAACCTTCCTCTGTAAGGTTAACTCCCATTTGTTTTCTAGTATCCTGTATGTGCGTATTTACTTAAATGTTGTCTCTTCCATTAGTAGGTAAGCTCCTTGAGGACAAAGATGTTTTATGTTTTTACCTTTCTTTATAAACCCAGGGATTAGCAAAATATCTGGCACATAGAAGATTTTTAATAAATCCTCATCTACTGATTGATTGGTAGTTTGATTGGCAGGGTAATAAATATGTAAAATAAATTAGATGCTATTTTCATTCATATTTGTGGTTCAACCATGAATGATGACTATCTTTCTAATTATTTAACTCTTTATATCTTTTAAGAATGTTCTATAGTTTTATTTTTATAAGTTCTGAATGTGTCTTAGTAGTTTGATTTTATGTATTTTATAGTTATTTCAAATGAAATATTTTTTCCTAGATTTTGTTAATAATAATCAGAAGGGTTGATGATTTTCTGAGATTATTCTATAATTTCTGTATTGCTAAAATTATTATTTTTATTATTTTTTCCATTGAATTTCTAGAATTCTTTAAGTAAACTATCATATCATGTACAAATAGAGAAAATATTGCCTTCTTTTTGTCTCTGTCAATTTCTTTAGTTTCTTTTTCTTGTTTTATTCATATAGCACTGATGGATAATAAAGGACATCCTTGCTTTACCCCTAATTTTATTGAAAAGGTTATGTCTCCATTGCAAATAATACTGATAGTTGGTTTTAGATAGGTTGTATATCATCTTAAATAAAGGATTCATTCATTCTTATTAAGTGTTTTTCAAACATAACTGAATGTATTTTGTGATGGGCTTTCCCTAATCTATTGTTATGATCATATGATTTTTATTGCTTTTGTTATCAATATACTCTTTTATGTTTATAGTTTTTCTAATGTTGAATTATTCCTATATGGTATAAATATATGATAGTCATAGTGAATAATTTATTAAATATGTTATGATAGTATATAGCATATCTTATAGTAACTAACCTTTTCCTGGTCACTATTTTATTAAGTATTTTAAAATTAATTTCATATGTGATATGGAGCTATATTTTTCTTCCTACTTTTTCCCTTTGTTTTGGATATCAAGACCATACGTTCTCCTATAAATTATTTGGTAAAGTGTCATCCATTTATTTTTCAAATGATTTCTTTAACATGGAAATTAATTATTTTTTGAATATTTAGATTTCATTTATGAGTCCATCTGAGGTCACTTTATCTTTTTTAACTTTGTGAGTTTATTTGTGGCTTGACCATTGTGCTTTGTCATGATATGTGTTAATTTAGTTCTTGCTCCTAATTTCTTTCCACCTCTAGTCTAGTATGAAATCTTGTCTCTCATTCATGAGATTTATGCTTAAGTATTCTTTCTTTTTTCTATGTAGCTCATACAAGTAGGGCTTTAGGAAGATAACACTTTTCTTTCATCTTTGTGCTATATCTCTTACTATGATCATAGGTCACCTTTATTCCTTTATTCTCTATTAAAATTTTATTTCTTTAGTTTTTTTTGAGATGCCCCTTCCTAATGATTCTCACTTTATGAAATCTTATGTAACACTGACTACCTTGGTCCCCATTGTCTAAAGGCTATGTAACATCTTTACCTTCTTCTAAGCTTCTTCCATACCCTAATGGGGTTTGGGGTATCTAGAATCTCTTCCAGTAACTATAGCCCCTATCTGTTGTTCCCCAAAATGTAAGGGGGTATCCCTTGCATTCTAGTTCCACTTAGTCACTAATAGTCAAATGTCAAAATTAATTTTTACAAAGGAATATTTACCCCCAAATGCATAATCACAAATATGCAAACTTACTCCTCAACATAAGGCATCTAATCTGCCTCCCACTTTACTCTATCTAAATCTCTGGGGAGGGGAAAGGGATTAGGTGAACAGTTAATTCAGTTCCTGTAGAGTACACAGTCCCAGTTCCAAGTCCAATCCCACCCTGCTCCCTTGAACTCAAGTGCCTGGAACCTTGACTTTTTCCTTGCCAGCCTAGCTGGCTGCAACATTCCATTTGTAATTCTGGCTCAAGGTTGCCATGACTCAAACCATGGTTTGGTGGGGATCACCACTGGCACCTGATACTGAGAAAGTCAAACAACACAAAACAGAAACCTCAGACTCATTTCTTGGAGTCAAGTGAAAGAGAGAGGGAAGGAAGGTATCCTTTCTATTGCTCATGTGTTGTCCTGTGGATAAACTCTAATCTTCACCTTCAGGAAGCAACAGGAAAGAGCACAAAGGAAAAGAGAGAGACTGTCTAAGTCTGACTGCTTTTAAAGATGTCACCTGTTCTGGCTTAAGCAGCCAACGGAAGGAGGACACTTCTGCTAGTGTCGTAGAAAAAGCAGGATGGGGGGCAACTTTTCCACATTAAGAGCTGTGAACATGTACGTATGAAGCCCACCATACTTGGTTCATGGAAGAGGGGGTGGGGTCTGTCAAGAGGCATTTATTGTTTCTCAAGTTATATTGACTTGTCCTATTCCATTCCCTTACATTTATCATTTATCTATCTTAAGAACAGTTTATACTGTCTTTGGACATATATTTCCCTGTCTCCTTCACCAGTGGTTACTGTGGGGGATATACTTTCTCTCTTGGGGTTGGATACATAGTTCTTGAAAAAATGTTACATCATTTATATATTCTATAACAAATTCTGAATCCTTTGCTTACTGGATGGAGCTGGTGAAACCTGATACTCTAGTACTACTTCATCAGGCAACCAAAATTCGTATTTTGTCATCAACCCGTAAAGAACTTGCAGCCCCAGCAAATCCCTCCCAGGGCACAGGCAGTTATTAGGTGCACATCTTAAAATTACCAGTAAGCATCATCATGGAGTCCCATAGTTTGTATTTATTATTCATAGTGGTAATATGGAAGGATACTGGAAAGATAGAGATTTATGAAGCTGTTGGTCTTTGTCCTACTTACACCCAGCACCCAAAGGCTATGTACTTTTTACTCACTGTTTACTTCATAAGGTTGGGGTAAAAGCACTGCAATATGAAGTATTTAAGAAGCAGCAATGACAATAATCCAAGCACATAGCCTTCTGGGAAATGTAGTCCAAGAATTTCTTCTGGGAAATATAGTTCCAGAAATTTCTCTCAGTGAGTGATGCATTCTCAGCCCCAAGAATCATGAGAAATGAAATACTGGCATTTTCTTCTTCCACTGTGCCCATTACATTACAATCTTCCATAACCCCATCTCCCCTATCTCATTCTTCTCTCTTTGACCTTTCTTATGCAATAATCATATTTTAACTTGTATATAATTATTTGTTCACATGCCTTGTTCCCCTACTCTCCCCTTTAAATTGTAAATTCTGCAAAGAGGCCAAGGACTTCATTGTTTTTATCTTTTTGTAGGGCTTCTAGTGAGCATTGAGAATATATAGTAGGTGCTTAATGAATGTTGATTCAATTGAGTTGAATTTAACTGATTGCTTTTTTCAGGCAGTGAAGTGTTACTCTGGACATAGTGAGCATGTTTCATCTGTCAGATTTAGTTACACTTTATTGCATCTCTCATTAGCTGAGATCATGGGGAAAAACATTTCTCATGCTGCTGGATTGCCAACTTATGTTTGGACAACAGTTAAGCTTTTAAGCAATGAACCGTCTGTCTAGGATTCTATTGCCTCAAACCCCAAAGCAACCCAAGGAAGTGTTTGGCCAATAAATGGCCTTAGATCTGCCTACACTATTGAAAAAGAGCCAGGAGAGGACTAGCAAGTACTCTTCTAGGAGGCAAGGATATGGATATGCATATGTAATTGGCAAATTATACCCTCTACTCAAATACCCTTCTTTTGCTCCTCTCTTCCTCAGATCTACAGTGGCATCCCACAGACTGCTTCTCTTGTCATCAATAGAGAAAGATCTGTGCCATTTATAGAGACACTTTTCCCAGCAGAAATTATAAGACTATTCAGTGTGGGTCACCAGGGAGGACTTCCATACTTTCCAGCAGCCTGTGCAGAAGAGAGCTGATCCTGAATCAGCAGAGGGCACTGTCAGTGCAGGAATGGAGGGTGGGTAGCTCTCTTAGAGCATGGAAGTGAAGAACATTTTGCCATGATAAACTGTGGGTTCTTCTCTACCCTGGGCTGATTCCCAAATCATCCCTATTCTTTTCCTTAGGCTCCAGGGATTGGCCTGTCCACTTTCCTCTGGGTGCTGTCATCCTTCCTTCTTCCTGACTTCTTCTCCCCCACCTGCTGCTGATTAGAAGCAGCCTCATACATTCTCCCCTTCGCTTTTGTCCTTAAGCAAGCTCTCTGTTAATGTCAGGGAAACAGACAGTGAGTAAAATAAGAAAGCTACAAGAAATCTTACTATTGAAAGTTATACCATTTGTCAATTTCCCCTTTAACAGTAGGGATGCTAATGGAGCTAAATAGACCTGATCTCTCTTAGTGGGGATCCTAATTTAAGGACCCTGAAGGAAATGTATCTAAGGTCTAAGTCTTGTATGAGTGAGCGCCAAAGACAGATGTCTTAGAAATACCTTGGCATCTTTAGAGAGTTACCCCAGGAAGCCTGGCTGGTGATCAACTTCTGAAAACCATTTTTCATCTTCTCACAAGAGAATGAAGGAATGTTGGCTCTCTATGGAGTAATGGTAATGACTGAAATTTATATAGCAGCTTATAGTCTGCAAAACACTGCAACTTGTGAGCTGCTGGTAGTATGATATACATTTTACAGAGAAGGAAAGTGAGTCTCAGAGAGGTTAGGCTACTTCTAGGGTCACAAAGCTAGTAAATATTTGAGGTGGGATTTGGACCCATATCTTCTTGGTCTCAAGTCCAATACTACTCACTATACCAGATTATTTCAGGTATTTCTTCCCAGCTGTTGTCAACTATCAGACCAGATGATTGGGCAGGACAGGACATTGAGAACAATAACAAGCAATAGCAATGGCATGGTCACAACAATATACATTTCTATTATGTTGCCCATTTCTGTAGGAGAGGAGGGGATCAGTCTGGATAGTTATCCTACCCCCATTTAAGTTTATGATGTATCAGGTATCTGATTCCTTAAGTAGGTGCCATTTTAGTCAACCAACCAAAGACTTAATCTTGTTGTTTTTGAGTTGTTTCAGTTGTGTCTGACTCTTCATAACATTATTTGTGATTTTCTTTGCAAAGATACTGGAGTAGTTTGCCATTTCCTTCTCCAGCTCATTTTACAGATGAGGAAACTGAGGCAAGCAGAGTAAAGTGACTTGCCTGGGGTCACACAGTTAGTAGGTGTCAGAGCTCAAATCTTAACTCAGGTCCTCCTGATTACAGGTCCAGAGCTCTATCTGCTGCACTACCTAGCTGCCCAAAGACTTTAGGCTAAATGCAAAATGTGCTTGAAAGTCTTTGGATGAACTATAGTGATACTGACAGTAAGTATGTTCTGATTGAATGAGAGACTTGGTCATCCTATATAGCTTGCATAAAATAGCCCAAGAAATTTGCAACTAGTAGCAAACAAGGGAGAATATTGCAGCCAAAACCCTGAGAAGGAATAATCACTGAGAAAAAGGGGAGGATGGGAGGGCAGAAGAGGGAAGAATAATTTAACTTTAGATGTTAGCATCCTAGCAATGTCTCCTGGATAGCAGTTTCTCATGGAAGTGTCTGCATAATAAGTTGTGACGTTAAAAAAAAGTTCAGAGATCAAATTTCTGGTTAAATTAAAATCAGTTTTTAGTGACTATGTCTAGAAATCAGTCAAGTCTCATTGTCTGTGTAGTAGACAAAGAGAGCAAACCTGTCCAACTTTTGATATTTATAAAGTCTTTTGAAAAAGGGATGCACCTGAGGGTAAAAATCAACTCTGCTCAACAAGTAATAAGAGAAAATGAATATTATAATGGGAGGTGAATTATGTTAAAATGAGAGTCTTCAGGGCATGTGACTTGGATCACCACAAGTCTTGGTCAAAGAGGTTTATCAATTTTCATATCATCTGTCATACAGAAGGGAGGATCCATATTTTCCCAGATTTATCTGAGCAAACACAATAAGCAGGAATGCGCCCATTAGCCTAAACTTAGAATTTCTTTTACTATCTGATTAGATTTGGCCTGGGTAAATCTTTAAGAGAGATTTCCCACACTTACTGGTTTCTGGATGAGGAAGTAGAAAATGGGAAAAACTTGTCATAATACAATAATTATTTATTAAATATAAGAGAGAAATAATTATTTCTCACAATACCAAGAATAGATTGGATTCACCAAGAAAAGGCATATTCAAGACTCCACAAAGGAGCTCTACAGAGAAACTATATTATGCTTAAGGGGATCTCCATGGGTTCCCCACAAAAGAGATGAAAGAAATACTAGCAACCAGAAGCTGTGGGCTATCTCTTTTCCACATGTGCTCACTAAATTTGAACCAACTCTCCTTTGGTATATACCAATAGGGGAAGGTGGAAGTGGGAATATTTTGTATCAACAATACCCTTGTAGTAAATACTGGTTTCTGAAAACTAATTAAGTCTGCCTAGCTAATTGATATCAACTGATAATCATGGAGGAAAGCAGGGTCAGAAGCTACAGAATTAGAAATACAAACCCCACAGCTCCTCAGAGGTTACCCCTAGAAGTCTGAGGGGGAAGATCTACAGCTAGCTGTACTCTAGTGATCTGACTGGTCAGTGAAAGTGGGAGTCAGGATAAGTGCATCTAGAGCCTATATTTACTATTCTTAATAAGATACTTTTCCCTCAAGACTAGTCTAGGAGGTTGGTGGTATAAGAATCATGAGTCCCATTTTACAGGGAAACTGAGAGTCAGTGAAATTAAGTGATTTGCCTATATGTTGATATAGCTATTGAGAAATATTTAATAGCATCTGGTGATGCAGCAGATAGAGGACTGGGCCTGGTGTTAGGAAGAACAGAATGCAGATCTAGCAGACATTTCCTAGCTATGTGACCCTGGGCAAATGACTTAATCCCTATTGGCCTCAGTTTCCTAACTTTGTAAAATAAGGCAAATAACAGCATCTACTTCCCAGATGCTCTTTTTGATCTTTTGAGGATTAAATGAGATGTTAATTGTAAATCACTTAGCACAGTGCCTGGTGCATAGTAAGCCAAGTATAAATGTTAGATATTATTATTTTTATTTATTGTTATGAATTAGTCAAATTTGATCTCATGTCTCCTGCTTCTAAGGCCAGTGCTGTCTACAATAACATGTCATGACCTGGATCCTGAGGCTACTGTGGGTCTTTTGAGCAACCATTATATTTTTTTTTGAAGGAGTAGTAGTGGTGTTTTATTAAATTCATTTAGCAACCAGCTTAAAAGACCATTTCTTGTCCAGAAATTATCACTTGTGAGGGAGATAATCCCCCTATCATAAGATAATCAGTTGTGGTATAGTAAATAGACAACTGGCCTTAGAGCTAGGAATACCTCTATTCAAATTCAGCCTCTGATATATACTGACTGTATGACCCTGAGTAAATCATCTAACCTCTCAGAGCCCCAAGGCAACTCTCAGAGACTATAAATTACAGAGAAGTTACTGACCTGCACCAATGAAAAGAGTTTCCTCCCCTGAGAGATCGCTATATCCATGTATAATGGTAATTTAAATGGGAAGATCTTTCCCATTTTTTAATAGACGCGTGTGACCTGTTTAAATCATGTAGAAGCCTAAGTCAGTGTGGTAGGAGGAGCTTGCTGAATGGGTGGAACAGGAAGGGAGGAGCGGAGCTGAGAGAAAATTGGTGAGAGCAGTCAGAACTGAAGGATACAGGTAAGCAAGTGGCTGACTGGTGCAAGTAAGAGAGCTTATTTGTGATTTTGTTACAAGAGCTTGTTTGTGATTTGTTTAAGGGAGCTGGTTTGTGGGAAGCATAGCAGGGGGAAAGACTTGGGACTGGTGTTGCCCTCTGCATTGTTATTGTGTATAGATGTCTTTGTTACTATGATGGATTTGACTTTCTGGTGCCTGAATAAATGTTTTGGTTCTCTCTTCCATGTGGATAGTCTGTTGTATTGTGCGATTAAGAATTGTGCCGGGATATTCATGTTCACTGTAGGCACTGTGAATATCACATTGGTGCTACATCATGAAAGCACAGGTGCTGATCCTATCTCTATAGAAGAAAATAATAGTTTGTTGGTTAGTATCAAGTACAGTGGCAAGCATGGCTATTCGCAAACTCTCAGCCTCATTTTCCCTTGATGATTCCATGGCATATAATGGAGCCATAGGGGAGAGCAAATCTACCCTCTTTACCCCAGTTAGACTTTCTGCTTGGACCAGATTCAATACCCAATAAGATCAGGAATGGTTGAGCTTAGTGATATGGCAGCCTCCTGAGACTTTCCTGAGGAGAAACAGTTCTCTAACTTCACAGTTTGCTAGAACAGAGTAGACATCAAGACAGTACCTTCATCCTTCACCTCTTTCATCAAGGAAGTCCTGATGTCTCAACCTTCCCTTATAGAGATTATTCAGTCCAGGGGTCAGCACACTATGGCCCACAGGTTAAATAATACCCATTGCCTGTATTTGTATGTTTCTGATTTAAGGATTGTTTTTACATTTATAAATAAAGTTTTATTGTTTTAAAAAATGAAATAGAAATCTTAGTTGATGGGCTATAAATAAACAGATGAGTGGCTTGATTTGGTCCTTGGAAGTTTGCAGGTTCCTGATTTAGTCCTACCCTTTCATTCTACAGATATGGAAACTGAGGCCCATATAGTTAAATTATAAGAACTTCACATCTTACCTATGGTTGGCGATAACAGTTCATCATTGAATAAAGTCAAATAATTTTAGAGTTTTAAGAAGTATTATAAATTGTGTAGTCCAACCTCATTTTATAGAAGAGGAAAGTGACATAGTGAAATAATGAAGACCTGGGATTCAAACCCAGGTCTTTTGACTATGTGTCCAATATTCCTTATGCTATGCTAATAAATCACTAGAGTACTTTGTGCTGAGTGCTGGATGAGACACAAGGTTAAATAAGACATGGTATGTGTGCCCTCAGTGAGCTACAGTAGTCTTTTAGACTCTAGCCTTGACTTTCCCAGAAAGCTATTGACAGCTAATGGCCCAAGTTAAGGCACTTGAAAGGGTGGCTATTCAAGGAGGCAGGTAAAAATATCAGGATTAACAAATTGACCTTGGTTAACACAAGTTTATACATATACACAATGTTTCACTCCAGTACTAGAACCTTCTTTTAGGTTATCTTCCCTTTTGCCTGTCTACCCTACTAGAATGTGTATCTTCACTTTGTCAGCCAAATGAGAGCTTCAGCCTTCACTGGATTTCAGTATAGACAACGTGATCAAATGGGACTGACAAGCTACAGGGAATCAAAAACCAAGGCACCTGTTACAATAAGTCTGTTAAGAAAGGAGAGTGCTTAGTGAGGGTCAGGACTTCCTTTTTGCCCATCTGCTACTCACAGAGACATAGACGTGAATCTCTGTAAAAGAATGACTGAATGAATCGGTGGAACCTGTACACTGTGAGTCATATGGGGCAAGTTTCCCAGTGTTTTGGGCCACACCTCACCATTTCTGAGCATGAGGGTGCACGAGAACAGTGATTTGAAATGCTCCATTCCACTCTGCCTACCTGACTAGTTGTGAGAGAAATATCTCATCTGAGCAATATTAGAGTTCAATAATTCAACAGTGCAGTAGGAAAGTCAATGGTAGGATTATTAATCACCACTACAAGAGCAATAAATTGGTAATTACATTTTTGCACATTCATTAAACATTTGGACATAATTTTTACATACAATGGGACGGTAACAAGGTAGTATTAGTAGGTTCATTTAATATTCACTTTTCAAAGAAGCTAATTGACATTTAATAGTTTGGTAATTGATCTCTGTCGGTTTCTATTGTGGCAGAATGCCTGAGCATCTTTCAGCAGGAGGAGAAATATTGTCATTTAATGTAATATGAAGAAAGGGACCGCAATGCACCTTTATTGTTGACGCATGTCACTGGGCACCTAATTAAGTCATACTACATGTTGTTTCCCAATTTTGGGGTTTGGAGATTGGGTTCTAGATAAAAATCTCCTTCTAAAGTCAGTATGGGTTGATAAATGTCTCCAAACTGTAGGGTAAATTCTCCAAGAAAATGAAAGAATAATATAGGACCATTTTAGGCTAGAATGTTCAAGATGATGTACTCAGGTCAGAAGACCTGAATAAGAAGCTGAAAACCTAGATTCATAGAAAATTCAGTAATTCTGGGAATTTTTATGGGTGGAATTCAGGGGGAATTAAATGGACTGTGAGTTTAGATGGCTTCCAGAACAACTGTCTTGACTTGATGCCAATAAGTGTGGCTCTAAGGTCTATTATTCCTGAGATTTGAAAGATTGGAAAATGCTAAAGCCTGGAAATGGGAATATGGTGGACACAGTCTAGAGTCCTCAAGAATCAGAAACTGATATGGATTCGCTCCAAGGCAACCCATGGAGGGCACAACTGTTGTGTTTGTCCTTCATTCTCAAAGAGGACCATGACATCAGGATGATGACATGACTTGCAGTTGACTTTGATGAGAGTAAGGGAGGACTGTGCAAGGTCACCAGCTTCACTTTCTCCTCCAGAGACTTTTGGTTCCAGTGGCCTGATATTCATCAGGATGATTGGAGGTGGCCCAGGATATATTGTGGGATCCTGGCCATTTTAGGCTAAGTTTTCATCAGATTCTCACTCTGAGAGAGATGCACTCATTCAATTAATAGGTCTCTTTAAGTAGTTATTCAAGGGATGGCCCCTTTTAATAAAAAAAAAATCAAACTTGGAGGAGAAAACTCTTAGAGTTCCTGAGTAGAAGAGAAACAGTTAACGACAAGGAGACCTGAACTAGCTGAATAAAATGCTGAGTAATATACTTAGAACATACCTTCCTTATATAGTTTTTCCTGGAGAGTCCCTGATATTTTAGTGAAAATAATTGAATATTTAAATATACTCCATGGAAATGAAAATACATTCAGAAAAGAGCCATGGATCCTAGAGCATGGTATTTGGAAGGGAAATTTTCTTGTCTCTCTTTTTTTTTGAAACTAGAAGTGATAGTAGTAGAAAATTAGCCAAAAGATTTCATGACAGGAATCCAGATGGGGAAGAGAGGTTGTATTTTAGAGGGAAGGGACATGGGGACCTAATTTTATTATAAGCTAAAATAACAAGGAAAAAGAAGCTCCTTCTCTCTCTTCATTCATTTATTCAAAAAGCATTTATTAAACATCTACAACGTCAGGTGCTATTCAAGGTACTGGAGATACCAAGACAAATAAAAAGGGCTATGCCTTCGAGGAGCTTACATTTATTCTATTGGGAGGAAGTGACATGAACATGGATGAATAAATAATGCAGCACAAATGTGTATGTTCCATATTCAGTATATATGTGTGTGTGTATATATATATGTGTGTGTGTGTGTGTGTGTGTGTGTGTGTGTGTGTGTGTGTGTATGAATGAATATAAAGGGGAACTGATCAAGTTCTCCATATGAGTGTGCACAGAGTGTTTGACATTGTTTGATGCAATTTCCATGTGTACATCAGAAAATGCTCAGTTATGGCTATTTTTGGTCTTCAGTTGTATGGTGAAGAAATAGACTTTTGATGGTTGCTGAGCTGCAACTGAGCATACCTTCAAAAAGTACTAACCAACCGTCTCCATTTGCTTGGCTGGTTTGAGTGGAGAAGATGTGCTGTAAAAACCTCTGGGTGGAAAGTGCCCCAGGCTCTCTCCCTTGAGTTGACATGAATATAGGTCTTGGTTCTTTGATTTTTCAGATGTTGTTATTTCAAACTCTTAGATGAAGGAATATCATACTAAGCTTTGATCCTGAGAGCTCTGAAAAGTCAGGAGAAGTTTAAGAGCTGGAGTACATGCCACATTTTTTTTTTTGTGGACAATTGAATCTCATGAGAAACAAAGTTCTGAGTGATCTTTTTGACCCGTATAGCCAAAGGCAGCCAAAAAGAAGTGGTCAATTAATCACTTTAAAGTTGAGTCTGCTCTTCCCCAGAGACCAATATAGCATAAAGGAGACTGTATTTCTGGGTGTTGGGGACAACACCTTTGTCACCTTGCTGTTCCTTACATATAACAAAATTTATTAATTCTGTTTTTGCTAAATCTTCTCAGGAAGTATCTCTTCATAAAAGCCAATTGATTATACTTGGTTAAATGATACTGGTTGTTAAGTACTGGCAGTTAACATTGAGAAGAACATATGAGAATGACAGCTTTAAGTGAATAGCATTAAAGGAGAACCCCATAATCCCTTCGGGGTAACCCCAGAACATTGAAGGAAGAGTGATTTAGCTAGCAAGCATCTGGGAAACATTTTATCTGCAAAGTGGAAATTGGGATAAAATTTCCCTAAGCTTATAAGGGACACACACGCAACATAAATATGTGTGTATGTGTATGAATACAGACATATGCACACATACAATTATACACACATATTTTATATGTATCCATATTTCCTATATATATGTATGTGAATGCATTTTAAAAAATTTCTTTGGTACAAGAACTCCCAATGAAGAAGCACCACTAATATCAATTGGCATCTACACTACAACTGTTACATTGAGTTGTTAAGTGGTTTTGTTTAGGGTCATACAGTAAGAATGTGTCAGAGGTGGGACTTGACCCTAGGTCTTCCTGCCTCCAAGGCCAGCTGCTTTCTATTTACTATGTCTATTACCTCCAAGATACAAGATAGTAAGGTAAATAAATAGCTTTTTGGGAGAAAGTGGTGGTGGAGCACAACTGAGAGAATCAGGAGAAGACTCATAGGTGGTAGCACGAGTTCCTTGCAGGAAGCAAAGAAATCTCAGAGATGGAAATGAGGCAGAAGAGAGGACTTCCAGGGGACAACCTGTTCTATAGCATAGAGGAAGTTACAGTGCTATGTATAAGGAACAGTGAGGTGACCAGTTTGGCTGGAACAGAATATGTGAGGTGTATGTGTCATCTGCCTGGAAAAATGGTCTGGGGGCGTAGTAGGCTTTCAATGGTTTGTAGAGATACTTGGGAACCACTGGAGTTTACTGAAGAAAGGAAGGACATGGTTAGACCTTTGCACTAAAAATATCCCTTTGGTAGAGGGTGGATTAGAAAAGGAAGAGATATGAGGCAGGAAACCAATTAGGAAGCTGTTGCAGTAGTCCAGAGTGGTGAAGTGAGTGAAGAGAAGGGGAATGGGTGAGAGATATATAGGTGTTATTTATAGGTGTAATCAATGAGACTTGGCAATTGATTTTGATATGGTGGGGCCAGGCAGAGGAAAAATTGAGGGCAATATTTTATGAACCTGGGTGTCTGAAAGGACAGTGGTATTTTTTTTAAGAAAATGAGGAAGAAGAGACAACTTGGGTGGAAAGACAGAATTTTGTTGTGACACATGTTCACAGGAGATGAAGATATGGGCACATGGAGGCTTTTGGGGAATACTCAATGCTGGGGAACCTTGGGTAGATCCTGGCTGCGATCTTGATCTGTGGCCTCTTAAAACTGGATAAGACATTGGTTACATATACCAGTTCAATGAAGCACTACACTGCATCTGCAGATAACTCACCTCCTACACTATTTGTGCTCTGCCAGTCCTCAAACCTGGGTTGCTCCCACCATGTGCCTTAGACATTTCTACTTCTAAACTGTTGATTTTCCCTGGAAGAAGTCACTGAACTACATGGATTAGGTCCATTATAAATGTTAATCGAACTGCATAGTAATCCTTTCATTAATCTCTCATTGATTCATGATCACACTCCCTGGCCCAAAGCTTTTCTTTTTCAAGTCCCCAGTGCTACTTCCACTACACTGTCTTTTAGCAGACAACCCAATGTAATAGATTAATGAGGATATCTATCATATAAACTTCCTCATATCTTCTTCATGCTTCAAAACTGCTCTAAATTTTTACCCATCCTTTATTCTAATTCCAGAAGATGAGGTGACCCATCTCCTTATCAAGACGAGTCTTTCCATTTTTGACTTCTACTCCATCTTCTTCCATCTCCTTTGGAAGTTTGCTCCATGGATCTCTTTGCCTCTGTCTCTCTGTCTCTGCCACTCTCTTCCTCTGTCTCTCTCTTTCTGTCTCTCTCTCTCCTCATCTGACTCTTACTCCACACAACCTACAAACATACTTGAGTCTCCCCTGTCCTTGAGAATCTTCTTAAATCTCCTTAAAATATCATTCCATAGAATTCTCCTTTTCATTGTTAAATTTTCAGAATATGTTGTCTACATATTGCTTTCTTCATTTCTCACTACCCATACACTACTCGACTTCTTAGAATCTGCTTTTGGACCATACCACACTACTGAAACTCTCTTTACATGGCCTATTTTGATAACTTTTCTCTGCTATTTTTAACTTTTTGACACTGTTGTCACCCCTCTCTTCTTGATTACCCTTATCTGCTTTGACTTCCATGATGCTATATAGAAATATCTTATTTGATCCTTATAGCAACTTTCTGAGATCGAATCTACCATCATTATTTTATAGATGATGAGATTGGATTTCAAAGAAGTAAAAGGACTCATCCATGGTCATGGAGCTGGGAAGCATTCAAGGAGGGATTGAAACCCTGGTCTCTCATGACTCAATCATTGCTCTTTCACTTACAGCATATAATTCTCATAATCCTTTCTTCATTTTCCTATCTATCTGTCTGCTCTTTCTCTGTCTCCTTCAATGGATCAGTGTCCTACTGCCCTCTAAATGCAGCTATTCTTCAAGGTTTTTCCTTTCTCTGTTTATTCAAATTTTTACAATCACCCTTCATGTCTCATTCTCTCCCCTGAGCTCCAGTTCCATATTTCCACTACCTGCTGGACAAGTATGTTTTGTTAATACCTTCAGCTCAATATATTTTAAACTGAATTCCAAATCGTATCCCTTCTGCCTGCAACTCCTTCTGATTTCTCTATTTCTACTGATGGTAGTGGTCCCTAAGACTCAAAACCTTGGATTCATTTTTGACACTTCACATGTTGTGCTTGAATATATTTGTTGAAAATCCTTCCTCTGATATAATTGAATAAATCTCCTGTTAAGTCTCAGATCTTCTATGAGAGTTTCATTTTTATTTCAATATCTAGCCAAAACCAAGGGACTGACTTGAGTCAGGCTTTTCCTATAATAGTTTATTAATAATAACCCTTTGTAAACCTTAAAAAACTATACAAATACCAACTCTTAGCAACCAATTGATCAGTATTTATTAAGTTCCAGTTATCTGCTAGATCCAGCACTAGCTACTGGGGATAAAAATAAACAAAACAAAAATAATTGTTCCTACCTTCAGAAAATTTATGTTTTCTCTTTCCCAAATTTGACCTATCTCCTGACAACATATATTCACATAAAACTATACCTGTTCCTCAATGCACTTCTGCCCTATTTCTTTTTATTAAAGACTGTGTCTTCTTTCCATGCTCAGCTCAGTTGCCTTTATCCCCCACACCCTGAAGCCTTTTTTGATGCTCCAAATGAATGTATTTTCTCTCTCCTCAAAATTTCCTAGAATATTTATTTTGTCTGCATTTCCCTTTTGCCTTCATAACATTTTATTTTATATTTATTTGTGTATATATACATACGTATGACATATATGTATATTATATATACATATATATTAACATCTCAATAGACTTAATATGAATGATGAAGTTTTTATCTTTGAATCTCTGGTAACTAGCATAATGCTTTTATACTTAAATATTAAAATAAGTATTTGTAGAACTGTTGCATTAATTTGAAAGAGGAACATTCAGGTTACTCACATGGAGGGTTGGAGTGGAATAATATCCCTGAATGGATACCATATTCTCTTTAGAATACATTTACAAGACTGTGCAATGGCTTTGCTGTGTGGCATCACCTAGGATAAAGTCTGGTTATGTAGGTATGCTTCTAGTGTGTGGAATTTAAAAAGAGGATGGTAAACTTACAAGGTTGGGATATAAAACTGGTTAAGCAGGGATGCAGTAGCTAGAGTAAGGAACAGAAAAGATATCAATGCATCTACACATTACTGAGAGCATGGACAAAGGCTATGAAACCCAGGATGGTATGAAATTTGCAAAAAAAGAAGAGTGATGTCCTGAAGTTCTGCTGTTTGATAAGACAATGCTTACTAGCTGTCATACTAATTTGGAGAGGGGTGTGAGCCAGTAGGTACTGTTTTTGGATAATTTTCCCTAACATTATCATGTGTTTACATGGACTGCATTCTTGACCTGGTCTTCATGCGCAATGGCGCGTCTCGTACCAAGACGCGATCTCCCTCTCATAGAACACACTGAGGCAGCAGCATAGCAGGATACAGACTTTATTCTTGTTACTTCTTGCCCATCCTACCAGACCCCTTAAGTTCCCCTGAATATTTATATTCTCCCAGGGGCTGTCCCTGGTAGAAATCTGCTCAGCAACAAGTCCTTGCCTTTCACAATGTATCAGAGTACACACGTAAATTGTAATCTTTGTTCTAGTTCCCTGTTCTCTGTTACATCCTGGTTTGGCCTCTTTCTTGCGAATATAAGGAAATTATGTTCTGTTCGCACATGGTTATCAGCATGGTAAAGTACAAGTAGGTTATGTGCTGTTTGCTCATGCTTCAAGATAGAAAAGGTTATTGTGAGTTTTTGGTCAAGCTGACCTAGCTATTTCCTAACAGGCAGCAAATCAAGACTTGACATTCTTTCTTGGAGGTATGGGAGAAATTAATAGATGTTTATGGGTGTTTAGCTTGCTGTCTAATTCAGTTCCTTCCTATTTGTCTTGCATTAGTTAAATGTTTTTTGTTTTGAATTTGAACATGTTTGGTTTTGAATATATTTACCCCAGTAATGCTATGAACCTGGGTATAGCTGAAGAGAAGGTTACGGCCTACACTTATTTCAGCACTTTAACGAATTCGTGTTCCTTCAACTGGTGCAAGTTATAACACCTCAGCCTTTTTCGTTGAATATGACTGTTTTTCAAGTGTTTTCATAAAATATTAGCCTTGTGTACTTGGAAGCCTTATTTTGATTCTTTTTGTGTCTAAAGAATTCCACCTCTACACAAAGTGTTACCCTAGGCAAGTCACTTGATCTCTCAGTGCTTCCAGCAACTCCTTAAGATCACAAATTTCAGAGGAGTCCCCAATCAGCACCACTAGAAGAAGTTTCCCCAGCAACTTTTCACACTGAAACCACAGCTGTGGACAAATCAAAGAAAAAAATATTACGGTAATAGCTAACATTTATTTAACGTTTTATATGTATATGTATGCATAGATATTCACAAGCATATATATATATATATATATGTATATATTTATATCTTAACATAGCACCTCATTTTATCCTTGAAATAACCCTGTGAAGCAGGAGTTTTTATTTTCCCCATTTTACAGATGAGGAAACTGAGCCCGAGAAACATTAAATGACTTGCCCAGGGTCATATAAGTAATAAATGTCTGAGGCAGGTTTTAAACTTCAGTCTTCCTAACTATGCCCAAAGAGCTATAAAACTGGGCATATCCTTTGATCTAGCAGTTCTGCTGCTAGGCTATATCCTAAAGACATCCAAAAAAAGGAAAATGACCTATTTGCACAAAAATATTTATAGCATCTACTTTTGTAGAGCTAAGAATAGGAAATCAAAGAGATGTCCATCAAGTGGGAAATGACTGAACAAGTTGTGGTATATGATTGTAATGGAATATTATTGTGCTATAAGAAATGACAAGCAGGATGATTTCAGAAAACCTTGGAAAGATTTATATGAAATGATGCATAGTGAAGTGAACAGAACTAGGATAACATTGTACGCAATAACAACATCGTTTGTTAAAGAACTATGAATGACTTAGCTCTTCTCAGCAATACAATGATCCAAAACAACCCCAAATGACTAATGACAAAGCATGCTGTCTGCCTCTAGAGAAAGAACTGATGTTGACTGACTCCAGACTGTAGCATACAATTTTTTCTTATCTTTTTTCTTTTTTTTCTTTTGAGTCTTGTACAAAATGACTACTATGGAAATGTTTTACATAATTCACATGTATAACCTATATCTGGTTGCTTACCATCTCAGGGAACAGGAAAGGAGGAAAGGAGAGAGAAAGGGAATTTGAATTTCAAATGTTAAATAAAAATGTTAAAATTTTTTTTTAAAAATTAGAAAAAAACAATCTTACATGTTACTGACTCTGAATCTAACATACTTTACACAATTTCACCTACCTGCCTTGTTGTGTCTATTTGTTGGCCAACACCTGCTAAATGACTAACTTATCTCCTTTTTCTGATCATATATACCCTTTATATCTTTAATACCACTTCTATAGCATGACTCATAAATGTTAACATGTCTTACCACAATCAGTCAGGGCAATTCATCTGCTGGGTAGGAGTTGTGAATGATCATCTCTATGCACAGGGTTCCCAGATCTATAGTTTGTCATAAAGCTCTAGTTTGTCTCAAGCACCAGTCCCATATCACCACCTGCCTTTTGGACATCTTGAAGTGGTTAGATTGGAACTCAGGTCTTCCTGATTCCAGCTCTGGCGCTCTATTGGCTGCTCTACCAAGCTGTGTCAAATGATTGACAAGATCTCATTGACTGACTCACTGACTGACTGACAATCACCTTGACACCTTCAGTTCCTCTTCTGCTATACCTGAGTACATGGTAGAAAGGAGAATCTGAACTCAGAACTTCCTGATATAATAATGGCATTCATTCACTTTGTCACATTGATTTTATTTAGACTTTCTGTAGGACATTCTGAATGGGATGAGTAGAAAGTTGTGATGAGTATAGGTATCCTTGTTTGATGTCTCACTTGATGCTGACATTTATCAGATCATGGAATAGTCAATATACATTCAAGATTTAAGTTGCGTTTAGGATAAGTAGACTTTTGTGGACTGACCAAGCAAGCTACTAATATCCTTTATAGTACTGGAATCCAGAACACATTTTCCCACAGGAAGAAACCACTGACAAATAAAATCTGGGATGATCTTCAATTCCATACCTGTTACTACTTTTCTGAATAAGATGTGCTATGATGGTGATAACCAGGAATTGCCCTTAGGAGTTTCTCAATCCTAGCTGACCAAAGTGTGTAGCTGATTAGTCAAGTTTTAATGAGCATTTATTAAATCCTTACTATGATAAGTGCTGAGTTTTTTGTTTTTGTTCACTTGTTTCAGTCATGCCTGACTCTTTGTGATTCCATTTGGAGTTTTCTTGGCAAAGATACTGAGTGGTTTGCCATTTTGTTCTCTGTCTCATTTTACAGATTGAGGAAACTGAGGTAAATAGGGTTAAGTGACTTACCCAGGTTCACACAGCTAGTAAGTGTCTGAGGTCAGATTTGAACTCAGGAAGAGGAGTCTTCCTGACTCTAGGCCCAGCTCTTTATCCATTGCACCTAGGTGCTGGGGATATGGATGTAATAATAATAAAAGAATATTCCGAGAAGCTTCTATTCTAAAAAGCAAGGAGTGGGATGAACAGAGGGACAAGAGGGCAGTGGTACCTGCCCTGCGTGGTAGCCAAGTCTGGGGAATCAGAAGCAGAGATAGGCAGGGAATGGAGGTCCTTTAAAATGGAGATTCCAGGAAAAACTCACCAATGGTGGAAGTGCACTACCAGAGCAGAAGGATATTTCAGGGTGATTAGAATTATAAGGTCCTAGAATGTTAAAACTAGGTGGGGTCTTAGAGATCCCCTTATTGAACAGAGGAGGAAACTGAGGCACAGAGAAGCAAAGAGATTTGCCCAAGGTCATACAGGGTGTTAAGAGCAGAAAGCCTGGGTTCTGGATGTTGCTCTGCTTTCCAGTCCAGTGTGCTTTGTTATCTGTGTGTACCCTTAGCTTTTACCTTTAGTCATATACTGTTTTGCTTGGTTATTTGACAGTTTCATGGGTTTTAGTCACAGATCCCCAATGAGATTGTAAACTCCTTAAAAGCAGGAACCTCTTATATTTTTATGGCTCTCAGCATATCCCTCACCAATCCCCACACCATGCATAGATGATACTGTCTTTCAAAAGAAAAGGAATTGACTCAGCTGTGTCCATGTTATGCTATGAAAAATTCAGTCAGTGAATCATTTGTTTGGCCTATGTGACATTCATCACTCTGTCTGACTGATTTTTTTCGTTATTTTGCCATCACCTAGACAGCCTGAATCTCTTATGTTTCTTTCAAAACACAATAACTCACATCTATATAATGTTTTAAATTTTCTGTCCCCCATATCCAATCAAGTGCCAAGTCTTGTCAATGACTCCTCCACAGTTTTCTTCTGTATTCCAGTCTATTTTAGGAACCTTATAATCTCTCATTAGGAGCATTGCAGAGACTTTTAATTGACCCTGCTTCCATTCTTTCCCCTTCCTGCTCCATCTTCCACACAGCTAACAAATGGATATTCCCAAAGCACAGGTCTGACAACATCACTTCCCTACTCAAGAAGCAACAGTGGTCATCAATTGCTTCTACAGTAAAATACAAAGCTCTCAGTATGGGATTTAAAGTCCTCCACAAAATTGTTCTCATTTGTCTGTCTGGTTTTATTTTATATTACTGCCCTTCATGTACTCACCATGCACTCTTGCAACCAATCTAACCTGCTAGCTGTTCCCTATAAAAAATAGTCCATCTCCCACCTCCTCCACATCTGGGATGTACTCCCTCTTCACTTCCACCTTGTAGGATTTTGAAATTCCTCAAAAGCACAGTTTAAGTGCTACTTTCTACATATAATCATTACTGATGTAATTATTAGTAATTATGTAATTAGTTATTAGTATTCTATCTCTTGAAATTACTCTGTGTGTGTGTATGTGCAGAGATAATACTTACCTACTTGTTCACATGTTGTTTCTCCTTCCAACAAAGTATAAACTCTTTAGGTCAGGGATCATGTTATTTTTGCCTTAATAAACTTCTGTGGCTCCCATTTGCTTCTGGAATAATATGTAACAAACACTTTTCTTTTGCTCTTAAAGTCCTTCCCAACCTGGCTTTGATCTAAATTTCTGTCTTCATTATACATTACTCTTCTTCTTGTACCCTTTGGTCACAATGACCTTATTATATATGCTACTCCAACTGCCCTTTCCCCTTCCCTTTGCACTTGTCTCCATGCCTGATACATACTCCTTCTTTCCCTCCACCTCAGAGAATCTCTCACTTTCTTAAAGACATAGCTCAAGCGCTGTCTTCTATCTATATGAAACTTTTCTTATTTCTTCAACTGCTAGTACCTTCTCTCTTTAAATACTTTGTACTCATTTTGTGTTTATTATGTTTGTATTTCAAAGACTCTTAGGTCTTAGGTGGCAGAATGGATAGAGTGTAGGAGTGGAGTCAGAAAGAACTGAGTTTACATTTGGCCTTGTACGCCAATGAGTTGTGTGGCCTTGGGCAATTTGCTTAGCCTCTCAGTCTCTGTTTCCTCATATGTAAAGTGGAAATAAGAGCACCTAACTCCCAGGGTCATTGTAAGGATCAAAAGGGGGCAGCTAGGTGTTGCAGTGCATACAGCACCAGTGCAGAAGTCAGGAGGACCTGAGTTCAAATCTCACCTCAGACACTTGGCATTCTCTAATTGTGTGTCACTAAGCAAATCACTTAACCCCAATTGCCTCATCCTGGGTCATCTCCAGTCATCCTGATGGATATCTGGGCACTGGATTCAGATGACTCTGGAGGAGAAGTGAGTCTGGTGACCTGCACAGCCCTTCCTCACTCAAAACAAAGTCAAGTGCAAGTCATGTCATCACTTCTCTGATGGCAGGTCTTCTTTGGCAATGAAGGGTGAACATGCACACAAGGATCAAAAGAGACAGTATTTGTAAAGTGCTTTGAAAACATTAAAGTACTATATAAAGGTTAGCTATTATTATTATTGTGTACTTATGTATTTTCAGTGTTGTCTCATCCCAACTGAATGAAAGTTCTTTGAGAGCAGGGATTGTTTCATTCTTTTTGTATCCTCACTTTCTAGCACTGTGCCTGCCATATAGTTGGTGCTTAATCAATGTGTGTTGATTGATAAAATGTAGGAGGTAGGAGGAAGACAATAACTTCTTGGTTTTATTTTTAAATTTAATTTTTAAAAAAATTAACAAAATTTTTTCCTCCTCCTCCTCCTCCCCAGTGGGAAAATAAAACCCCCATAACAATTATACAGTCAAATAAAACAAATGCCCACACTGGCCATGTCTCTTATTCCCCATATTTAGTCCAAGAAGGTAGGCAGTGTGCTTCATCATCAGTTCCCTGCAATCATGATTGATCATTGCGCTGATCAGTTCCTAAGTCTTAAGGTTTTGTAATGTTGTAGACTTTTTTCCTCCTGATTCTGCTCACTTCACTCAGCATTAGTTTATACAAACCTTCCCAGGTTTCTCTTGTGAAAAATGATTTTAGATCTTAGTAATCAATGTCATGGAGACTCAGGTTCCCCCCACCCCCTTACAAAATCAGTTTCTCCTTTAGAAAGACATTACAGATGATGAGATTGTATTGACTCTTCTTGTCCTGGTCAAACCTGACCTAAGCCTTAATTGATTTTATCCTATTCAAGCCTTAATTGATTTCATCCTATTCAGGCTTGGGTGGAGTTAAATTCTTCTGCCTAAATAGCCCAAGAGTGGGGATGGTCTGATAGAATGCTGGCAGGTGATATCAGCCCCTGTTGAAAAGGTAATGGATCAAGATTAAGTGACCTAAGTCTTGTACTCAAGATTTCATTTTAATATGACTCACCTCCCAGTGTGTTGACCAATCAGAATTGATTGGCCCCTTTTGGAAACACTTACTTTTTGAAGGGCATATACCTATACCCTCAAATCCCAAACTGAGCCAGTTCTGGATTAGCCCCCTTCGGGACCTAGCTCTGGACTGTCAGTCCCATGCAATGCTTGTCAAGCCAGCTTGAGAGAATTTAAAACATGGACACACACACACACACCTTAATTTTGTATGTCTCTTTCTTAGAACAGATTCTGTTTTAAAATTAGGCTTCAACACTTTGAAACATCCCCCTTATCATTTCTAATATTCTGATTAAAAGACTAAGCAAATATACACATCTTTTTATTTCCCCCATCAAGGTAATTCCTGATATAATAAGTTCATCTTCCTTTGCACATTTGAATCTTCCTTTGTAATAAAGGAAAAACAGTTGAGAGTGACCTCATCTGACAACATATCTGACATCCAGCTTCTGTTGCTTTCCATCTCTCTGCTTAGAGGAGAAGAGATAGTTTCATTATGTGTTTTCCATGAACAAGACTGGGGATTAAAGTTACTCAGACTTGCTTTTGGTGTTTTATACATTTACTTCATTATTGCCATTATTATGCTTCCGGCTCTCCTCACTTCACTCTGCACTGTTTCATATAAATTTTCCCCCATACTTTGGTGTTATAGTGATCACCTACCTGGGACTCAGGGTCTCTGTCAGTTTGTTGGAATTGCTGGGTCCTGTCTGGCCTGCTTTGACCTGCTGTTGCCTGTGGAGATCTCCTTAGGTCATCAGGCTTATAGCTCACTGGGGAAGGTACAGTTAGAAGTAGTCAAACATTGTTCCCTTTAGCTTTCTTTTCACTGTTGATTAAATTAAGGCTATTAACCTCTTCTAGGAAGTCTTCTTGGGCTTCCAGTGGGGGGCCTTTCTACATTGGTAATGACCTCCTCTCTTAGCCCCAACAAAGCACTTTATTTTATAAGACGCTTACTGTGACTTTTGGTTATCTGGGTTTGTGTCTTATTCCCCTATCAGCCTGAGCTGCAGGGACCCTATGTCATCTAAAGGTTGAGTCTTGCCCAGAATTCAGCACAGTGTTCTGCATCCAGTAAATTCTTAAGACATTTTGTCGTTGTATCACTTTTTCAGTTGTGTCCAACTGTTCATGACCCCAATTGGGGTTTTCTTAGCACAGATATTGGAGTGATTTGCCATTTCCTTTTTCAGCTCATTTTATAGATGAGGAACTGAGGCAAACAGGGTTAAGTGACTTACCCAAGGTGACACAGCTCGCAAGTATCTGAGGCTAGATTTGTACTCACAATGATGTGTCTTTCTCACTCGAAGCCCAGTGCTTTATCCACTGTACCACCTAGCTGTCCCTCTTAAAACATATTATACTATATTTTTCCACTATGGCTAAGGCTATCAGAACTGATGTCTTCCTTGGTTGATCTCTTTGTAGGGTATTTATTGTTGCCAGCAAATATTTGGGAAAAGGAAATAGCAAAATAACATTATGACAAATCCTTCCTAAAACTGAGAACAACTGAGAGTTCCTCTAGCTTAAGGAAAAGGATACAGCATATGTGTTGATAAATTAGGGGTGAGTGGGTTGAAAAGGCAATACTTAATTGGACTAGATGCTGTAAAGAAACCTGAATCCCATCCCTACCTGGAGAAAGAGCTCTTTGGAAAAGGGCCAAAAGACAAATTGCTGGCCTTGTTTCATTGCCAGGTTGCTGGAGAAATCAGTGGCTTACTACATTACCAGCCATTCTCAAGAAAGTATCACTATAGAATTTTGTTTTTCCATAGCAGCAATCTATCTGATTTATCTGATGAGATTATTAAATCAATACAGAACTAATAAATTATTTTTAGTCTTTTAAAATTGCACATAGAAATTTATTATTTATGAATTTATTTATAAATTGTTTGATATTATAAATATGTTAATATAAATTTATTATTTATTTAAAACATTCTTTTCTTTTTAAATTTTGAATTTCAACTTATCTCTCTTCCTCCCACCCCTTCCCCAACCACTAAGAAGGCAAACAACATAACAATTAGACATATGAAATCATGTAAAGCATTTCCATATTAGCCATATTTCCAGAAAAAGCAAGAAAACTAAAGTGAGATAATTAGACTTCAAGCCATATTTCATCAGTTTTTCTTATTGGAGGTAGATAACAGTTTTCATCATGAATCCTTTGGAATTGTTCTGGATCACTGTTTTATCAAAGTAGCCAAGTCTTTCACTGCTGATGATCTTTATAACATGGAAGTTACTGTGCACGATGGTCTCTTGGTTCTTCTCACTTCATTTTGCATCAGTTCATATAAGTCTTACCATGTTTTTCTGAAACCACCCTCCTCATTATTTCCCACAGCACAATAGAATTTTATCACCAATCATATTCCATAATTTAATTAAACATTCCCCAATTAATGAGTATCCTTTCAATTTATAATTCTTTGCCACCACAAAAAGAACTGTTATAAATATTTTTGTACATATAGGTTCTTTTCCTTTGGTCTCTTTGGAGTATAAATCTAGTATTGCTAGATATGCAAGGGTATACATAGTTTTATAGCTCTTTAGGCCTCCTTCTGAATCGTTCTCCAGAATGGTTGGACCAGTTCACTACTCCACTATTAGTGTACCTATCTTTCTAACATCCCTTCCAACATTTATTATTTCTGAGAGGCATGAGATGGTTCCTGGGAGTTGTTTTAGTTTACTTTTCTCTACTCAATAGTGATTTAGAGTATTTTTTTATATAGGATAGCTTTGATTTCTTTTCCTAGAAATTGCCTGTTTATATCCTTTGGCCATTTATCAATTATCAGTTAGGGAATGACTTATTTTCATAAATTTGACTCAGTTGTATACTTAGTACATATTTGAGAAATAAGACTTTTATCAGAGAAACTTACTGTAAAAATTTTTGATATAACTTCATATTCCATGATACTTTTTAGCAAAATGTAGTTTTCTTGATTATCTGTTTTAACTAAGATCTATTTTGTTTTTCCTTTGTCTGAGATCGTGATTGCTGTACTTACCTTTTTTAAAATTCAGCTGAAGCATAATAGATTCTGCTCCAGCCCTTTATTTTAGCTCCATGTGTGTCTTTCTCTTTCAAGTATGTCTCTTGTAAGCAGCATATTGTTGGATTCCAGTTTCTAATCCATTCTTTTGTCTGCTTTCATTTTATGAATGAGCTAATCCTATTCACATTTACAGTTATAGTTATTATGTATTTCCCTAAATCCCATTTTCTTCTGTTATTTCTCTTTCTTTTCATCCTATCCCTCCTTGTCTATTTTGCTTTTAACCACTGCCTCTCTTAATTTGTCCTCCCTTTTATCATCCGCCCCTTCTCTTATCCAAACTAATGAATTTTTCTTTTTAACTGGACAATAATTCTTTTATTCTAATAATTTGGCAAGGTAATTAGGTATAGAAAAATTTATGAAGTCATATGTTCATCTAATATAGCATCATTCACTAGAGAAAATAATTTACTAGTTTTAATTGTTTCCCCACATGGCAAAGGGAAGGATATTCAGTCACCCTAAATTTTCTGAGTTCCATTTCATCACTGCTATTTCTATGATCATATTTATCAGTTGAGTTTCTCTCTTCTAAATGCTAGTTTTTCACTATAAAACAATCAGGGTGTTGAAATTATCCAGGCAACAGCAATAGTAACATTGCCCTCAGTGGAGACTGGCCCTTGATTTCTTCCCCTGTCCCTCTTCTCACTTCAGATTTTTTTTTTTACTACTTTCTCCTTCAACCCTCCCTAACCCACCCCTTCCCCACGTCAGCCTTTTCTCCATGTTCCTCCATAATTTCATGCATATAGCCAGGCCAGGTCTTTATTACCTTAGAAGATAAATGTGCCATCACCATGTTTCCCAGGTCCAAAATAAGTGGATGGGAGAAAACAGGACTCAGTCAGTTGTTCCTTAATATATGACCTTATCCCAGAAGTGAATGAATTGATGAATGAATGAAAAAGCATTTATTTAGCATTCACTATGTGCTAAGTGCTGAGGATATAAATACAAGCAATATAAATCTTGGCCTTCCATTGGCTTATACTTTAATAGGAGAAGACAATTCATATAGAGGAGTAGTATCTAAGAAGGAGTGTTTTGGATAGGGAAGTCTTAGGGAATTATAATTGGAGCTATAACGTGAGGTGAGACTCTGAAAGCAACTCTGAACACACAAGGCCATAAATGCTGTCACAAGAAAGCTAGAAATCACTCTTTAAGCAAAACTAAGTTTGTATCTGTTACTGTTAAGGAAAGAGGGTTTTACACAACAAAATCAGATGTATAATAAAATAGTATTATTTTCCTTTCCAAAACAGAGTTGTATATACAAGGCAAGAAAATATATACAGATAAATCTGACAGCATATTTTAAACTAAATCTGTCATCTTTCTTTAAGTAATATCCAGGATTAGTAAAATTAGGCAATGAATGTTCAATATTAATTGACATACACTAGTGGCTTTGATGGAGCTGAATGGCTAATCAGTTCACAATATATTTCTTGTTTTTTTAAATTAATCAATTTATTTTTAGTTTTCAACTGACACTTCCACAAGATTTTGAGTTCCAGTTTTTCTCCCAATCTCTCCCCTTTGCCCACCCCAAGAAAGCGTGCATTCTGATTACCCCTTCTCCCAATCTACCTTCCCTTCTATCACACTTTTCCCTTCTCTCATCCCTTTATCCTCTATTTTCTTGTAGGGCAAGATAGATTTCTATAATCCATTGCTTGTATGTCTTATTTCTCTGTTGCATGTAAAAACAGTTTTTAACATTTGTTTTTAAAACTGAGTTCCAGCTTCTTTCCTTTCCTCCCTCCCCACCCATCTCACCTCACCTTACTTCTGCTATTTACCCCCTCCTCCAATTTGTTCTCCCTTCTATATTCTTCCCACTCCCTGCTTATCCCCTTCTCCACTACTTTCCTGCAGGATAAGATAGATATTCATATCAAATTTAATTCCCTTTCACCTCCCCCCTCTTCCCCTCCATTGAAAAAGCTTTATCTTGCCTCTTTTATGTGAGAGATAATTTACCCCATTCTATTTCTCCCTTTCTCCTTCTCCCAATATATTTCTCTCTCACCCCTTAATTTTATCTTTTTAGATATCATCCCTTCATATTCAACTCATCCTGTGCCCTCTGTCTATATATATAATCTCTCCAACTACCCTAATACTGAGAAAAGTCTCAGGAGTTACAAATATTATCTTCCTATGTGGGAATGTAAATAGTTCAACTTTAGTAAGTCCCTTGTGATTTCTCTTTTCTGTTTGCCTTTTCACGCTTTTCTTGATTCTTGTCTTTGAAAGTCAAATTTTCTATTTAGCTCTGGTCTTTTAATCAAGAATGCTTGAAAGTCCTCTATTATTTATTTGAATGACCAAAAAATGGTCTGAAGTATTATATTCAGTTGTGCTGGGTAGATGATTCTTGGTTTTAATCCAAGCTCCTTTGATCTCTTAAATATCATATTCCAAGACTTCCTATCCCTATATTAATAGAAGCTGCTAGATTTTGTATTATCCTGTGTTTCCACAATACTCAAATGTTTCTTTCAAAGTGCTTGTAATATTTTCTCCTTATCCTGGGAGCTCTGAAATTTGATGATAATATTCTTAGAAGCTTTCCTTTTGGGATCTCTTGTAGAAGGTGATCAGTGAATTCTTTCAGTTTCTATTTTACCCTTTGGTTCTAGAATATCAGCGCAGTTTTCCTTGATAATTTCTTTTTTTTTTCAGTTTGCTAATTGCTTTATTTTTTAAATTTATTTAATTTTTAATATTCATTTTCACAAAATTTTGGGTTCCAAATTTTCTCCCCATTTCTCCCCTCCCCCCACCCCAAAATGCCAAACATTCTAATTGCCCCTATCCCAATCTGCCCTCTCTTCTAACATCCCTCCCTTTCCTTGTCCCCATCTTCTCTTTTGTCCTGTAGGGCCAGATAACTTTTTATACCCCATTACCTGTATTTCTTATTTCCTAGTAGTAAAAACAATACTTGACAGTTGTTCCTACAACTTTGACTTCCAACTTCTCTTCATCCCTCCCTCCCCACCTATTCCCTTTGGGAAGCAAGCAATTCAATATAGGCCATATTTGCGTAGTTTTGCAAATGACTTCCATAATAGTCGTGTTGTGTAGGACTAGCTATATTTCCCTCCATCCTATCCTGCCCCCCATTACTTCTATTCTCTCTTTGGAACCTGTCCCTCCCCAAGAGTATTGACTTCATATTGCTCCCTCCTCCCACTGCCCTCCCTTCCATCATCTCCCCCCAACCCTGCTTATCCCCTTCTCCCCCACTTTCCTGTATAGTAAGATAGATTTTCATACCAAAATGAGTGTGCATTTTATTCCTTCCATTAGTCGAATGTGATGAGAGTAAGCTTCATGTTTTTCTCTCACCTCCCTTCTTTTTCCCTCCACTGAAAAGTCTTTTGCTTGCCTCTTTTATGAGAAATACTTTGCCCCATTCCATTTCTCCCTTTCTCCTCCCAATATATTTCTTTCTTATCACTTAATTTCATTTTTTAAAGATATGATCCCATCCTATTCAATTCACTCTGTGCTGTGTGTGTGTGTGTGTGTGTGTGTGTGTGTGTGTGTAATCCCACCAACTACCCAGATACTGAAAAGTTTCAAGAGTTACAAATATTGTCTTTCCAAATAGGAATGTAAACAGTTCAACTTTAGTAAGTCCCTTATGACTTCTCATTGCTGTTTACGTTTTCATGCTTTTCTTCATTCTTGTGTTTGAAGGTCAAATTTTCTTTTCAGCTCTGGTCTTTTCATCAAGAATGCTTGAAAGTCCTCTGTTTCATTGAAAGACCATATTTTCCTCTGAAGTATTATACTCAGTTTTGCTGGGTAGGTGATTCTTGGTTTGAGTCCTAGTTCCTTTGACTTCTGGAATATCCTATTCCATGCCCTTCGATCCCTTAATGTAGAAGCTGCTAGATCTTGTGTTATCCTGATTGTATTTCCACAATACTCGAATTGTTTCTTTCTGGCTGCTTGCAATCTTTTCTCCTTGACCTGGGAACTCTGGAATTTGGCCACAATGTTCCTAGGAGTTTTTCATTTTGGATCTCTTTCCAGTGGTGATCGGTGGATTCTTTCAATATTTACTTTGCCCTCTCATTCTAGAATATCAGGGCAGTTTTCCTTGATAATTTCTTGAAAGATGATGTCTAGTTTTCTTTTTCAAAGGTAGTCCAATAATTTTTATTGTCTCTTCTGGATCTATTTTCCAAGTCAGTTATTTTTTCAATGAGATATTTCAAATTATCTGCTATTTTTTCATTCCTTTTGTTTTGTTTTACAATTTCTTGAGTTCTCATAAAGTCATTAGATTCCATCCACTCCATTCTAATCTTTAAGGACTTATTTTCTTCAGTGAGCCTTTGGACCTCCTTTTCCATCTGGCCAATTGTGCTTATTAAGATATTCTTGTCTTCATTGGAGTTTTGGGTCTCTTTTGTCATTTGGGTTAGTCTATTTTTTAATGTATTATTTTCTTCAGCATTTTTGGGTCCTCTTTAGGAAGCAGTTGACTTGTTTTTCATGATTTTCTTGCATCACTCTCATTTCTCTTCCCAATTTTTGCTTTGTTTCTCTAACTTGATTTTCAGAATCCTTTTTGAGCTCTTCCATGACCTGAGAGCAATTTATATTTTCCTTTGAGCCTTTGGAGGTAGGAACTTTGACTTTGTTGTTTTTCTTGGTTTATATATTTTGGTCTTCCTTGTAAGCAAAGTAAGATTCTATAGTCAGATTCTTTTTATGGTTTTTGATTATATCCTTAGCCATTTATTTGACTTTTGAGCTCTTTGTCAAGGTAGTTCTCCAAATCCAGTGTGTGTGTGAGGGTATACTGTCAGCAACTCAATCCTCTCCCCAATCTGTGGGCCTAGAGCTCCAGAAACAGCTACTGTGTTTGACCCTGCTGAGGCTGCTGTGGGCTCCTCTACCCTTTCCACCACTCTGGAGCTGGAACTGGACCACTCTACTCTCTCACACAGTTCTGACAGGTTTTTTTCCACTGACCTTCCAGTTTGTCCTTGATGTCTTATGGTTGTGAAGTCTGGAAACTGCCACAGGTGCCTGAGAGTCATATTGCACCCCACCCCCCAAACCTGCTCAGGTCCTGTCTGCAACTGTGCTCTGCTCCCAGTGTAGCACAACAGATACTTCCCATTGACCTTCCAGGCTGTCTTTGACTGGAGATTTGCTTCACTCCATAATTCTGTGGGGTCTGTACCTCCAGAATTTGTTTAGAATCATTTTACAGGTATTTAGCTTGACTTTGGGGGAGAGCTCTAGCAGGTCTCTGCTTCTACTCCACCATCTTGACTTTGCATCCCTACCCCCCCAGAAAAAATGAATTCTTAATGGACAGGACAGTAGCATGATGTTCATGGTGTGGATCCCAAATAGCTTCCAAAAATGACTTATTTGGGGTAAGAGAAGAAGTAAGCATTTATTAAGCATCAGCTGCCTGGAGAACTCCAGGCCAGGAACCATGGAAGACAGAAGAGAAGAAGACAAAAGGAATGATAGGAAGAAGACAAATTTGGAGTCATTAAACCAGGGTTTGGCTCCCAGTTTTGCTGCTTATTACCTTGAGCCAGTCACAAGATTTCTAAGCCTACATTAAGATCCCTTCCAGCTTTAAATCCTATGATCCTTTCCAAGAAGTACAGCTTGCTCAAATTTGGAAGAGAAGGAGGTATGGTCAGGTGTTGATTATCTTTTGGGATATTTTGGGGAACTTTTAGCTTCCTACATTACTCTGCTGAAGTTTTATGCTTTTGACTATAAGCACAGTCTGCCTATCAAGAATTATCCTCAATCCCTGTAAATCCTTGACTATTTAATTCTTCATAATTTGTTTCCAGGATACTTTCTTCATTTATTGCATGTCATACACCTTCAGAAACTCCATAGTTCAGATAAACTGGCCTCCTGTTGTTACCCAGACTTAGTATTCATAAACTTGGTATTCAATAACTTACATCTGTACAGGTGGTCCCCAAATCCCCTGCATTCCCTCTTTGTCTCTGCCTCAGAATCCTTAGTTTTCTTGAAACCTTCCCTGATCTCATACATTATTAAATGTTCTCTTCCTCCTCTTCAAATTATTCTGTGCATACTTTTCTTTTTACATGTTGTATCTCACAGTAGAGTATAAGTTCCTTCAGGACAGGGACTTTGTGTCTTGTATTTCTATTCCCTGAGTCTAGTATAGTTCCTAGAAAATAGTAGGTTCTTGATAAGTGCTTGTAGGATTGGATTGGGTTGGAGACTCTGAAGCAGAAGGCTCAGCTTGGGCAGTGGGAGATATTCCTGGAGGTTCTTAATGTGCAGCACTTGGGATGAAGGAAGGTAACTTTAACTCTAAATAATTTCCTGCTCTGTTTACTTGACTTTTCCAAGCCATTGATTAACTCTTATTGAGTGATCAGGGTCTAGTGAGCACCTTCATGCAAATTAGATACAGATGAGACTTAGTCTCAAACCCAAACACCAAGCAACAGTTTTTGATGGGAGATTAGGCCTTTCCAGGACCACATTGTCATGTCTTTTATTGTACAAATCAAGTTGTGGTCAGTTTCGCTAATTTGGGACAGTCAGCATATGAACATGGCCAGGATTGAAAAGACTTTTGGAAGAAAGAAGATAACAAGTCTAAGCTTTGCATTCTGACTTCCAACTCTGCTACCCAAGGTCTTCAGTGCCCTCCTTCCAGACAAATACCATGGCCTTTTCTTCAGTCCACTTATTCCTTTACTTCAGTGCCCTTTTTGACAGTGGATGCCCACTCCCTCCCCTACGCATTTCTTGGTTCCCATGGCCTCATACTCTCCTAGTTCTCCTGCCTTTCTGACTTCCCTCTCTTTACTGGCTTCACTTTCTCCTTCTGTTCCTTAAATGTTGGTCCTCAAAGAGTCCTTTCTTCTTTTTTTCTCTGTATGATCTCATTTAATCCCACAGATTTAGCTATCACATCTGTACGAATGGTGTGGAAATTTATATCTTCACTAACTTCTCTCATGAAATACCCTCCTATAACTCTTACTGCCCATTAAATAAATGAATAAATAAATAAGTGAATGAATGAATGAATAAATAAATAGCTTTGCCAAGATGTCCAGGGGTCACAAAGGTGGAATTAAAGGATAAGCTTCATTACATTTAATGAACAAAACTTAATTTTTTACATCTAACCAGGCCCATTGGCTCTTTTCATCAATCCCAAGAGACATTGTAGCATGGTGGATAAATAGTTAGCTTCAGAGTCAAGAAGACCTGGATTTAAATCCCACCTTTGACATATACTAGCTTATGATCCTGGGCAAGTCACTTAAGCTTTCAATACCCTAGGCAACTCTCTCATACTGTTTCAGAGCAGGTCCTGATCAGTGTTGGTAGAGAAACTTTCTTCTCTGGCACTCCCTATACAGATGAAATCACAGCCAACCAACCAACAAAACAAAAGTCAAACAAACAAATAAAAACCCAAACCCCACCATCTCTACATTAGGTAGAGAGTTGCTAGGCCCTAATAAAACAAGTTGTTATCATAAGGCAGGCTAAAGAAGCCTGAGTTTGGAGTCAAGAGCTGAGTTTGTATCCTGCTTCTCTCATTTACTACCTTTGTGACCCAGGGATGAGTCACTTATCCTCCCCAGACCTCAGTATTCTCATCTGTAAAACAAATGAATTGAAATAGAGGGTCTTTAAGATCCCTTCTAGCTCTGAACCTATAATGCTATGTATGACCTTGGAAATTGTTATGAACTCATTTTAGATGGAAGTGTCATCCTCTCCTCCCTATTCTCCTCCTCCAGGTAATGTACTCATCAAATTCATGCTTTGTTAGCAAAATTGAGCTAGGGTACAGAAGACTGGATGATGGATTGTGATTATCAGGGTACCCTCTCTTTCCCTCCCCCCAAACCCAGTTATATACTCAGAGAATTTCTTCAGAGTCAGCAGAGGTATGGATATTGCTACAATTATAAATTATTCTTCAGTAAGAACTGTCCGGGCATCCCTGGAAAGTGGCAGAATGAGCAATGAGGGGTGGTAGGCAGACTCAGGAGAGTGACAAGAATGCCAGAAAAATGTCATTTGGCTACATAGTGGGTGTGATGAAATTGGGCACTAGCTGTGACCAGACGAAGTGGAGGCCTCCAAACAGAGCCCCTGCCCTTGGCTGACTTGGGTAACCTGATCCATGCCTTAGGCACATTTGGAGACTTCTTTAAAGAGTTCTTGTGCACACCCCAGTGCACACATGCCAGGAGCCATTTTGGAGGATCACTGGATACCAGAGAAAGGATTCATGCATTGAGTGGGTGATTAGACTGGATGATTTCTCTAGAGTTCTAAAATGCTGGAATTTGGAGTCAAAGGATCTGGGTTCAAATGCCACTTATATTCCTGGGTTCACCAGTATGACCTTGGGCAATTCACTTTATATCCTTTCGACTTCAGTTTCTCATCTATAAAATGAACGGTTGGATTCGATGTTCCCTTCCAGTTCTAAACCTCTATTCCTATGAAAGGCCAATCATTACAGAGAGGACATAGGGGAGTGCAGTGCCTAAGCAACCAGGAAAAATGCTATTGTGGTATAGGAATATTACAGATTGTCTAGAAAGGTATCCAAAAAGGGCTAAGGGAGAGCTGATTTCATTCAATTCAACATTTATTAAGCACTTACTATGTGCGAAGTTCAGTTTCCCCCACTGGAGGATAGGTACGATATAAACAGATCTTAATCTTTGAGGAGTGTATGCACATGTGTATGCATGTATGTGTTTGTGTAAGAACATATCCAAATAATGATGCCATAAAAAGGAGTGAGATAAGTGGAAAAGGCCCAGAGAAAGTGCTATGAATAAGTTTGACTGGTTTACAAAATACCTGAAGGGAAAAATCATGCAAGATATGACACAAACAGTAGTTTCAATGAGGATTGTGGATGGCTTTGAGTGCCAGGGTTGGGAGTTCCCACTTTATTTGGTAAGTAATGGAGAGTCACCGAGCATTTTTGAGTGGGGAGTGACATTAGACAATCCCCTTCAGTGCTCCAGGAGCTAGGCATATGATGAGAGTTCAATGACAAGTTCCTTGGGGCAGTTTGTGATGGATGCCAGTGAAGAGAAAATGACTGGAGAGCAGACTACTCTGTATGATGATGACAGAAATAGGCTGATTGGGCCAGGGGAGCAGATGCTGCTGTGGGTGGGACGCCAGCTCTCCCAGGGTATGACTCAGTTAGGAAGTCAGTGCTCCGTTCTCAGAGTGGCCACTCAGCTTGACTTCTTTTAGTGCAACTGACTCTGTTCCTTTGGATTTAGCTCAAGCTTTTCATAAGACAGCTGCCTTTCACAAAGGCCATTGAGTCATCAAGTCAACAAGCATTTATTAAGCACCTACTATGTGCTGGACACTGAGGGTCTTTACTCCCTGATTGTTGGGTTGTTTTTTTTTTTTTTTTTTTTTGACTAGGTGAAGAAGCCATTCTCTGCTTCCTTTCTTACCTAGCCTTAATTACTGAAGGTACATTGCCTCAGTCAAACTGAGACCTGTGAAAGACCTTATCTTAAAAAGGCCAAAGTGTCTCACTGCATCCAGGTCATCTCCAGTTGTCCTAATCTTTATCTTGCCAATGGACCCAGATGACACTGGAGGAGACAGTGAGGCTGGTGACTTTGCTCAGCCCTGACTCACTTAAATCCAATTCATTTGCAAATCCCAGTATCACCTTCCTGATTCCATGATAGTCTTCAAGAACAAAAAACAAGCAACAGCAGCCAATGTTCTAAAGGCAATGAATACAGAAGCAAGCAGAAAGAAAACCCTGTCCTCAAAGAGTTTATATCCTCATGGGGTAAGTTATTGTTCAGTTGTTTCAGTCACATCTGACTCTTCATGACCTCATTTGAGGTTTTTTTAGCAAAGACACTAGAATGGTTTGCCACTTTCTTCTCCAGTTCATTTTACAGATGAGAAACCTGAGGCAAACAGGGTTAAGTGACTCGCCAGGGTCACACAGAAAGTGTCTGAGGCCAGATTTGAACTCAGGAAGATGAAACTTCTTCACTCCAGGCATAGCACTTTATTCACTGACCTACCTAGTAGGGGGAAAACAACATTTAAAAGGAAGCTGGAAAGTGGGGGTGGGGGCATTGTGGAACAGATTTGAGAAGAAATTTACTCTATAGAATCTTTGAACCATTCCAGAGAACACCGGGCCCAAATATATGGGCAACACAAAGCATCAATCAACCAGAAAACATTTATGAAGTGATTACCATGGTCTAGGCACTCTGCTGACCTCTCTTCCAGTGGGCTAATGGATGCAGATCTGTTCCAGAAGATTTCTCACTTTGTAGGATTTCCAGAATCTAGGTCAGTTCAATGAGAATAGACATAGCTTAGTCTAACATGTTAGAACCATTGTGCTATTACTTATGTTAGCTCAACTGCTTCTGTCTGTCCATTTGCTAAGAAGTAGTGCCATCATTTACCAATGGAATAAAGCCAGTTTTATTTCATCTATACCTTGAAGACATCAGACACCTTGAAGAAGGACTCAGGTTTAAAAGAAGGAATAAGACTCAGGGAAATGTCTAAAATTAAGGGTTCTTCTTTCATATAGCCAGTTTCCTTCCCTGCCCCTCCCTACCACTAACTTGACTCCTAATCTCCCTCCTTTCCTTGTCCCTACCCCATTAGTAGCTCAGGCAAGGTTCACTCTTCCTGCCACTGACAAGTCATTACCTGTCAAACTCTAATCTGATTCCAAGGAGAAGACAATCGTTAGGTTGTTAGAGTTGTTGAGATTTGGCATTTGCTTAAAAAAAAAAAAAGATATAGATACTTTTTGGACTAGATGATCTAAAACTGCTTTTAGCTTAAAATTCTGTGATTCTAATGTCTTGTGTACATACTAATGGGTTGTACCACTCAACAAACTATATAGAGATTAGGTAAGAAAGAAATCATTATGGACTGTGATGGTCAGGAAAAGAGTTAAAGCTAAAAAAAGTTCACTGTATAGGATACTGAACTGGAGAGATGTAGCATCATTACCATCCTCATTATAACTAATATTTGTGTAGCATTTTACAATTATTATCTCATTTGTTCCTCATGGCAACCCTGGGAAGTATGTTCTATAACAGGTCATGTGAAAAAGTCCTGGGAAGTTTTAGTGGATTGCAGGAATAATGTTAATAATACTAATTGCATTTATATACCATTTTACAGTTTGCAGAGTGCTTTACAAATATTATATCAATTGATCTTCACAACAATCCTATGAGGTAGGAGCTATTATTACCTCCATTTTACAAATGTGAAAACTGAGGCTTGGAAAGGTCAAGTGACTTGCCCAGTCTTACAAAGCTAGTAAGTGTCCTAGTAGGATTTGAACTCTGGTCTTCTCAAGACTGCATAGTCAGTTAAAACAATAAAGTATTTTTTGACATAAAAATTAGGTGGGTTTTTTTATCTTTTCTCTTCCCTATTTTTTTTTTTAAAAAAGTCTTGTTATAAGGATTAGCTCTCTGGGAGGGGATTGGAGAGGAATACTATAAGAAATATAAGTAATATTTAAAAAATCTCAATAAAAGTTTATTTGAAAGCAATTCAAGTGAATTTAGACTGCATTTGGAGCAGTCTAGTGTCTCAGAATAAGGGAAGTGAGAATTCTGCTTTCCTATTGTGGTACCCTGCCCTGGTCACATCACTTTTTGTGTTCTTAGAACCACATTTGAGGAAGGACATTAAGAAGCAGTGATGTACTCAGTCCTTTTCCAGGCTAATTGCATGTTATGTACTCTGTGTTCTGGCCAGATTGTCCTATTTGCCAGTTCCGCTACAGAACATTCTATCTCCAGTCTCTGCTTTGGCCCAGCCTGTCTCCTGTACTTAGAATGATCAGCCTTCCTGACTGTGTGTCTAAGAGTCCTTGGCTTCCTCTAAACCTTATCTCAAGTTCTACCTTTTCAATGAAGTCTGTATTGATTTCCCCCTCCCCCATTATTAATGACCCCCCAAGATTATTTTGTTTTTAATTTTATGTTTTGTATTGAACATTTGAGTCACAGAATGTTGTAGCAAATTGTATACTGGCCTTGGAGCTAAGAAGACCTGGGTTCAAGTCTTACCTCTGATGCAACTTGTCCCAGTTTGTGACTCTGGGTGAGTGGCTTCACCTGTCAGTATCCCAGATAATTCATCAAGACTATAACTTGCAGAACAGATGCCAAACTACATTAGCAAAGGTTCCTCATCAGTGGTGTCCTAGATCTAAGAAATTCCAAGTGTGACACCCCTCATCCCCAAATATTTTTACTTATCTATGTGTTGTCTTTCCCCAATAGAATACCATCTCCTTGTGGGCCAAGAGTATTGCATAGCTTCAGTTGAACCCCCAGTGTTTAGCATAGTTCTTGGTATACAGTAGAAGTTTAATAAATGTGTTCTGAGTGGAAATGAATCAGTATAAAATGAGTAGAAAGTATATTACATAGGGATCTATTGACAGTAATGGGGGATGTTAAGTCTTACCAAATAAACAGAAAAATGGATGAGGGAAGGTGCAGAGGATTGCTATGTTCCAATGTTTGAAGGGTGTCCTTTGGCAAGGAGTTACAGTTGTTCTGCCAGGGTCTAAGGGGCAAAAGTAGAGGTGATAGGGCAGCAGATTCCAGCTACATAGATAATGAAGATTCCCTAACAACTAGATTTAAAAATTCATCTGTACCAACCACTACCTGAAGCATCCATTCCCTCCAAGACCTCCCTGACAAGTGAGCATTCTCCTTTTCCTGAACACCTCTAGTGTTGGGGAACTCAGTACCTTAAGAGTACATCCTATTAGAGTGGTCTGAGTTAGAACAGGATTTAATTCTAGCTGCATCTTGTAGGATGGATTGGTTGAAAATTGACAGAAAAGGGACTCGGCTTCATCCTAAAGAATAGAGAGGACCACTATAAGGTTACAGTGGTCACTACTTGAGATGCTATTACCACTGACTTCTTTGGTGTTCTCTGTGCTCAGTAGTGTTGACCCAGCACATAAGGCCTTTCCAAGGATAACCACAAAATGGGAAGATAAAAATGACCCATGAGTATCAGGCTTTAGCAGCTGCACCATTGACCCTGAAGATGTCTTACCTGGTTTTAATCATAGAGTTTGAGACCTAGAACTGAAAGTTGCCTTAGAGGTCATCTAGCCCAAAGGTCCCTCAGTTTGAAGATGAGGAAACCAAGGCACAATAGACTTGACCATGGCCACATGGAAAACAAGAGGCACTCAGAATTACAACTCAGGTCCAGTATTTGCCAGATTCACTTTGAGTCTAAGCCTTTTTTCTCCTATACAAATTTTCCTCTTCCCCTTTGTGCCTTTCTCACTTTCCCTTGCTCATTCTTTTCCTCTCCTTTTCCATCTTTCCCTTCTTCCTTCTGTTACTTCCCCTCTCTCTTCTTTCTTTCCTAATTATTCTCCCTAAATCAGGCCCCTCTTTCCCTTACATATTGCAATCACAGAAGAGTGAACCAACCTGTAAACATTAGACAAACTATCCTCCCTTTCTCAACTTTCATGTACTTTGTGGTGTCAAGCAGGGTGTATTTATTCAATCAATCAGTCAGTATGCATCTATGAATTCACTGCTAAGTGCCAGGCCTTAGGAGAGCAGCTGGTGCTATTGTCTATGTCCACAGCTCACAGCTGCTCTCTTGATGCTACAGTTCAGCTGCCCAGGCTTCCTTAGTATGGTACTTACTGACTGACCCAGCTTGGATAATGTAGGAGGAAGGTTCTTAGTAGTAGGGGACAAGGTAAGATAGATGTAGTGGGATCAATTTGTGAAGGAAAGACAGAGTAGTTCAAAATATGTTGAGATTTGAAGCATTGGTTCTGCAGCTGAATAGAAGCATGACCTTCAGCAAATCACTTAATATTAGCTTTGGGGCCCCAGTGTCATCATCTATATTCTATTAAATGCAACTCTGTTCAATTTAACAAACATCTAAATATCTGCTGTGTGCAAGGTGCTGTACCAGGTGTACTAGGTGCTGCCACAGAGCATAGAGCCCTGGGCCTGGAGTCAGGAAGAACAGAAATCAAATCCAGCCTCAGATACTTACTAGCTGTGTGATCCTGGGTGAGTCACTTAACCTCTGTTTGCCTCAGTTTCCTCATCTGTAAGATGAGGATAATAATAGCACCTATTTCCCTGGGTTGTTATGAAGATGAAATGAGATAATATTAGCACAGTGCCTGACTCAGAATAAGTGCTATATAAATGTTAGCTATTATTATTTTAAAATACCAAAAGGAAACAAAGGGTCTCTCAAGGTTTTTATATTCTAATGGTGGCATACCATGAAGATACATAAATAGAGAGTCATTTCAGGAGAAAGAGAGCACAGCTGCTAGAATCAGGAAAGCATTCTCTCTGTGTAGGGGTTGGCACCTGAGTTTAGCCTTGAAAGGAGCCAGGGATCACAGGAAGTAGAAGGGAGGAAGAAATGTATTTATGGCATAATGGACAGTCTGAACAAATGCAAAGGGAAGCAGGAAAAGCTATGTCAAAATGGGGGAACAGCTAGTCAGTAGAATGGCAAGGTTGGATCAGATGCTGTCTAAGGCCCTCAATGGCCCTAAATCCTATAATGGCATATCTGGGCCATGAGGAAGCCCACGTCCATCTAAACAAATACTAAAAATTTGCCCTTTGGTCCAGAATGGGCCTATTTTTATGGCTCTTCTCCCTTAATGGACTAAAACTGGTGAGTTAGCCAACTTCTCCAGCCTATTGAAAGTGAATATGAAAAGAATCCATTGCCCTTAAAAGTTATAAACGATTCCAGTGAACACGATTTCAGCAATTACCTGTGTTTAGTAATTATGCTAATGCCGATTCTCCAAAGGCTGTGATTTTCTCCCTGTGTTCTGTGCACATTATCTCTCTACCTGCTGGCCCGTGTTTTCACGCTCTCTATTATTGGTTGTTTGTCAAGTTAAGTGATGTTTTCTGCCTTGAGCTGTTGAGACATTGAGACTGAAGCCAAGATCCTATTTTTTTCCCCTAGTTACAGCATGGTACTGTGGGTTTCTATGATTCTAGGAGCCAGAGAACAGACCTGATTTTCTCCAAGTTGTAACCCAAAAGTGGACACTGGCTGGGGTTTGGGATGGTGAAAATGAGGTAGTGCTGGTGCCCTGAATTTCTGTAAAACTGGATTGTGCTACTGAAGAAAGATCATACTCTGTCTATCTGACTGAATCCTGAGCAATGGTTTCTTCTGTTCACTTTGAGGACTTTGTCCAGCTACGGAAATCTATGGTCCCCAATGGTAGCTCATTACAAGCATATTGCAGGGTGAAGCATCCTGGGAGTCCCGAGATGGCAAACACAATCCTTATTCAACCAGTAACTAATAGGAGACAGTGTATTATACCAGAATGAACCTTGTACTAGAAGCCAGTTCTTCTCACTCTAGTCTCAGCTGTTATTTATAAGTTGCAAGATCTTGGGCAAGTCACCTTAAGCCTCAGTTTCCTCATTTAAACAGGGTGTCTGTAATACTAATGAGTTAAAGATCTTCCCCACAAATTGATGGGCCTGCTCATTAAGGAAAACTTTATTAGGAGAGGCTCACTCCTTTTGTTAATTTTCTGATGAGGGTCTGGTTCTCAGGGGTTGTGATGTCCTTTGGCTCTGAAAAATGTGTAAATACTCTGAGGTGAGGTTTTACTTTGGGGATTACTCATTGGAAGTGCTTGTTTGGCCAGACAAGACTTTGGGCAGCCTCTAAGGAGACCCCTGGTTTTGAAAACACAGATGTTGGTACTTCTCTCTCTAGTAACTATGTATATATTACTTATGGTCAGACAATTGCAAGCCCTGTCTGTTGATTATTGTTTCTTTGTATTTTCTCTGAAGTTCAGGGTGCTGACTTTTTCCCCTGAACTAAGTTAATGATATATGTGCTTGATTAAAGTGATTGCTGACCCCTCAAAAGTTGCTTTCCTTTTAGAAAAACAAATCTAAGAATCTGTACAGCAGGCCCTCCTGTGGATGTCAGGGTCCTTGCTGATACGGAATCCCAAAAGCCTGAATAAAAGTCTAAAATTGCATAGGGAAAAGGAAAAAGACCTGTATATACAATAATGTTTGTAGCAGCTCTTTTTGTGGTGGCAAAGAACTGAAAACTGAGGGAATGCTCATCAACTGGGAAATGGTTCAAAAAATTATGGTATAGTATTTGATGGAATACTATTGTACTACAAAAAATGATGAAGGGGACAGTTTCAGAAAAGACTGGGAAGACATATATGAACTGATACAAAATGAAATGAACAGAACTAGAACACTGCACAGTAACAGAAATATTGTTCGATGATCAACTGTGCAAAACAGAAATTCAGATCACTACAATGATTCATGACAATTCCACAGGACTCATGATGAATAATAATACTATCCACCTCCAGAGAGAGAACTGATGGACATTTGAGTGCAGGTTGAAATTTTTTTCCTCTTTCTCCCCTACTCCCCCAACATGGCGAATGTGGAAATATATTTTACATGACTACTGGGTATTGTGTTTCTTGCTCTCTCAGAGGGTGAGGGAGGGAGTGAAGAGAAGGAGAGAATTTGGAACTGAAATATAAAAATTAAAAAAAAAATAAATTTACAACCTTGCTTCTTACAAAAAGAACCCTTTTGGAAAAGTGTATGAAACCCAAATATTTTCATTTCAACTCGATAAACATTTATTAAATACCTATTGTGTACCAGAAAGAAGGGAACTGCACTAAGCCTTTCAGGATACCCTGCATAACATGTTGATGGAGTCCATACTTTGATGATGTGAATGCTTCCTCTCCCTATAAATATTATCACTTTTCCGTACCTCTTCATCCTCCTCCCTATATAGAGGAAAATAATAACAATAACTGACAGTGGTATAGAACTTTCAAAGTGGATTACATACATTTATCTGAGTCTCCTCATTCCTCTGTGAGGTGGGTACTATGAGTATTCATATTGGATAGTGGATTAATCCCACTTTGTAAGTAAGGAAACTAAGCCTCAGAGAGGGGAGGGATAGCTCAGAACAAGTCTTCTTGACTCTATATTATACCACACTGCCTTTTCCTGTAATCCGGTCCAGCAAGCCTTTACCAAGTGGGAGGGAGCATTAATGAAGCACCTACTATGTGCCAAACACTGTGCTCAGTGAATTGCAAATGGTATCTCATTTGATCCTCAAAACAACCCTAGGTTGTTAATAACTGAGTTGTTAATAAAAATAACTTTATTAAGCACCAACTCTACACAGGGGAATTAGCTAGGTGTTAGGAATACCAGGGTTAAAATATAAACAGTTCTTTCCCTCCAAGAGCTTGGGTGGAAGGAACATGGACATGTGTAGGTTTATACATAGCCTGTGGAAGGGGCACTAATGACTAGAGCAGGAACTCTTAGCCTTTGTTGTGTCGTAGGCTCCCCTGGGCAGTCTGGTGGAGTCTATATGCCCCTTCTCAGAGGAACATTTAAAATAATTGAAGGAAATGCTAAATTCCAGTTATAGGTTAGTGAGCATCATTTTTCTCCATCCAAGTTAATAGACCCTTTAAAATCTCAAAGGATCCATGAACTCTAAATTATGAAGTCCTGAGCTAGGGGTTCAGGAGACCCTTCCCATAGAAAGTGGCACATGAGCTAAGCCTTAATGGAAACAAAAAGGACTGATGATGATGACGATCATACACATTTAGAGATCACTTTGAGGTTTACAAAATACTTTGCATAAGCTCTTTTATTTGATCCCTATAAAATCTGATGAGGTAGATGCTATGATGACATCCATTTTGCAGAAGAAGAAACTGCCTTATAAAGATTATTTTGGCAGCTCTGTGGAAGATTACTTGGACAGGGAAGAGTGAAAACCCCAGAGTCCAAGCTCCTTCAGTAGTTCTGCTATAATAGTCCAGATGGGAATTGATGAGGGCCTGAACCAGAGTTGTGGCTGGGTGAATGGGAAAAAAGAAAACCTGATAGATACAAAATACAGTGTGGAATATACAAGACTTGACTACTGACTATATTGGGAAGAAGGCAAGGAATAAAAAAGAGTTTTCAGTGACATTGAAGCTGCAAACCTGAGTGACTTAAATCAACAGAAATAAGGAAATCTGGAGAAGAGAAATGCTTCGGGGAGGAGTGTGTTGTTGAGTTGTTTCAGGCTCTTAGTGACCCAATTTGGGGTTTTTTTCACAAAGATACTAGAGTAGTTTACCATTCCTTCTCCAGTTCATTTTGCAGATGAGAAAACTAAGGCAAAAAGTGTTAAGTGACTTGACCAGTGTCTGAGGTCATATGTGAACGCAGGTCCTCCTAACTCCAGGCTTGGCACTCTATCTACTGTACCATTTAGCTACCCATAGGGAAATGAGGGGAAAGAGAATGATTCTATTTGGTATATTATTGAGTCTGAGATAGCTATGGGACATCCAGTTGGAGAGATACAACAGGCAGTTGGTGATGTAGGACTAGAATACAGGAAAACAATGAAGGCTGGATATATAGACCTGAGAGTCCTTTTCAAAGAGATGAGCATCGATTAGATCATTAAGAAAGAGGGTAGAGAGAGATAAAAACAGTCCAAGGTAGAGCCTTGGGAGACTGCCATGTTTGGGAAGCAGGATGTGGATGAGATCCAGCCAAGGTGACTTTGGAGTGGTCGGACATTTTTGGAGGAAAATCACAAGAAGCTCAGGGAAAAGAGAGCATCTAGGAAGATGGAGAGGAAGGGAGGGTATGTCAGTACTATCAGAGGTGCAATAATGCAGAGAGGTCAACAAGGATGAAGACTGAAAAAAAAAGCATATCAGATTTTAATTATAAGATCCTTGGCAACTTTGAAGAAAACAATTTTCATTGAGTGATGAGGTTTGAAGGCAGATTGCAAAAGATTGAAAAGTGGAGAGGAAATGGAAGCCAAGAGTGTAAATGACTTTGTCTAGGAGTTTTTATGTGTAAAGGAGGAAAGGTATGAGATTAGAGCATTCTATTTCTACTAATTATTCTTACTTACTTGATACTTGATACTACCTGAAGCTATCCGTGGTTGGCCAAGATAATGGATACCATCACCCTTGTCCACATGTAGACATGAATATATGTGCGCATCGCTTCTGATGTTAGGTAGGGCCAGCCTCCAAGTGGTTGTTGTCCTTTGTTCTAGAAGAGGACCAAAATGACATCACTATACAGAGTCTCAAATATGTAGGAACAAGAATTTATGCACCAACATGAAGTAGGGTTGGGCAGATGTGAACCCAAATCTTTCCCCTACCATGTATAAGTAGATGAGGTAGCAGAAGGAAGCTCATCATTTTGGATTACCTAACATCCCTCTAGTATCTATAGTCACCCCAGGCCCGCATCTCTTCCTTTTGTTCTTGAAGATACCAGTTGCATGAACAAAGGTCCCGAAGTGGAAGATTGGAAGAGAAAATCTTATACCCTGAAGGCCCCTTCTCTGGTTCTTCTAATATCTTGGAGGTTATCAATGCAACCCTGAGGCTTTCGCTTTGTTCCTTTTCATTCTTTCTACATAACTAGCCCTCTTCCTTTTTGATGTTCAAGTCACAGGATGCTCGCTACACAGCTTTCTATTACTTTGGCGGGGGGGGGCTATTGGTGCTTTGACGATGATTCACTTCCTTCCAACAAGCATTTATTGAGCACCTAGGATATGCAAAAACTCTGTGCTAGGGGCTGTGAGTAGAAGGCAAAAATGAAATAACATGTACCCTCAGGATGATTTTCATAGATAAGTAAGTAGAATTTAAGGAGGAAGAGGGTCCAATCAGGAGGACAGGAGGATCAGGAGATGGTGGCTAAGATGAACTGGGGGTTGTGTAACTAACAATGTTATTTGCACTACTTACCCTGGAAGATTGTTGTGATGATTAAGTGGAATAATGAAGGCAAAGAACTTGGCATTATACTTACACAGCATGATGTAGTGGAAAGAGTTTATTATTAACAACGATAATAATCGTAATTGTCCTGTATTTATTAGTGTAAAGCCTCAAAGTCATAAGTATTTTCCCCTCCATTTTCGTTAAGATGCCTCAGGAACAGAAATGTGGGGTGGGGTAGGATAATATAGAATAATTTCATCATTATAAAGGATAATGTTGGCTTTTCCCTCAATCTCAGAGCAAGAGATTTGCTCTTACTTCTGCCTGTATGCATTCAGTCTATGAAACAGCAGTGCCAGCTAAGTTCACCACCAAGGCAGCCACTGTCAAGTCCTGTTAGGACAAATTTCTCATAGACAGACATCCCCCCCCAACTATTGTTTCTGATTGGGGTGACAATGTTACCACAAAGAAGGTCTGAGATGGGCCTGCCATCATATTAATTTGGTCTTTCTTTTTCCATACCATCCTCAAGTAGCTGACATCTTGGACTACTGGAGTAGACGTTTAAAGGAACATGGTCAGGATTGGGAATCCTACTTCCCAGAGGTTGTCTCTGTGAAATCTTAGAGCTCCCTCCAAGAAAGAAGTGGGCCCTTCCCACCAGCAATTTCTTGAATCCAGCATTCAAGGGGACTCACCTGATCAGAATGGATTACTTTTGGGTCTAATTCCAGTTGACCCTCTCCAACCCTTTCTAATTCCATCCTCTATGTGGAACTATCTGAGCTTGAGATTTCTGCCTCCTTATAAAAGTAAATACAACCCATGAACACTGTTCAAATGCCCCTTTGTAGGCTGGTTCCCTTTCCCTTGAGAAGGTTTGGAAAGCTTTTTCCTAGTAAGAGATGGGGGGGAACAATGAGTGGAATTATTAGGAGGTGATTTGCTTTTTTTTATAAAGATATGAAGAAAGGTGAATTTAAAAAAAAATCAGGCTGAACAGCAGTTTATCTGGGAAAAAAGGAATCCTTTAGCTGATTTAATAAGTTTGAATTCCTGGATGAAGGTGAGGGGGATTCTTTATTCAACCCTCACAAAAAGAAGGGAGTGATTCCTTTGTAGAAGCATTTAAAGGGGGTATAATTGGTTATCATTTCCTGATGGTGTCCCTAGGGAAGGAGAAGTTGTGACTGGTGGGCTGGGAAACAAAGAAAGGGTGATAACATGGGGATGAATCCTGGTATCAACTCAAATCCTTTGGTAGATCGTATGGAAGAGGTTTGTAACATCTTTGGATGATTTAGATTTGTATTGGAGACCACTTGTGACATTCAAGGTATCATTATGTATGCTGTAGACCTGTTGTTCCTGGAGTTGTTTTTGGTCACCATGATTGTTTTAAATCATGCAACCTATTAAAAGATTCCCCACTAATTAGTTAATTCAATTAATCACTTAAAGAGGATTATTTGTATTATTTACCTTAAACTCCTTTTCCAGTACTATTAGAGAATAGTGCATTATTAAAATAAGATTACATTCGTAATATTTAGTGATGGAATGTTCCCTAAAATACTTTTGGGACCTTGCCACCAAGCCGTAGCATGCAGTAAGAGCCATATCTCTTTAGTTCTGCTATCGCCACGATCATTTCATTGCTACTCCTTCATGGCAGTTGGTGATACAGGCAGCAAACAGGAGGCTGACACCATCAGGAAAGCTAGGTAGCCAGTCCTCCTTCCCCATGATTTTTCCCCAAAAAGTAATCAAGGTCTTGGCTATAGCTTTTCTTCTTTTGCTTTCGCACCTTCCCCTTCACTCTCCCTTCTTCTTCCTTCTATTTAAAAAAATAACAGTTCACATTTCCATAGCAGTTTTAATGTTTGAAAATCTCTGCATACGTTACCTTATTTGATCTTAACAAAAACTCTGGGGAGATAGGTGCTATTATTAATTCAGTTTTACAATGAGGAAATTGAGGCTGAGAAAGGTGATGAGATTTACCCACTACTGTACCTCTAGTAAGTGTCTGAGGTTTCTCCTTTCTTCTGAAGGAGTCCTGCTTACACACTGACCCCCAGGCTACAGCTCCTGTAAGCTAGGCAAGTCCTTCAAGGAATTGGGAATGCCATTTGGCTTCTTTAAGCCTTGAAGCATAAAAGGTCCAGCTTGGGCAAATTGAGGTGAGAGCTCCTGTTGCCTTCTGGAGAATGTGTTCCTCCTGATTTTATGTGCATGGTTACCATAATGATGGTGAATAAAGATCAAAGGAAGGTACCATTTTATTGGATTTATCCTTTTTTTAATTTTAGAAATTATAGTTTTAATCTCTAGCAAATAGTTATTTTGTTGCATTTTATTGTCCATTCTATTTTAACCCTTGAGTTTGAATCCTGGACTGGCCTAGGTTAGACCTAGTCCAGAATATCTGGTGGCCTTTGGAGTCCAGAGTCAAACCAATGATTGGCCAAGAAGAAAGAGCTGCCTCTACAGTAGTTGTGTTTGAAGTGTTTACTGTCTTCTTTCCCTGATTTATGAATATAATAATGGATGAGGAATTAAAAGACATAGTAACTCTCCTCTAGAAACAAGCAGCTTCTGGGTACAGCTTCCATTGGCAAAAATAATGATGAAAACTTGGATCTTAAAAGGTCAATTCTTGGGAGGAGAGATTACAGAAGTCTTTCTGGAGCAGTGTTCAGAAACTTAAAGTTTTATTGTATCTATGAAAATTTTAATTTCACCCAAGAAATGAAGTCTAAGCTATCACCTGAGTGTACTTCCTTTTGATGACTGCAAATTTGGGAAAGGGACAGGAATATGAACTGGTAGGGCCAAATTGGAGCCTGTGGTAATAAACTGATGAAATATTGCATATTAATCATTTCACATTTTAAAAGTTAAATCAGGCCTCCTAAGCAGGCATTGAAAGATAGGGAGCCCCTTTCTGGTACATGCGCAGAGATCCAGACCACCAGCCTAAATCTGCATGTATATTCATGAAAAAGCTCTGGTTCCAGTAGCCCAAGTTCAGAGAGCCACCTAGTGGTTCATGCCAAGATTGAGTCTAAGTAGCTATTTCAGACCCCACCCCTGGAAGGCATGCGGGCACAGATCTTCACTCTCCTAGTTTTCTTCCTCCAGTTCTAACATTAGGAGAAGGTGCATCAGTGAAAAGAGAGATCACTTGGAGCACTATTGAAACACTCTTCCATTGTCTATTTTCATATAATGGTTGTTGTTTGGTCCGTTTGGTTGTGTCCTACTCTTCAGGACCCCATTTGGGGTTTTCTTGGCAGAGATACTCAAGAGAATTGCTATTTCCTTCTCCAGTTCATTTTACAGATAAGGAAACTGACGCAGGGAGGGGTAAGTGACTCACCCAGGGTCACACAGCTAGTAAGTGTCTGAGGCCAGATTTCAACTCAGGTCTCACTGACTCTGAGCTCTATCCATGGTGCCACCTAACTGCTCTGTATTTTCATATGCTAATGTTTTATTTGCTATCATGCTCAGGAAGTGGTGGTGGTTACTCAGGTTGATTATAGAGGACAGAAGAACCCTTTCTTGGCTCTGCGCTTCTTCTTGTCTCCCTCTGCTCACTCTAGTTGGGCAAGAAAGACTTGGACAGGGATGGGCTGAGGAGATGCTCCCTTTAGGGACGCTATGGAGCACAGTTCTTAGGGTGCTCTCACTTAGAATCAAGAAGACTCAAGATCTCTGACCTTTACTGGCTGTGTGACCATAGAACCACAGCGTTTGGTTCATAACTTCTTTGAGCCTCAGTTTCCTCACCTGTAAAATTGAGGAGCTTACCTTCATTACTGTTGTTATGATCACTATTGCTGCCCTTGTTACTGTTATTGTAAGTACTAATATGGTCAAAGTTATCTTCTCTCTCTCACTCTCTCTCTCTCTCGCTTTTCTCCTCTTTCCTCTCTCTTTCCCCCTCTTTCCTTTCCTCCTTTCCTCCCTCTCTCCCTCACCTCTCTCTCCTCCTTTCTCTCTCTGTCTCTCTCTGTCTTTTTCTCTCTCTCTGTCTCTCTGTCTCTGTCTGTCTCTCTGTCTCTCTCTGTCTCTCTCTCTCTCTCTCTCTCTCTCTCTCACACACACACACACACACACACACACACTCACACACACACACATACAAGGCCTTTTCAGAGACTGTTCAGAATGAATCTCTGGCCTTGCTAAACACTGGACCTTTAGTAGCCACAGCTTCTGAGCTAGAAGGGAGACTTCATCCTTGACCTGATGACTGTAGTTACCGTCACTTTGGGGGCCACCAGGTTACCTAAACAACTGGTGGAAACTGATTTGCTTGTGTCATTGAATTATGGCACTGAAATGCCTTTAAGCCTTCTCCCTTGCTTTTTCTCACATCCCTTTGGCTGAGCATGGATTAGAAACCACTGGCTTCACTAGAGTGGCTTGAGGGCTTAACTGTAATTGAGCAATGGTCTTAGAAGGCCTGAGGCAGAGCCGTTATAAAAGGCAGCAAGGGAAAAGAGGGAGAAGAGAGGAGAAAAAGATTAGGATCATAAGGTTCAGAGCCTGAAGGGGATCCATTCCAATCACTTTGTTTCAGAGAGGAGAAAACTGAGTCCTTAGGAGGGAAAGTGATTTACCCAAGGCTGCAGAGGTAGGAAGGCGAAGGCTTGAACCTTAATCCCCTGACTCCAAATCTAGGAGTGTGAGAGGGAAAGAGGAGGCAGAGGAAAGACAGAGGTATTTGCGTCCCCTCGTAGCCTCAACTGTCTGCCGAGTCTGATTGCCCTGCCCAGGGTGAGCACAAGTATGGCTGAACTCAGCTGTATACCACAGAGTAAAAACAAGAACCCTGGAGACCTTCATAAGGGAGACAATCATTGACTTCTCAGCAGTTCAAAGATAGAATTAGTTCTCAGAATCTCTCACTGAGGTCTGCTGCTGATGAAAACCTGGAGGATCTGGCCATAGAGTCTGAATTTGATACTCTCCAGCTGTATGGCCTTTGGAGTCTCAGTTTCCTCATCTGTAAAAAGAAGATAGTACTAGCCTGTCCTACTTTTCAGGGTTGTTGTGAGGGTTAGATGAATGAGATAACCTATGTAAAGCACTCTGAAAACATTCAAGCACAATATATGTGAGCTATTACTAGGGTCGTTAATAATTACTATGATCGTGCATAATTTTATGATTGTGATGCAATATAATTATGTGTGGCATGATTATAGCAACAATAGTTACTAGTATTATGATAAATATATATTATAATAAATAATGATAATAAGCATATTTCTCTGTATCTACCCTCTAGCTTGTGGCTAGGCACCCAGAAGAAACTCAATAATAGAAGATATAGCTCTTGCCCTCTGGAAGCTGCTTGGGAGAAACAAGGGAAAACAGGATAGTCCCTTCTATTGCCTGTTCCCATGCATCTGCATAGTTTGTTTTTGGCAGCATGAAATAGGCTTCCTTCTTACCTCTACCACTTAGAATTCTTAGTGTCCTTCAAGGCTTCTTGATCCCCTTGGTTAATGCTTTCATTCTCTTCAAATTATCTTGCATTGACTCCTGTGTGTACATTCTGTATCTCCCTTTCTCCCACCCCAGCAGAATATAATAAGTCCTTTGAGGTTGGGGACTGTTTTGTTTTTGTATCCTTAGTATCTGTCATGCCTGCCATGCCCATAGATATCCAGTGAATGCTTGCTGAGCTAAAAGATGGGCCTATAAAGAGAGATAAGAGTTTAATGGAAAGAATTTTGGATTCAGAGTCAAAAAGGTCTGAGTTCAAGTCCTGCCTCTGACATTTTTAGTCTATTAGCTCAGTTTCTTCATATGCAAAATAGTGGGAGTGGATTGTAAGGTCCTTTCTAGTTTATAAATAGATGACTTGCCCAAGGTCATAGCAAACAGCAGAACTGGAATTCAAGCTCTGATCTGTTGACTCTAAAAATCAGTCTGTTTTTTCTATATCACATTGCTTCCCACTGGGACGTAGAGTCATTAAAGAGAGTTTCATGGAGGAGGTGGAACTCGAGCTGAAATTTGAAGAATGTGCAAGATTTAGAGGCAGAAAGGGTAAGTAGAGGCAAAAATGAGCCCAGTATGTTCAAGGAAGAGTAAGGGAACTTGTTTGACTGGAGCAGAGGATATTGGAGAAACAACCAGAGATGTTGAAGGATAAAATAGTCAAGACTCCAGAGAACCTTGAAAGCAGGACAGAGGAGTTTGCTGCCAAGAAGACAGTGAAGAACGAATGAACAAGTAACAAAGCATGGCATACTAGAAAAGTATCCAGGGTCACATGTGGCCTTCTGGGTCCTTGAGTGCTCCCTTTTGACTGAGCCCAAATTTTACAGAACAATCCATTTATTAAGGGAATTTGTTCTGTGAAATTTGGATTCAGTCAAAGGGATGCACTTGAGGACCTAGAGGGATCCATGTGGCCTTAGACAGCAGGTTCCCTATCATGGGACAATACCTGCCTTCAGGGATCTTACATTTTAATGGAAGAAACAACACATAAAAGGGTAGGAAGCCACTTTAATCTGGAAAGTTTAAAGGAGTATGAAGAGGGATATTGTTCAGTTGTTTTTCTGTCCAATTCTTTGTGACCCCATTTTGGATTTTGTTGGCAAATTTACTGGAGTGGTTTGCCATCTCCTTCTCCAACTCATTTTCCAGATGAAGAAACTGAAGCAAACAAGGTCACTTGCCCAGGGTCACATAGCTAGTAAGTGTCTGAGGTCAGATTCGACCTTAGAAGATGAATCTTCCTGACTTCAGCATGGCACTCTATCCAGTATGCCATCTTGCTGCCCCCTGAGGGGGGCATGTGGGGGTTATATTGAGTAATTTGACTTGATTTGACATGGTTCCAGGATGAGAGGGATAGGGTGTGCATATGGCAGCAATGCAACTGACTGAGAAAATAGTAAAAAAATAAGGAGCAAAATGGAGCAAATCTGGTGTCTAAATGATCCCCAAACAACCAATTGAAGAGTGAAAACTCCAATCAAGCAATCACCTTCAGGATTCAATTTCCTCTTGTAGATGAGGGAGTTAAACTAGCTGGCCTGTAAGAGTCTTTACTGTTCTAGACTCATGCTCCTATGGTCCCTTCTGCTTAGTTGGAATCATAAACCATCGAAATGGAGGGGGCCTTAGTTTCTTTTTCCATAAGACCAGGAGGCTAAATTTGAATCTGAAAGAGGGAAAGCAACTTGGCCATGGGCTCTTGGAGAATTACTGGCAGAGCTGTAATTCAGATAATAGGATTTTGGAGTTGAACCGAACCTCAGAGACAATTTAATCATCTTTTCTTAGATTAATTGATTTGCCCAAGGTCACAGTGGATAGCAAAGGAGCAAAACCAAGATCTGAACCTAGCAGTCTTGACCCTAACTCTCTTGTGCCACTTATCTTCTGATACCACTAGGTTATGCTCTAGTTGCCTGAATTGTCATGATTTATTTTGTTTTGTTTTTGGCTTGGAGGCCTGTGCAAGGCTTGTCTACTTGACACCAAATGGGGACTGAATCAGGACCAGAACACAAGACCCAAGGGACCTGTTCCCTCTCCAGGAAGGATGTTCAGAGTACATTGGATTTTTCCCTGATTTTCTAACCCTGGAGCAGAGAGCCCCCTGCGGTTAATTTAACACTTGTAAATTTCCACTCAGCTGAGACAAATCCGCCTCTGTCTGGATAAATTGACCATATTCCATTATATGGGCGATAAGTTTTTGTTCTGTTTTGGCTGAAGCTTTTGCTGTTTGCAATGAGCAATTTCAATTCTGCTGTTTTCCAGTCTCTGTGATCAGTTTGGTTAATTGTGTTCCTTTTTCTAAGCCAAGAAAAACTTGGTGGATGTAAATAACAGGAACTCGTGCTGGCCAGGGTTAAGGCCTCCCCCTCCAATCAGATGAACACTGACCCCAAAATGAGGAGCCTTTGGGGGTGCTGCTTAGGTGGACTCTGGGATCATGACTTGCTCCTCCATCACCCAGGTCCAGCTCAGGGGTAGACTCAGGGCAGAATGAACAATCGTCATCAGTGAGACAGTGGTAGGAGGGAGGAGACGAGACCTGGCCCTGTTGATCTCCTTTGTACAGCCCCCAGTTTGGAGCCAGGAAGTCTGAATTTCTGTCTCAGCTCTAACATTTTCTGCTTGTATATCCCTGGGGAAATTTATCCAATCTCTCAGGTTGGTGACCATGGGATGATCTGACTTTGCTCTCCTTTACCTCTCCTGTGCCTCTTCTACCTCATGAGTATCTCTCCCATTCTTTCCTTTTTCTGGTCCACTTTATCATCTTACTTTTGCCAGTGAAGTTACCATGGATCATGGTCCCTACTTTATGGCCCCTACTAAGCCATCCTTCATACCTCATAGTCCCCCAAAATACCCATCATAACCCCCCAAAATCTTTCTTATGCATATACTTGGCAGGGTCATTCCTCAGCTCAAATACTTCAGTGGCTCCCACTGAATTATCTGTCAAGTACCATTCAAATTCCTCTGTCTGACGTTCAAGACCCTCCATAGTTGTTACCACTGACTTTTCAGACTTGTCTCATATTATCTCCTTCTACATACTCTATGTTCCAGTCAAACTGAATAATTTTCTGCCTCCAAAACATGGATAGAGTTTCTCACATCGCCATATCTTTGCTCACACTATTCCCTTCACCTGGAATGCCCATGCTCCCCCTCTTTGCCTCTTGCATTACCATCTGTCTATTAAAATCCAGATCAATGCCATCTCGTCCATGAGGCCATAACTGATCTGTGCTCTTGGCAGCGACCTCCATTTTCAAACCTCATATGACTTTTGTTTTATAATTCCCTAATTATATCACAGGTAGTTCAGTAGATAGAGCACTGGCCCAGGAATTGGGAAGACCTGAGTTAAAATTCAGCCTCAGACATTTACTGGCTGTATGACCCTAGGCAAGTCACTTAATACTATTTGCCTCAGTTTCCTCATCTGTAAAATAAGCTGGAGAAGGACATGGCAAACTTTTAGTACCTTTGCCAAGAACCCCTCCCCACCAAAGGGGTCTTTAAGAGTTGGACACAACTGAAAAATGACTCAACAACATCGTATATTATTGTATATTATACTTATATACATTTATTTCTTGTCTCCCCTCTAGACTGTGAGTTCCAGAAAGGCAAGAACTTAGTCTTATCCAAATTTGGTATCTCCCCTAGTGACCTAAAGTAAGGCCTTCACTCACCATAGGTACTTATTAAGTGTTTATATTGTCATTTAACGTTTCCCAGGTTCTTATCTGTGAAATGGGACTATTAATATCAGTCTTACAGATCTGGATGACATAATATATGTGAAGTCCTATGTGAAACTTCCAGGATTACAGAGATTTCGGTATAAGTTACACAAGAGAGGCAGTCTGGCACAGTGAATGGAGAGTGGCCTTAGAAGCCAAAAGGACCTGGGTTTCAGTCCTGTCGCTGACATTTACTAACTGTATGATTCTGGGTACATCTTTGAACCTCTCAGTGCCCCAGGCAACTTCCTTATACTCTATGTTGTGGAGGAGGAGTCAGTTTGCACTGTGTTCATCCTTCATTGCCAAAGAAGATCATGCCATAAGAGAAATGATGACATGACTTGCACGTGACCTTGCTTTGAGTGAGGGAGGACTATGCAAGGTCACCAGCCTCACTTCTCCTCCAGAGCCATCTGAATCCAATGACCAGATATTCATCAGGATGACTGGAGATGACCCAGGATGCACTGGGAGACCTTGGGCCCTTTAGGCCAAGGTCTTTGCAGATACTCATTTAGGGTGAGGCAACAGCCATTCATTGTATAGACCTGTTTAAGAAGTAGCCAGGGCATGGCCCCTTTAAGGAGGCAAAGAAAAGAAAGACATCAGGTTGGGTGGGAAACATTAACGGTTACTATTGATAATCACTCTTAAGCCAGGAGGGTTCAGAAGAGAGCCTTTAGTCAGGAAAGGGCAGTTTGCGTTAGCGGAGAGTTCAATCACTTAGAAGCTCCCTGTACCAGTGAAAACACAAGCCCAACTCTTGTCGGTATGTTCAGTGTAAACTTCTATAGCTAGTCAATCAGCTAATGTTTACCGTCTGTTGACTATGTGTCAAACATTGTACTAAATACTTGTAACCACTAAGTACTATAGAAAGCTTTATAAAGTTTTCCTTTGGGCATTTTAGCATCTTAAATATCTAGCCTAAAATTGAAAAATTTTATCTACTATACAGATGTTTTCGCTACACTATATCAAACAGCTAGAAAGCAAACTGGATTTATTACTCTTCATCCAAATATTTGCTATCTTATAGACAGATACAGAGGAGGTAAGTCAAGTGAGGCTCAGAGAGGAGACATGATGAATATTCCATGGCCTCATGGAAGAGTTGGCATTGAGTTGGGCTTTAATGGGCAGATGGGAATCCAAGAAGCAAGGAGGGGTAGCATGGGTAATCCAGGTGAAGGGAATAGTGTGAGCAAAGCCATGGTGGTATGAAAACTCTACCCATGTTTAGGAGGCAGAGAATTGTTCAGTTTGGCTGGAACATAGAGTATGGAGAGGGAGATAAAGACAAGTCTGAAAAGTCTAAGTGCTGCCAACCGCAGAGAGCCTCAAGTGCCTGGAGGTCATAAGGCTTCACAAATAGCAAGTATTAAAGTAGGAATTCAAACTCATGTCTTTTACAGCTCTAAGCCCAGTATTTGTTCCATTACATCAGAATGCTCTCTATTTTGAAATATGTACATTAATACTGTTGTTAGCAAGCAATTATTTCACAGTATTGCAGAATCGGAAGGCTAGAAGTGACTGAAGAGGTCAGCTAGTCTAAGCTGTACCCAGAGTCACAAGTAGCAAATCTGGGGCCTGGAGCAAACACCTTTTTAAGACAAGCTCAGTTGATGAGGGGGAGATCTCAGGGATACTTGGTAGACAGACACAAAGACCCATGAGAGGGAAGGAGACAGAGATTTTAGAACATATTGAGGTTGCTACTGGGAGAAGCAATAGAGTATCATTGGCCAGAAGGAACTTAGTTGGCATGTGTGTGGTAAAAAAAGCAGGCAAGATATCTGATAGCTTTCTATTTTAATTATTTTGCTAAAAATTTAATTAATTTTATTGTTTTCTGTTTTAAATAAAGTACTCTTAATATGAAGGTGTTGAGCTCAAGCATTTCTGTTTACTGAGGAATGTAACTTCTGTAAGGAACCTGTAAGTGTAGGTCCCCTGGAGCACAGCCAGTAATTTCCTTGCTTTAGCTACAAGTCCACCCAAATTCAAGTTGCAATCCTATCTATGCAACAACCCTGGCAAGTGGCCAATCAATAAAATGGGGGGAGGGGATGGGGAATAACTCTTGCAACACCTACACCATAGTTTTGTCATGAGGAACAAATGGGGTCCAAAAGTATCAGGACAGACTAGAATCTAATTCCATAAAATTTAATAGGAATAAATGTAAATTTCTATACTTAGGTTCAAAGAATCAACTGCCCAAGCTGAAGATGGAGAAAGAAGAGTTAGACAATACTTCATGAAAAAAAGGCTGCAGGATTTTTATGAACTCAGTATTATTAGTCAGTACAATATGGCAGTGAAAAAAGCCAGTATGATCTTAGTCTGCATAAAGACAGCATCATGTCCAAAGTGGAGGATGTTAAAGTCTGGCTATATTCTGCCTGGTTGGGCCCCATCTGTGTATTGTATTCAATGCTGGCTGCAATTTTTTTAGGGACCACATTGATAAACTGGAGTTTAGCCCCAAATAAAGATTGGTTGAAAGAACTGGAAATGCTATGTCTGGAGAAGAGATAGCTAGGTAAGCTATAAGATGCTAGAAAAATGCAAATTATGATAATGACCATCTTGGAGATAGGAGGGTGAATCCTGATACACAGTAATAGGTCAGTGGAAACATAAACTAATCTTTTAGTGATGATTTGTGTCTTTTGGCCTCAGAGTCTGTTCCATTTTCAGGTAATAGAACTAATGGTGTGTCTATTAGGAACATCTGGTTCTACTGATATTGGTAAATTTACTTTAAATAGCAAAAAAACCCATCAAGTCATTTATTTGCATTACCAGCTCTAATATCTAGTTACCACTCTGATCTACTTGTAAATCTCTCAATTCTGTCTGTGTATCTGATTCTGCCTGTGTCTGGGTATTTATGTACCTAGATGTATGGATAATTTTTTATTTAAACAACTGATCGTTTCCAACAACATGCAGAACACTAGAATTGGAGGCAGAAAACCTGGGACTGAAAACTGAGTTGGCCAATAATTAGTTCTATGATTCTGGTTCTCAGTTTACTCTTCTGTAAAATGACAGTTGAACTGGATGCTCTCTAAGGTCTTTTCCAGCTTGAACAGTCTAGAAGTCTACATTATATGCTCAGGTTCACCTTTGACTTTATTCAGGTAGATTCCCCAATCTATTATGTAGGAAATAGCTTCTGGGTTTACTGACTTCAAATGTTTTTCTTTTTTAAAGTTTTTTTTAAATTTAATTTTTATTTTATTTTTCTCAAGTACATGTAAAAAATGAAACACTGGATTCTTCCTCCCTCCCTCACTACTGCCCTTGAGAAAGCAAGCAATTTGATTTAGATTATGCATGTGAAGTCATGCAAAACATATTTCCATATTAGCCATGTGCAAAAGAAACCACAGACCGAAAACAAAAATCCAAATAGTTTTTAAAAGTATGCTTTTTGATCTGCATTCAGATTCCATCAGTTCTTTCTCTACAGGTAGACAGCATTTTCATCATAAATCCTTCGGAATTACCTTGGATTGTCATATTGCTCAGAATAGCTGTCACTCACAGTTGTGTACAATGTTCTCCTAGTTCTGCTTACTTCATTTTGCATCAATTCTCATAAGTCTTTCCAGGTTTTCCTGAAAGTATCCTGGTTGTCATTTATTATAGTACAATACCATTCCATCACAATCATATAGCACAATTTATTCAACCATTTTCCAGCGGATAGGCATGACCTCCATTTCCAATTCTTTGCTACAACAGAAAGAGCTATTGTAAGTATTTTGGTGCATGTACTTTCTTTTCCTTTGATACTTTGGGATACAGACCCTAGTAACAGTGTTGCTGGTCAAAGGGTGTATAAAGTTTGATTGCCCTTTGGGCATAGTTCCAAATTGCTTTCTAGAAGGGTTGGATCAGCTCACAACTTTACCAGCAGAACATTGCTGTACCAATATTTCACATCCTCTCCAACATTTGTCATTTTTTTCTGTCATATTAACCAGTCTGATAGGTGTGATATAACCCTTCAGAGTTGTATTAATTTCTATTTCTCTAATCAATATTGATTTAGAGTGTTTTTTATATGACTATAGATAGCTTTGATTTCTTCTTCTGAAAAATGTGTGTTCATGTCCTTTGACCATTCAACAGTTGGGGAATGCATTGTTCTTATGGATTTGACTCAGTTGTCTATATATTTGAGAAATGAGATCTTTATCATTAAAACTTGCTGTAAATACTTCCTTGCCCCAGCTTCCTGCTTTCCTTCTAATCTTGGCAGTTGGTTTTGTTTGTACAAAACATTTTAAGTATAATGTAATCAAAATTATCCATTTTATATCCCATAATGCTCTCTATCTCTTGTTTGGTCATAATTTTTTTATCTGTAGATCTGACAGGTAAATTTTTCATGCTCCCCTAATTTGTTTATGATACCACCCTTTATATCTAAATCATTTTAGCCTAATCTTGGTATATGGTGTGAGATGTTGGTCTCTACTGAATTTTCTGCCACACTGCTTTCCAAGCAAATTTTGTCAGTGATTTCTTGACCCCAGAAGTTTGGATCTTTGGGTTTATCAAACACTAGATTACTTGTTGTCATTTACTACTGTGTATTGTGAACTTAATTCATTCTACCAATCTACCGCTCTATTTCTTAACTATTATCAGATTATTTTAATAATTACCCATTCAAGCATCTTTTTCAAACAAACTCCCTGGCTCAGATGACTATATGAATGAATTGATCCTGGGCCACAGTGACTCAAGTAATAGACTAGGATGAGCATGAAGGGTCTGTCCAATATGTTGCAGTGAAAAGAGCATTGGCTCTGGGGTCAGAGGAGCTGAGTTCCAATCCCTTCTTTGTGGTACCAAATTACTTAGGTAAATCGTTTAATCTCTCCAGGTCTAAGTTCACTTAGCTCTAAAAGAGAGGGACTGAATGAATGTTAATGTCCCTTTTAGCTTTAGATCTATGATCCTGTGTTCTCAAATGGTTTGCTGGGGTGAGTAGCCTGTCTGTTCAACTTGCCCCTTCCCTGATTCTTCCCTCCCTCTCTTGTGTATATAAAGGCAGACAGAGAAGTGTGTAGAGCTAATTCTTATTGGCAGCCCATTGTTAAATTTCCAGTGTGAGGTTTTAAACCTCAGAAATCTGTAACAGTTACAAATCAGGGCATGATTTATTTCTTTGTTGATTTTCTAGACTTAAGAAAGTGATGGAGAAAGTGTTAATAATGCAAATAAACTTTAAATGATGGAAGAGCTGGTTGTTAAACATTTACCAGCACACAACTTCAGAGAGCACTCAGGAGAAACCTGTAGAGAGCACAACTTAGAATTAGTGAAGACCTTATAATGTTTATTAAAGAAGGAATTTAGGCAGATGTTTACTCCTATTGAGCAGATGTTGCTTTCTGAGAAGAGCTAGCTTTTACGAAATGATCTAAGGCTGGAAAAGATCATTTAAAAGAGCCTGCAAAAACTAGGAGTGGAGCCCAGGCCTCCTGATGCCCCCTCTGGAGCCCATTCCATTCATTAAACTCTTTATCACACCTGAGCTACAGTTCTGGTTACCCTGACCCAGTTTCTGCCTGGTCTGTTCAGTGCCAGTCTCATCAATACCAACAGAGTGATCTTTTGGCTACACAGTTTTGCTTACTCCCGTCTCCTACTGTAAGACATTCTGTGACTATGCACTGCTTGCTAATTCAATTCAGTAAGTATCAAGTACCTACTATGTGCTCCACTTTGTGCTAGGTAGTAGGAGAGATACAAAATTTAAAGATGGCAGTCCCTGTCCTTAGGAAGCTAGTAAAATGAAAGAATTATAAAATGTCAGAGTTGGAGAGAGCCTCAGGTGGTACGATCAGCCAATCAGCAAGCCCACTATATGCCAGGCACTGTGCTAACCACTGGGAATGCAAATATAAAAAAATGAGATCTTCTTGGCCATCAAGAAACATATTCTGTTGAGAGAAACCAATAGATATTTCGATAAAGAGGTAGATAGATATCTCTATCAATATAACTGTAAATAAGTCTAACTATAGATATGTAATATCTATAAATTTATTATCTATGCCGTGTGTAGATATATATCTATAGAACTGTAGATACTATATAATATTTATAGATAGGGATATATCTATATAGACTTCTATCTATCTGTTACAAGGGCTATTTAGAGAAATTGGAGGGGGAGGCACCAGCATCAGAGAAATTAAGAAAATCAACCTGGATTGAGGTTTAGAGCTAGAAGAAACTTTAGGAATGAGAGGGTGCAACCCTCTCAATTTTACAGATGAGGAAACTGAGGCTAGAGAGGAGCAGGGATTAGCCCAGCTAGTAAGTGGCCAAACATCATCTATTATTTTCTACCATAGTTATCTAAGTACACCAAAGAGATTTTAAAAGAGAGTTATGTGAGGGTCAAGGTGAGGGAATGTTGTTATTAACTGGAGGGAATCTTGGAAAGCTTTTGACTTGAATTTTAAAGTATAGATAAGAATTCATTAAGAAAAGAGACATAAAGAAAACCCTGCAGGCACAAGGAATGAATGAGGGAACTCCTCCATCGTGGAAAAATCATTTAATTTGCAGTTAGATAACCTAGGCTCAAAACCTGTGTCTGCTACTGCCCACCTGAGTGACCTAAGAGCAGGCCCTTTACCTCTCCTGGTCTTGACTTCCTCAACCATAATATAAGGTTTGAACTAGAAAATCTCTGAGAATTCTTCCAGGACTCAAATCTTTCAGGCAGATATTCTTTCAGATAGAACACCAGACCTAGTAAGGATGACCTGAGTTCAAATGTGACCTCAGACATTTAATAGTTGTGTGACCCTGGGCAAGTCCCTTAAGTGTTTCCTGCCTCAGTTTCCTCAGCTGTGAAATGGGGAATAACATTAGCATCTACCTGCCAGTGTTGTTGTGAGGATTAAATGAATAATATTTCTAAAGGGCTTAGCGCAATGCCTGGCCCATAGTAGGTGCTTAATAGATGTTTCTTTCCTTCTTGTCATCCTCAAAGTCCAAGCTTCTCGGTCAATTCTGGTGTTCCAGGCCCTAACCTACTAACCCCTAGTGACATGAACCTTTGCTTCATTTTAGTTGATCTGTTCTCCATCCCCTAGCTCACCTTGTCCTTCCCTGTCTCTAACTTGCAGAACATTTGCATATATCCTCAGTTAAACAAATATTTGGTGGTTGGTTTTTCAAGTGATACATGATGGCTACATCCAGAATGCAGCATATTTTTGGTAAAGACTGTGTCCAAGGTCCTAGGCCACCAGGGAAGCTAGGTGATCCACTGGATAGAGCACCAGCCCTGGAGTCAAGAGGACCTGAGTTCAAATCTGACCTCAGACTTTTTCTAGCTGTGTGACCCTGGACAATCACTTAACTCTGATTTCCTCCCTTCCCTAAGGGAAAAAAAAGAACATAGGCTACCACTGAAGGGTTGGATAATTGGAAAAAGAGGTACAATCTCAAATTTGGTTTCCTTTGTAGTCCTATATATGTTATGCATTAAAAATATGATTCTGAGAAGGCGTCCATAGGCTTCCCTAGACTCCACGAGGGGTCGATGTTGCCAGAAAGGTTAAGGACCTTTGCCCTGAAGGAAAGCATCCAATATGTTGAATGGGTCAGGCTCTCTATGGAGGGCCTGTGGAAGAGCATGGACAAGAATTTTATAGGATGACAAGGCATTGGAGAGTTCCAGTCTGCATGACGGAGGGAATACTCACATTGATGAGTGCATGGAGCCTTTGCAATAAAGATTGTTAGAGTGGTACCTGGTGCATCCTAGGTGTCTAGTCCTGGGCCCCAGGGGCCAAAGTTCAAATTCTCTAGCTGGGCTTTCAAGATCCTCCATGATCTGAAACCATTCTGCCTTTCCAACGCTTCTCCCCTCCACGTTGTATTCTCTCTATGCTCCAGGCCAGTTGGAGGACCACCCCACAGATTCATACTGCCTTGAACTTTCCTGTCTCCATGAAATGAATATCTCTCTGTGATTTTGCTTATATCTAGAACATTCTCTGTTGCCCACTTCACCTTTTAATCCTTCCCTGAAAATGCAATGATCACCCTTGTTAGTTATGACTTTCTCCTTTTGACAAACTCAAAAAACACTCAGCTCATACCTCCTTAATGCACTTATCCTTTAACACAACTATATATGTTATTATAATAATAATATTAATATATATAATTAGTATCAATATAATTTTATTAGTTATTATATTATATGATGTATAATATAGTATATTAATCATATACAATTAATAATGTAATTACATATCTTTGACTGTGTCTGTGGATTGTTCATCCTTCATTTTCAAAGAGAAACATCACAATGTGACATCACTATGTGAACTGGATATAAATGAGGCACATCTGTGCAAAGTCATCAGCCTCTCTCCATGCATACTTGTCTATTGGACTGTCTCCACTCTGCACATAGTTGCTGCCTAATAATTATTTTTGAGGGGGTGAGATATCAAACAATGCTTAGTAATGATTAGGCTGCTAAAACTCAAGCACACTGAAATGGGGTATGGTCTTGCAGTATAAGGTAAGGGCTTATAGCTATTTCACTGTCATCTTTGGAAAAGTATTTTGACCCTCTGTTCTAACCTATTGTAGGGACTTAAAGAGGGCTTTAGAGAAGAATTGTGATGCACAGTTTTAGATTCTTTTTATAAAGAATGAATAAATGAATAAGAAAAGCATGGATTAATTACTATATACAAGGTACTGTGCTAAATACTGTGTATACAAATACACAAAGAGAGACAGACTCTGCTCTAAAGGAGATTGCATTCTTTAAAAAAAATCATATTGAATATCTTATTTTTTCTCAAGTACATGTAAAACAATTAAAATTTTTTTTTCAAATTTTGAGTTCCAAGTTCTCTCCATGACTTCCCTTCCTCCTCCATTGAGAAGGCAAGTAATTTGACATAGGTTGTACATGTGTACTAATGCAAAACATTTCTATGTAAGTCATTCGGTGAAAGAAAATAGACAACTCACCCCCCACAAGAAAAATAAAAAAAAGGAATCTTTAATCTGTATTCATGTTCCCTAGAGATGGATAGCACTTTTTGTCATAAATCCTACAGAATTGTCTTGGATTGTTGTATTGCTGAGAATAGTGAAGTTATTCATAGTAGGTCATCATATAATATTGCCATTATTGTGTACAATGTTCTCCTGGTTTGACTCATTTCACTTTGCATCAATTCATGTGAGTCTGTGTTTTTCTCAGAGCATCCTACTCATCATTTCTTATAGTGCAATAGTATTCCATTACAGTCATATACAACAACTTGTTCAGCCATTCCCCAATTGACAGACATCCCCTCAATTTCCAATTTCCCTGGATTAGTAACCTATAACAAGGTTACTGCCGAAAGAAAAATGGGGATCAAGAATTTTATAGGAAGATGTGACTCTCTACAAGTCCCTTTGATATATTTCCCATATTTGATATAGTTAGGGAAGGAATCCATTAGGAAGCAGAAAGGCTACTGCAAGGAAGCATCTAGGTATGGGGGAAGGAAGAGGACAGAGAAGAAGGAAGTCCAAGCTACTAGAGAAGAGAGGGGCATTTCTAGGGCAGAAAGGCCAAGGCCAGAAAACCAAAGGCTTGAGACTCCCACAACCACAACCCCACACATCTGGTGGATATGCAGCCTCCTGGGCAGGAGAGGTCAAGTTTAGCTTGACCTTTTCCTTATTTCTTTGAGTTTCCTTTTTCTCTCAGAATCAGAACATGACTGGAAGAGAGATTCTCAGACATTTGATCAACGCTCAGGGTTTATTTGCCTTTTCCTTCTCTAAGCTGCTTTCGCCTATTTATTACCTACATTCAAGAACAGTGCTAGCTTTGCCATAAATATCTGACAAATAGGCCTATGAAAAGAGGAAATTAGAATGCCAGCTCTTGGTGCAAGGCTTAGGGTTGGCTGTAATAGCTTCCCTTGCCAGCTGCTCTGGAGAATCAGGAAGACCTGATTCAGAGAAGAAATATGATAATTGGAGGCCTGAAGGAACCTGGGTAGCTTTGGCCAAATTGGAAATTACCTTTTGCTGCTCTGTTACTGTAATCCTGCAACTCCAATTACCCTTAGGTGATAAAGTATTTGACTTTCTTACAGCACCCTGCCTAGTACATGTTGTAATCTATTATCTTCATCTTAATAAAATCATTATCCTTACGATGTCTAATTAGTGTTTACTTTATGTCTTTGAACAGGGCCACATAAAGGCAGGTGTAGGATTTACTAATATTTAGGAAATCATAGAAAATGCAATTAAAATGGAGCTAAGAGTTTTCTGACAGGAGAGGGGAAGGAAGAAGATATCAGTGGGAAACTGTGACAAACTGATGTAGAGGATGAAGCGCAGATGAATCTTGCGTGCTATTAAAGGCCAAAGCATATTGATGAAAAGGGAAATCTTTAATCAACCATTTTTATGTTTGTCTACACAAATCTAAGCACTCTAGCTTTCCAAATAATGGAGTGGTATTTCTATTTTCCACTTTTCATCCTGATGCTTTGGTGTTGTTTAGGCAGCCACCCAAAAGACTATCTCTACTTGTAATTTGGGGAGGAGGAGGAGGGAACAGTTGCTTCCTATAGTATATTGGTGTAGTCTTCTTTGAAAAACTAGATCAACAAGAAGGCTACCGAAGGTGTCTTTATTTTATACAAAGGTTCCTTTAAAGCAGAGATTCTTAACCTTTTTGGTATCATGATTTCTTTAGACAATCTGTACAAGCCTATTTAGAATAGTGATGTTAAGTGCATAAAATAAAATGAAAAGAATTGCAAAAGAAACCACATATGTTGAAATATAATTTTCAGGATTATAAAAATGACAAGTTCATGGATCCCAGGTTAAGAGCCTCTGCTTTAAAATATGAAGCTTTTCAAGTGTATTGAAAGTTTTTCTTAGCATTTTTTGACTCACAGTTAGCTATGTCTTGTTCAGAATTTCTCTGTCAAATAGTGAAAGCTTCACCTGTTACTGACAGCTCTTCAAAAAATAATGATAAAATATCCCTGAAATAAGCATGTGAATTAATGGGAAAATACGATTTATTTGGGGAAAAATCAATTTACCCAGTTTTTGGAAATCTGATTTTTGTATAAGGCAAGGGCAATATGAAACCTCTGTCAGTTCTGCCCAAGAATGTTTACTCTTCATTAGCATATGGCAATGACTAGAAATACCACACTGAGTTTCCCACATTAGGGAATTTGAGGTTAGAGTGAGTGCTCTATGTGCTTCTCTGTATGTGTGATATCACACATTCTCCTGTGCTATACTTTGCTCTACTAAATCTTATTGGATGAATGTCTGTTTCCAAAGCTCCTAGTAATATTGACTTGGAGTGCCATTCATATTCTCTCCTTTAGGTCTTCAGGGATAAGAGCTATGTGAAGTGAAGCAGTTAGTCCTTCTTTTCCTAGGGAGGAAACATTCCATTTTCATACTCAGGTCATCTCCACTCTATGACTGGTCGACATTTGTGAATAGGATACATGAACTTGTGTTGGACTGAATTGTTAAATATAAATTTTTAAAGATAAGATTCTACTCATCCTTTAAAATCTGATTAATATTCTACTTCCTCCATGATATGTTTTCTGATTCCTACCTCCACTTCTATTAGAAATGAGTTTTCCTTCATCAGATCTAAAATATAAAAAGAGTAAATACATGAAGAGAGGCATAGACAAAGAGCTCTGTTGTATTATATTTATGTGTATGTGTGATTATATACTTGCGTACTACCATGTAGCGTAACTTGAAGAGTATTGTTTTTAGTCAGAATCCCTGGCTTTGGAGTCAGATCTGCTTCTAAATCCTGACTCTGATGTTCACTATGTGACCTTGAATAAATAATTCAACCACTCAGGGATTTAGTTTCCAAATTTATAAAATGAGATATTTGGTCTAGATGACCTTGAATGTATCTTCCATCTCTAAATATATATACTCTTATAGGAAACATCCTTGAATTTTGGTTCCAATTGGTTCCAATATGGGTCATTTAAACTCAGCCTAGTTTCCAAACTGTAAAGTGGCAGTAATTATGACAAAATTGAAATTGTCCCTGCCTTCAGGGAACTTATGCTCTTTTGGAGGAGACAAAAGGTATATACACACATGTGTGTAAATGCATATATACATACAAAAATATGTCTAAGATAAATACAAGAGAATACTTTGGTGACAGACTCAAGGAGTTGTGGAGATCAGGAAAGGCTTCATGTAGAATATAATATTAAAATTGGGTTTTGAAGGAAACAAGGAATTCTAAAGAGGCAACTAAGGAGAAAAAATCCATTCTAGGCATAGGAGACAAATGGTCTCTTCAGAGACATGGAGACAGAGCATGTTATATGTACATAAGGAACATCAAGAAGGTTAGATCATAAAGTATATAAAGGGAAGTAATCTATAATAAGCCTGAAAAAAGGAGACTGGAACCAGGTTGTGAAAGACTTTAAATGCCAAACAAAGGGGCTTGTATTTGACTCCATAAGTAAGAGAGAGTACCTGGAGTTTATTGGCATGGTCAGGGACCTGTGCTTTAGAAAAAGACACTTTGATCTCTTTGGGATACAGACCTTGTAGTGGTATTACTGGGTCAAAGGGTAATGCACAGTTTTATAGCCCTTTGTATATAGTTCCAAATTGTTCTCCAGAATGGTTGTAGCAGTCTAGAATCTCCACCATTAGTATACATTAATATCCCAGATTTTTCTGCATCCCTCCCCCACCCCCAGCATTTACCTTTTCCCTTTTTCTGTTTTGTTAGGGTTAGGTATGAGGGAGTATCTCAGATTTGTTTTAATTTAAATTTCTCTAAGCAATAGTGACTTAGAGCATTTTCATATGACTATTGACAGCTTTGATTTTTTTCTTCTGAAAACTGTGTTCATATCCTTTGACTATCAATTGTGGAATGGCTCTTATTTTTATAATTTGGCTCAGTTCCCTATATATTTAAGAAATGAGTTTTTTATCAGAGAAACTTGCCATAAAATTTTCTCAAATTTCCTGTTTTCCTTCTACTGTTGATTGCATTAGTTTTGTTTGTGCAAAATCTTTTAAATTTCATGTAATCAAAATTATCTATATTATTTTCTGTGATCCTCTCTCTTGTTTGATCATAAATTCTCTCCTTATCCATAGATCTGACAGGTACATTCCCTATGCTCCCCTAGTTTACTTATGATATCACTCAAAGTCTAAGTCATTTGTAAATTTTGACCTTATCTTGGTATGTTATGAGAGACTGGTCTATATCCAGTTTCTTCCAAACTGCTTTCTAGTTTTCCCAGCAATTTTTGTCAAATAGTGAATTCTTACCCCAAAAGCTTAGATCTTTTTGGCTTATCACACACTACATTACTATCTTCATTTATTACTGGTTTTTTTACATTTATTATTGTATTTTGTACCTAATCTATCTCACAGATTTACTACTCTATTTCTCAATCACTATCAGATTGTTTTGATGATTATAACTTTGTAATATTGTTTGTAATCTGGAACTGCTAGGCTGCCTTCACTTTTTTTTATCAATTGTCTTGATATTCTTCACCTTTTGTTCATTCAGATGAATTTTGTTATTTTTTTCTAGCTCCCTAAAATAATTATTTGGTAGTTTGATTGGTATGTCACTGAATAAACAATTTAACTTAGTTAGAATTGTCATTTTATTATATTGGTTCAACCTACCCATGAACAAGTAGTATTTCTCAATGGTTTAGATCTGTTTTTATTTGTGTGAAAAGTGACATCCAGTTTTAACTGTTTAATAGATAGTGGATAATGCAAGATAGGACCTTGGGGAGAACTAGGACTTCATGTATACATCTGGAAGTCTTCTGCATAGAGGTGATAATTAAACCTGTGGGAGGTCATGAGTTTGCCAAGGGAAAGAGTATAGACAGAAAAGAGGCCTCAGAACAGTACAAATACACTTGGGGGGTTAATATGGATGATAATTCAGTGAAGTTGAGAAGGAATGGACAGACAGGTTAAAGGTAAACCTAGAGAGCACAATATCATTAAAATGCAGGAAGAAGAGAATTTCCAAGATGAGAGGGGGTAGTCAAGAATATGATATGCTTCAGAACACTCAGGAAGGATGAGTTTTGAGAAAAGGCCATTAGTTTGGCCATTTCAGAGATCACCGGTCACTTTGGAAGGAGAAGTTTAAAATGAATGATAAGATCAGAAGCCAATGACAGGAGACAGTGTGCAGTCAATTAGTGTAGGCAACTTTTTCTAGGAGTTTGCCAGCAAAAGAGTGGAGTGATGTAGGGCAATAGTTTGAGAGGATGGCAGGATCAAATGAGAGATTTTTAAAGATGGGGGACACCTCAAAATGTTTGTAGGCAGCAGGGAAAATGAATCTGTTGACACAGAGACATTGAAGGTTAGAAGGGATGGGGATAATTCTAAAGACAATCTGTAAGAGTAGACAGGAGGAGTTGAGATCAAGGATCCATGTAAAAGGGTTATTAGAAATGAGAATAAAGGCAAAGATCATGGGGGATATTCTCAAGGGTTTTTGAGATACTGAGGAGGGAAAAAGAGAGAGCTCATGGTGAATGGTCTCTGTTTTCTCAGTAATGTATGAGTTCAGGTCCTCAGCCTAGAGAGTAGGGGGAAGGGTGATGGGGGGATGCTTGAGAGGAGAAGGAAAGGTTTGAAATAGCTGCTGTGGGGAGTAGGATAGGGAGTCAATTAGGGGAGAGTAAGAGGATTGATTTGATGGAGTGAAGACCCATGTGAGATTAGATAACGAACGTGTAGGAGACCTAGTTAATCCTCTTGCATGATGTCTTCTAGCTACAGTTAGCAGAATGTCAGTAGGACCAGGAGAGTAGATGGTGAGAGGGATTAATCCAGGGTGAGGTCTTGCAAAAAAGAAAATAATAATAAACAGTTGTTATTATATAGTATTAACAAGCAAGTTATTGTGATTGTTAATAATAATCACTATTATTGTTATTATAATAATAAAATTATTATCTGCATGAGGACAGAGGCTGTCTGCTTTATTTTTTTTATTTTCCCAAGGCTAGGGCCTGGGGCAGCCTGAGTGCTGAATCAATGGTTTATGAACTGAAAAATAATTTCAATAGTAGCCTCACCAAAACATTCCTGGCATCAATGTCCTCAAGGGCTGAGGGCCAATGGTCTTTAAAACAAGATGACCAGCAGAGAGGCAAAGGTTTCTTGATATATTATAGCTACCAGATTTATACCCCTTCATTCCCCAAAGGACTCATGGGGCTTTACAGATTAACACAAAGTGCAGAGAAGCAGTGAGACGTTTAGACATAAAACAAAGCAAAGAAAGCCTGGGAGAAGAGCAGGAAAGACATTACCGCTAGAGACTAGGTTTGGGCCCATCACACATCACCACGCTTGGGCAACAAAATTGGCTCAAAGTTTTCTAGCTGTTAAGGCAGAGAAACATGGAGGCTTATGTTGTTTTCATTATCTGACAAAGCAGAGAGGGCAAATTTATCTGTAGAAGCAATACTTTTCCTGGAACTAATCACAGGCAGAAATTTATCACATGGATTCCTGCATAAATGCTGCCAACTGACATTGTGGTTGAAGGTGGTGCTCACTATTTCACAAAAGACACCAAAAGGTCTACTTCCAATATGAGAGGGAGTCAGAGAGGCATCTCATTATTGTTATCTATTGTGTATATGCAAATTATTATTATTAATAACAAATAATAAATTATAGCTCAGTGGTTATATGTCAGAATGATGGGGGAGGGCTGAGATCTGATGGTCCAAGTACTGTTTTCCGATGCTCTAACTTAGCATAAGGACAGAACTATAACTAGGGTAGGGTAACTGGGCTTTGCCCCAGGGCACCAAATTTAGAGGATGCCGATAGCATCTTTAGTCCTTCAGCCTCATAGAAACTACAGAGCTCAATACATAGTCAGCAAGAATATTTAGTTTAAAGAGGAAGCTACCAGATGGTGAACCCTTTCTTATCTCCCACAGGATGGTGTTCTATATCTCCTCCTTCCCACACACTGAGGGCAAGTTTGCTCCAGGTGCAGTTTGTATTCAGGGCACAAAAGTTCCTAATTATGACTCTGTTAGGTAGTACAACTTAAAGAATCTAAATGAATGTATAAGAGAAAGAAGCTTATTAAGTAGCCTTGTGGCTATATGCAATCCATTTGATTCTTAATCTAGGACTAATGTCCATATTTTACAGATAAAAAATACCTGATACTTAATCTGTCCATCCATCTGAATACAAGGACTATTATGAATCAGTTAAAAAAATTCTTTATAAAATCTACATCTTGTACTAATATTAGGATTACTATTACTGTTAGTGAAATAAACATATACATTATACTCCTCATATATCCTATACAAGAGAGGAAGCATTACATGGTAGATGGAATGCTAGCCTCTGAGACAGGACAACTGAGGTTCTAGTCCTCTCTCTGACGTATATTGCCTTTGTGACCGTAGAGAAGTCATTTAACCTCTCAGTGCCCCCAGGCAACTCATTAAGATTTAATTGCTGATCTGCTTTGGTAGGAGTTCCCCAACTGAGAGCTGACTACATCAGTGAAATCACAGATATAGACTAAAACTATAGGATTATATTTAGAGCTGGAAGGGAACTCAGAGACTAAAATTAGGAAGACCTGAGTTCAAATGTGGCCTCAGCCATTTACTAGATGTGTGACTTTGGTAAGTCATTTCATCTCTATCTCTTTCAGTTTCCTCATCCATAAAATGGGGATAATAATAGCACCTACCTCCCAGGGTTGTGGGGATGAATGAGATAATATTTGTAAAGAACTTTGCAAATGTTACAATGCTATGTCAATGCTGGCAATTTTACTACTAATACTACTACTGCCACCATCACCACTACCGTCACCACCAATGCCACTGCTACCGTAACTTCATCATTTTACAGATAAGAGAACTGAGGCCCAGGCAGAGAAAGTGATTTGCCCAAAGTTACACAGATAACAAGTTTTGAAGGCAAGATTTGAACCTGGATCCTTTGACTTTAGAATCAATGCTCTCTCCATTGCATCATACCACCTCTACTGTCTCACATGTCAATATCATAAATATGTGAGATTAGAGAGTTGGTCCAGATGACATCACTGAGCAGTAGAAACAGGCACTGGATTTGGAATCAGGAAGACCTAGATTCAAATACTGCCTCAGATGCTTATTAGCTGTGTGACCCTGTAACTTCCCTCTGCTTCAGTTTCCTTAACAATAAAATAAAAGGCTTGGACTCAATGGCCTCTAAGGTCAATTTCAGGTCTAGAACTATGATGCTATGATCCTATGACCTTTAAGGAATCTTTTAATTCTGGGTTTTCTGATTCTGTGATTTTATGAACTTTGGATAGGCATAAGTTTTTGTTTAGTTGATAATCCAGTCTTAGGAGACAACAATGAATTGGATATTATGGGGGTAATTCATTGGAAAGGATGGTGGTCTGGTAGGCTGAAGACCCAGGTTCTAGGCCTGTCTCTGTCATGACCACAACCCTGAGCATATCTCTTCTTTCTGCATCTTATTTCCCCACCTATAAGATAATTGGGTTGCACTAGATGGTTTTTGCTTTAGTAGAACTCAGAGAGACAGACTATTAAAACTCTCAGGTGATTTTCCTCATGTACCCCAAGAGACTTAGTTGTGGTGACTTAGATAACACCCCTTGCCATCTCTTCCTCACCTTCCTCCCTCTCTGTTTGTTCAAGTCACTGTCTTTCTTCAAGTCCCAACTCCGACTCACTCACCACCTCCTCTATGAAGCCTTTCCTAATTCTTTCTTTCTCCACCCTGAAATTGATCTCTCTTCCCTCAACATTTAGAGCAAGAAGGGAACTTAGAGGCTGTCTAACCCACCTTCACCTCATTTTATAGATTAAGAAACTGAAACTCAGGGACCCGTTGGTGGTATAACAGATAGAGGCCCTGGAGTTATAAAAACCGAGTTCAAATCCGGCTTCAGATACTAGTTGCATGACCCTGGGCAGGTCACTTAACCCTAACTGCCTCAAGAAAGAAAAAAATAAAGAAATCAAGGAAGAAAATAAAAAGAAAGGAGAGAGAGAGAGAGAGAGAGAGAGAGAGAGAGAGAGAGAGAGAGAGAGAGAGAGAGAGAGAGAGAGAGAGAAGAAATTGAGACTCGGAGAGACTATAATTTGCCTAAGATCATACAGTTGAGAAATAGGAAGGATAGTAACTTGAATTTCGGTCATCTGACCCTAGCTCCAGAATGTTTCACACTATACCATGTAGTCTCCTCTGCCCAAATCTTTCCTTTGCCTTTATCTTTTTCCTTTGTATCATATTATATGTGACACCTCCTTCCTATAGATTGTAAGAGCAGAATCTTCATGTACCAAATCTATCTTTGCATTTCCAGTGCCATGCCCAGCGCTCTCCATACAGTAGGTGCTTACTAAATACTGGTTGAATTGACTCAAATTGTTCTGGGATGGGGCAGAATCCTGAAGAATTAACATTTACTACAATCTGTCTTCTGTTGAACAATGTGGAGTCAAATGGCCACATTAGGCATCCAGGGCCCTCTTTTTTTAGAAACTAAGAAACAAAGAAGCAAAAAAATAAATAAAGGCTCCATTGGAAGGAAGTTTCCTTGGGAACAAGGTAGACTTCAGGACCCCATGTTTGGACAGCAGCTGGGCAATAGCTATTTGTTAAAGGCTATATATGGACACCTTGGAAAGGAAACATTCTGAACTCATTGGTGTGAAGTGGCTTTTCTAGTCTAACCTTTCTTGATTTGATAACCCAGTGGGGAATTTTTGGGGGTGTAAGACTCTCCTCTGAGCAGAGACTTTTTTGAAATGGAAGCTATAGATGCCAAGAACCCAGGCAATGAAATAGAGAGAACAGAACCTGTAAGCTGCTGCCCCAACTCAGTGGGGGAATTCCACAGAGCCCCACCCCTTCAGCACAAGTGCTGAGAGCTAGAAAACATGAGTCCAATTGAACCTGTAATTTAACCATCTAATGGAGCATATGCGGTTCTGAGCTTGATTTTTCCAATTTCAGTTTTTGCATAGGCATGGTCAATTACAGTTTGTAAATGAGTTTCAGGAGTGGCCTCTCAGGGAGGCAGTCTGTTGTGGGAATCTGTTTTCTGATTCTTCTGGGAAAATTGATACTAGCTCCTCCAACAATCTTCTTCAGAGCTAACATCATTCTGTCTATCATAGTGGTTTGGTACAGGGGTGTTGGACCTACTACATGAGGGAGGGGAGCTCTAACAATCACCAGTGGGAGCAGTGGAAGTGTGAGTGCATTTTTTCAGAAAAACATTAGAGAAAATCTGGGGGAAGAAAGAAGAGTTAGAGTAGAAGAGAGAAGGGGATGAATCAATCACAGTCCTTAAATAAAAGTGGATTATAGATTTAGAGCTGGACGGTAACTTCCAAACCATTTAGTCCAACCCCTTTATTTTACAGTCAGGGAAATTAAAGCCCAAAGTCACAAGGAATGGGATTTGAAACAAGATCCTCTGACTCTTCCTCTATGCTCTTCTCACCTGAATGTGTGGGGTAGTCAGGGAGGACTAGCTGAGCCCTTCTCAGGGATGCTCCTCCATCCACCTCCACCCAATTCTCACTTGTGATTCTAAGAAGCTGTAGCATGTGCCATGGTCACACCCCAGTAAAACTGTTTTGGTAGACAGCTAAACCTGGTTGAGGGTAATCGATAGACCTCACATTTGTCAGTGAGCTAAGGACAAGCTCAAGTGTGTCAAGACTTCTCCTGGACTATTTGTTTAAATAGTCATGAAAGCAGCTCAAGAAAGTGCTATGGAGTGCTTAGAGCTTGGTCAGACATCAAAGATGTCAAGGTCATCTACCACATCCCAGACTATTACTAGCTGTTCTCACTTTTGTTTTGCCACTAGACTTCCATGACTCTGAAAGAAAAAGGGAGACTGATGATTTTGTGCAACTCTGCCTTGCTTAAATCCAATCCACATGCAAGTCATGACATCACCCCATAATGTCATTGGGCTTCTTTGAAAATAGAAAATGAATAACATACTACATACTCACACTCTGCCCTCCCCCATTCCCCAATCTTAACAATGACAAGATTAACGTCTTCAAGGTCTAGCTGTACTTTATACTTAGTGTAGTACTTTTCCATCCATTGTCTCACTGGATCCTCCGAACAGCTCTACTGGGAAGGAGATGAGGCAGAGATTTTTTTTCTAGATCTGAAAGTGCCTGACCCAATCAGATTACAGATGAAATCATGAAGGGAAATGGAGGATTCTACTTAATGCTTACCCCCTCTAAACTCCTACTGAAATTAATTCTTACATATTTTTCATTTACTTATCTACCTCTATCTAATGTTGTATCGACTCAGTAGAAGAACGTAAGCTCCTACAGGGCAGGACACTGCTCTGTAAACACATTTCTTAGCACAGTGCCTTGTATGTGTTGTTGTTTAGTCATTTTCTGTAGGGTCTGACTCTTCATGAGCCCATTTAGGGTTTTCTTGGCAAAGATACTAGGGTTATTTGCCATTTCCTTCTCTAGCTCATTTTTAGATGAGGAAACTGAGGCAAACAGGGTTAATTGTCTTACTCTAGTAAGTGGCTAGATTTGTCTGTGGCTAGATTTGAACTCAGGTCTTCCTGACTCCAGGCTCAACACTCTAGCCACTTAATGATCTGTACCAATATGGTATCCCCTCTTTCCAAGAGGTGTAAAGTATAATTCACCATTAGGCTTTTGAAATCACAATTGGCCATTGCATTGGTCATAGTACTTTTCAAAGACTGTGTTTTCTTTACAATATTGTGGTCATGTATCTCCTGTTCTCTAGGTCCTACTCATTTCACTTTTCTTCATCTCATTGAACTCTTCCCAGTTTTCTCTGAAACCATCCTTTTGTCATTTCTTACTGTGTGATAATATTCCATTACATTCATATACCATCTTCCTACTTAAATGATCTTGTATTCATGTACTTGCTTACGTTCCCTGTTCCCTTTAGAACTCCTGGAGGATGCAAACATTTTCATTTTTGTCATTGTATCTCTAGGACTTAGCATAGTGCTGGACACATAGTGTTTGCTGATTGCTATACTGGTTGGCTTGATTTCATGGTCTCTTCATCTAGATCTCACTTTAAGGTCTCCTCATTTTTCTTTCTATTTTTATTTATTTATTTGGATTTATTTATTTATTTATTTGACTTTTTATATTCATTTTCACAAAATTTTGGGTTCCAAATTTTCTCCCCTTTTATCCCCTCCCCCACCCCAATACACCAAGCATTCTAATTTTCCCTATCACCAATCTGCCCTCTCTTCTATCATCCCTCCCTTCTCTTGTCCCCATCTTCTCTTTTGTCCTGTAGGGCCAGATGACTTTCTATTCTCCATTAACTATATTTCTTATTTCCTAGTACCAAGAACAATACCCAACAGTTGTTCCTAAAACTTTGAGTTCCAAATTCTCCCCATCCCTCCCGCCCCACCCATTCCCTTTGGGAAGGCAGGCAATTCAATACAAGCCATATCTGTGTAGTTTTGCAAATGACTTCGATAACAGTCGTGTTGTATAAGACTGACTGTATTTCCCTCCATCCTATTCTGCCCTCCATTGTTTCTGTTCTGTCTTTTGATCCTGTCCCTCCCCAAGAGTGTTGACCTCAAATTGCTCCCTTCTTCCATTGCCCTCCCTTCCATCATCCCTCCCTCCCTGCTTATCTCCTTCTTCCCCATTTTTCTGTACTGTAAGATAGGTTTTCATACCAAAATGAGTGTGCATTTTATTCCTTCCTTTAGTCAAATGTGATGAGGGTAAACTTCATGTTTTTTTCTCAGCTCTCCTCTTTTTTCCCTCCACTAAAAAGTTTCCTGCTTGTCTCATCCTCTCCTCCCACTACATTTCTCTCTCACCCTTTACCTTAATTTCTTTTAAGATATGGTTCCATCCTATTCAATTCACTCTGTGCTCTCTGTCTCTGTGTGCTCATACTTGTGTATATGTGTGTGTGCGTGCATGCATGTACATGTGTGAGTGTGTGCGTGTGTGTGTGTACATCTGTGTGTGGTCCCACCAACTACCCAGATACTGAAATGTTTTAAGAGTTACAAATATTGTCTTTCCATGTAGGAATGTAAACAGTTCACTCATGGTAAGTCCCTTGTTACTTCCCTTTGCTGTTTACTATTTCATGCTTCTTCTCATTCTTCTGTTTGAAAGTCAAATTTTCTTTTCAGCTCTGGTCTTTTCATCAAGAATGATTGAAAGTCCTCTGTTTCATTGAAAGACCATATTTTCCCCTGAAGTATTATACTCAGTTTTGCTGGGTAGGTGATTCTTGGTTTGAGCCCTAGTTCCTTTGAGTTCTGGAATATCCTATTCCATGCCCTTCGATCCCTTAATGTAGAAGCTGCTAGATCTTGTGTTATTCTTGTTGCATTTCCACAATACTGGATTTGTTTCTTTCTAGCTGCTTGCAATATTTTCTCCTTGACCTGGGAACTCTGGAATGTGGCCACAATGTTCCTAGGAGTTTCTCTTTTTGGATCTCTTTCAGGCGGTGATCGATGGATTCCTTCAATACTTATTTTGCCCTCTGGCTGTAGAATATCAGGGCAGTTTTCCTTGATAATTTCATGGAAGATGATGTCTAGGCTCTTTTTTTGATCATGGCTTTCAGGTAGTCCCATAATTTTTAAATTGTCTCTCCTGGATCTATTTTCCAGGTCAGTTGTTTTTCCCATGAGATATTTCACATTTTCTTCCATTTTTTTCATTCTTTTGGTTTTGTTTTATGATTTCTTGGTTTCTCATAAAGTCATTAGACTCCATCTGTTCCATTCTAATCTTGAGAGAACTCTTTTCTTCAGTGAGCTTTTGAACCTCTTTTTCCATTTGGCTAATTTTGATTTTGAAAGCATTCTTCTCCTCATTGGCTTTTTGAACCTCTTTTGCCAATTGAATGAGCCTATTTTTCAAGGTGTTATTTTCTTCAGCATTTTTTTGGGTCTCCTTTACCAAGGTATTGACCCGTTTTTCATACTTTTCTTGCATCTCTCTCATTTCTCTTCCCAGTTTTTCCTCCACCTGTCTAACTTGATTTTCAAAATCCTTTTTGAGCTCTTCCATGGTCTGAGCCCACCGGACATCCACCTCGGATGTCTGAGATAGAGAGGCTCCGACCTCCACGTCTTTCTCTGATGGCAGGCATTGTACTTTGTCATCAGAAATGAATGGGGGAAGGAACATCTCTTCCCCAAGAAAGTAGCTCTCTATGGTCTTATTCGGCTTCCTTTTTCTGGGCATTTTCCCAGCCAGTTACTTAACTTCTGAGATCCTCTCCACCCCTGCCTAGATCTGCCCAGCTAGTGCTTGGGGTCTGAGATTCAAATGCTGCTTCCCTGCCTCAGGGCTTTCTGTGGCGGGAGCGGCTGCTATTCAATGTGAGCTTAAGTTCTGGTGCTTGGGTGGGGGCAGGGCCGCCTCCCAGGCTCAGTTCCCTTAGGGGCTTTATGCAGAGACCTTCAGTAATGGGGCAGGTGGGGGCAGGGCCACCTCCCAGGCTCAGTTCTCTCAGGGGTTTTATGCAGTGACCTGAACTTCTGCCTGCTGATCTGGGAGTCTCTGGCTGCTGCTGCTGCCTCTGCCGCTCCCTCTGCCACTGCCTCCGGGGCCTGAACCACGGAGATACCCCGCTCCCCTCTCAGCCAGCCCAGACGTCTCTCTCACTGACCTGTAGCATCTGTGGGCGGAGGTAACTTCCTGGCCTCCGGAGATTGTCTCCCTGAAGCCTGCTCGGATCTGCTTCTCTGGGGCCACGGCCAGGGCAGCGCTGGGATGGGCTCTGCTTTCCGGGGAGTGACGGACCCCTGGGGACCGCTCTCCAGGGCTCTCTGGAATGAAAATCTCTTCCACTGTGTTTCTGTGCACCTTGCAATGATCCAGAATTTGTGGGAAGTTCTTCTTACAGGAAATTTATGGGCTGTGGATTTGGAGCTAGCATATGTGAGTCTTTCTACTCCACCATCTTGGCTCCTCCCCCAGTCAAGGTCTCCTCATTAAAAGGGCCAGATACCTGAGAGAAACGGGAAGTGGGACCAGGGAGGTTTCCAACTTTATTGGTTTGGGGAACATGTTGTTGAGCATGAGGGGAACACAGGCATATCCACTTACAAGGGAGAAGGGGGGGAACAAAAAGAAAGTTCCAAGTTGTCTCTTTTGTTGTTTTATTATCAGAAGTTTTATTAGTAGAGGAAGATTGTTTGGTCAGCATATCTAGGAAAGATCACAGAGGGAGAGGGCAATAGTGGAGCGATCAGTTAAGCACAGTTGTATTTGTCCAGGGGAGAAGAAATGAGTTCTGAACTGGGCTAGTGAGCATGGCCATCCCATTGATCAGTAGTACTTTATATGTTTTACTTTATAGGCTTCAACAGTAACTTCTGCCCAGGGGATATCAATTCAGTTCAATTCAACACTTTTTAAAATATACTAAATTCAAGGCAGTTGGGTAGCACAGTGGCTAGAGTGTTGAACCTGGAGTCAGGAAGACCTGAGTTCAAAATCTAGCCACAGACACTTACTAGAGTAAGACAATTAACCCTGTTTGCCTCAGTTTCCTCATCTGAAAAATGAGCTAGAGAAGGAAATGGCAAATAACCCTAGTATCTTTGCCAAGAAAACCCTAAATGGGCTCATGAAGAGTCAGAAAGTGACTAACCAACAACACGTACAAGGCACTGTGCTAGGAATGTGTTTACAGAGCAGTGTCCTGCCCTGTAGGAGCTTACGTTCTTCTACTGAGTCGATACAACATATAGATAGAGGTAGATAAGTAAATGAAAAATATATAAGAATTAATTTCAGTAGGAGTTTAGAGGGGGTGAGCATTAAGTAGAATCCTCCATTTCCCTTAATGATTTCATCCTTTCCCTTAGCCTGTCAAAATCCCACCTGTCCTTTTAGACCTAACCCCAATTCCTCCTCCTCTCCAAAGTCTTACCTGATTACTTCAGCTCATATTAATTTCTCCTACCTCTGGTCTCCTGTAACATTTATGGTGGGCAGCTAGGTGGTACAGTGGATAGAGCACCAGTGCAGGAGTCAGGAGGATCTGAGTTCAAATGTCACCTCAGACACTTGACACTCACAAGCTTTGTGACCTTGGGCAAGTCACTTAACCCCAATTGCCTCATCCTGGGTCATCTCCAGTCATCCTAATGAATATCTGGTCACTGGATTCAGATGGCTGTGGAGGAGAACACAGCCCTCCCTCACTCACAACAAAATCAAGTGCAAGTCATGTCATCATTTCTCTGATGGCATGATCTTCTTTGGCAATGAAGGATAAACACACATTTATGATATCATTTTTTTTGTCACTTACTATACTCTGCCTTGCCCCATTATTGAACTCCTTTTGTATGGCTGGATCTTACTCTCTTGGCCCTTAGTTTGCTTATAGTCTTCTCAGGGATGCATCTAGTCTCCAAAATACAGAGCACAGTTTTATGCACCAAGAAGAAATGTAATAAAATTCTGTTGAAAGACTTTTTAGTACTTAGTAGGTTGTCAATAAACGCTTGCTTAATGGATTAATGAATGAACTACTAGACCCAAAACAGTGAAGATAATGGTAGGGAAGGGGAAAGGGAAACTAAAGAAAGATATTTGCAAGATCAGAGTTGGTAATCATAGGTATAGACATAGCTTTCATGAAAAATTTCCATTTGTAGCCTTGCAGGAGATAGCAAACATGAACTAAGCAAAGACATAGTAATCAGCAGAACACATACTACCAGGACTTCTTTGTGACCCCTAACTCATAAACTTGAGACTGAACCTTTCTTGTGGGGTCATGCCTGAGACCCAACTGTCTCCATGAATGCCAAGGGATTATGATATATGAAGTTAATTGGTTTGGGAGATCATTCCCTCTCCCCAACTCAGAATTAAATCTGGCTACTTGACTACAACTATATGAGTGACTTCTGAGACCCTGAGGGCTTCTCTTCAGCTAGGGTTCTATATTTGAGTTCGGTCTACTATAGTAAAAAGAGCTCTAGCTCTGGAGTCAGAGGACTTGGGTTTAAATTCTACTCCTGGTGCTTATCATTGGTTTAAAGTTAGACGAATTATTTAACATCCTCAGCACTCAGTTTCCTTATCTTTAAAATTAAAGGGTTAAACTATATGATCTCCAAGGCCTCTTACTACTCTTTATTAATGGACTTAAAATCCCCTTGTGTCTGAGATCTGTTTTTTTCTATTACCTTTTTTCTTATGCTGCTTCACAATCGATTTCTAGCTCTCTATTTCTACAAGTCTGGTTTTAAAATCCCCAGTAATAACTGGCCAATAATGAAGAATAATGATTTACATAAATCTAATTTCATCTAAAATCAAGTGCCTAGTAAAATCCCTAAGTTTAACATCATATAAAAAGTTAATTTGGATCATATCCAGGTCCCTTTGAGCTTGAGCCTTTCCAAACCTTAGCCTGCTAAAAGGATAAACATTCCATATTGTTCCTCTAGTAGAGAGAATAACAGAATGGCCTATTTGCTGAAATGTGGCACATTCCTTTGATTTTTGGAAAGGACAATGAAAAAATAAAATGTACTGCATCTTCTGGGCAGGGTTGGAGAACATCTTACAAGGGCTAAAAAAAATGTGTCTGTTGGGAGTCTCACATACCTAATCAAAAAGGATGTAAGTAGGAAGGGGAATGAGGTTTGGAGAGAGAGAAAATTATCTCTGTTTATCTACTAATCTATGTACTATAGAGAGTATAGCTAGAATTATTACAGTAGAGGTCTCCAGAACATTCATAAGATACAAAATCCATAAAAAAGGCTGTAGCCAGATTTATGTTCCCAAATTTTAATAGAAAAATGCATAAAGTTTGGGGTAACCACCAAAAGAAACGAGGGAGTCTTAAGTCATGGAAGTCATGAGTAGTGCTCAGACTTAGTGAGATTAGATTACTACCTGGAATATGTCCCTGTAAATCAAAAGAAATAGGATTATTTCCAGGTATATGGGATTTGAAAACAAAGGTCCTGTATTTGAATCTCAGATCTTCTATTTGTTATCTCTTTAACTTTGGGCAGGTCATAATAGTAGTCACAAGTAACATTTATATAGCACTTACTAAGTGTTTGACATTGTGCTAATCCCTTTATAATTACTGTCTTATTTGATCCTCATAACAACCTTGGGTGCTATTATTATCTCCATTTTATAGATAAGGAAATTAAGGTGAACAGAAGATAAGTGACTTGTCCAGGGTCATGCAGCTGATAAATATCTAAGGCAGGATTTGAATTCAGGTCTTCCTGACTCCTGCCCTAGTGCTCTATCCACTTCACCAGTAGCTGTCCTTATTATCTATGAGCCTCAGTTTTTTTCCCCTCTGTAAAATGATGAACTTAGACTAGCTGGACTCTAAAATCCCTCTCATCCAGGAAGAGATCTTGAATAATGGTTCCAGCCAAACTCAGCTCTGTGCCCAACACCTCAGAAATGGGGAGAAATACCCCAGAGAGGGAATAATAACTATCACTTAAAGAGTGCTTTAAGGTTTATAAGGCATTTTGTTTGTGTTATCTCATCTGACCCTCACAAGAACTCTAGGAAGTAGGTGCTATTATTATCTCCATATTTACAGATGAGGAACCTGAGGCAGACAGATCTGCCCTAGATACTAGTAAGTGTCTGAGGCTAGATTTGAGCTCAAGTTTTCCTGACTCTAGGTCTTTTGCTTAATTTACTGCACCACCTAGCTTTTGTTAAGGAACAGTATAAAAAAGAGAAACAAAGTGAAAACCCACAAAGTAAACCAACAATCTATTCAATCTCCACCTCCAATAGAAGCCTCCAGGGGAGGAGAAGTTTAAATCTGACTTCTTGTGGGGACCCTCTAATGTCACCCTACTCATGCTCCCCTATTCTCTTCTCCTGCTCCACTCCCCCTTGTAGTCACCCCCGTAGTTTGAGAGCCTAGGGAGGTTTGGAGTCAGAAGCGACGAAGCTATCAAGCATCCTAGGTTTGGGGACAGCGGATTTCAATACATTTAGAGGTGGTTTTTCTTTTGAAAGCTCTATTAGGCACAAAAGAATGATCAAAGAAGGCATAAGACTCTAGTATGGGATGGATTAGATGAGGATAACAGAAAATGAAACACAAGGTAAAATGATTTAACTCTGTTCTTGTTTTGTTTCTGATTTCTCTAGTGAGGAGAATGATTTAGGGACCATAAAGGACAGAACAAAAAAATGGTCATTAGGGAGTTGATGTCCAATAAAATTAAGGAAATGGAAGAAAGACACCTGGCTTTCCTTGATGAATTCAAGTCTTTTGGCCCAGCTGAACAATATTCTGGCACTGAAATAACTGGTTGATATGTCAGCTGAATCACTGTCATTGACTGTGACAAACAGATGAGGTACTCCAGTACTGAAGATGGACAAACGTTAGCCTGATTTAAAAAAAAAAAAGGAATCAGAATGGAATTTGCAAAGTATAGGTCAGTTAAGTTAACTTCAATTTCAGGAAAAAATATTCTCTAACTTATGTTAAAATGATATTTAGTGTACATCTAGTACAGCAAGTGCTTGTGAAAGAATCAGCGTGGCTTCATCAAGAACAGGTCATGCCAGACCAATCTCATTTCTTTTTAACAACGTTGCTAGTCTGGTATATTAGGGGAAAGCTGCAGATGCAGTTTACCTTGAATTTTAATCAAGCATTTCACTAAGTTTCTCATGCTACTCTCATGGAAAAAGATGGAAGACTCAGGCTAGTGATAGTACAATTAGGTGGAATCAGACTTATTTTAAGATCAAACTCAAGAAATACTCATTATTAGTGTGAAGTCAAATTGGAAGGAGTTCTCCAGTGGGATGCTCCAGAGATTACCCTTGGCCCATTGCTGCTTAACATATTTATCAATGGCAAAGGCATAGATGGCATGCTCATCAAATTTCCAGATGATGTAATTCTAGAAGGCATAGCCAACCCACTGAATGGCAAAGTAAAGATGCAAAAAGATCCTGACAGGCTAATGCATTGGGCCAAATCTAATAAAGTAAAAACTCAGTAGGCATAGTTGTAAAGTTTTAAGTACATGATGGGGAGGTATGATTAGCAGTGGTTCATTTGAAAAGTATCTGAGGTGTTTTAATGGTCTACATTACTGTTGTTCAGTTGTTTTCAGTCATGTCTGACTGTGACTTCATTTGGGGTTTTCTTAGCAAAGATATTATAGCGGTTTACCATTTACTTTTTCATCTTATTTTACAGATGAGGAAACTGAGGGTTAAGTGACTTGCCCAGGGTCGCATACATAGTGTCTGAAGTCAGATCTGAAATCAGGAAGGGTCTTCCAGGATCAGCACTCTGTCCACTATGCTGCAGAGCTGCCTTTTAATGATCCATGGGCTGAATCATGGTGTGATGTGGTGAATGAGATAGTGAATGCCACCTCAGACTACATCAAAAAAAAGGCATTAATGAGAGTTTGACTGTCCCTTGCTCTGATCAGATGATAACTGGAGTATTATATTCATTTCTGGGCATCACATTTTGGGGAGACAATTGGAGGAAATCCAGAGAATTGAAGCCAGAATGGTGAAACATCTTACCATGCTGTATGAGAACAGGAAGAAAGAGCCAGAGATATTTAGTCTTGGGGAGGACATAGTAGTAGGCTTCAAGCTGCCGTGTTTTGAACCTAGAAGCAGAACAAGGAACAAGAGATATTAATTGCAGATGAGTAAATTTAGGCTTGATTTAAAGAAAAAGTTGCTAGAATTAAGAGCTGTCCAGAATTAGAATGTGTTGCTTCGAGAAATAGTGGGGTCCCTCTCACAATCTTCAAGAAAACACTGGATGACACTTTTTGGGAATGATGAGGGAGGACTGCGAGTAGATTTTATTCAGGCATAGGTTGAACTAAATGATCTCTGAGGTCACTCCTAATTCTAAGATTCTGATGTCTTGTGAAAACCAACTATCCCAGGCAAAGTAATAGTTGACAGTGATTGTCTCATAAGGGACTAAACACATACATCTCATGGTTTTCCCAAATGGGACAGATTTATGAACACCTCTTAAAAAGATAATGGAGGCAAAAATACCACCCTGTTTTGAAATCCAGCACACTAAGCTACCAAGGTATATTAATTTTCTTCATGCCCATCCTACCTCCAGTGTTTATTCTGAATTTTGACTCTTCTGAAGAACAATTGCACATATACACAAAATAATAACCATAGATATCAACCAGTTTTCAGTGTACAATAGAGAATTATCCTATCTATAACCACACCATCTTCCCTATTGAAGCTAATTATCTTCACCCTTCACAATGGTGGAACCCTATAATGCTTGAGTCTCTCTTCACCCCCACCCTCAGAATATCCCACAAAGGACATGGAACAATGGATTTATTTGTTCTAGCCACTGTTCAATTAGTTTGGAGTCCAGACATTTCCAAGAAAACCCACCCAACCTGCAATTGCTCTCCCTTCCAAAGCTCACATTTCAGCCCTGATAAATGGAAGAACTTAATCCAGTCTCTATCAGATCTAAATCAGAACATTTTTCCCCCTTTGCCATTTTAAATTATCTCTCAGCTGAGCCCCAGACTGAGTAATTCAGAGTTAATAGGATATGAAAGTCATGGTCCGTAGAGTGATTGCAGGTACCGAGCCAGAGGCAAAAGAAGATTTATCCTCTTGGAACCCACCTGGACTGAAAAGGGTGATAAATCAATAGTCTGTTGATAGCTCTCCTCCTGCTGCAAGCTTATCATTCCTGTTGATCAGAACTCTCATCTTACAGACCCAGAGACTGGAGAAGAATGGTAATTGTCAGATTGGCACCATGGGATAGGAAGGAGAAATGTCTTTGGAACATAGGATTTTTGAACTGGAAAGAACCATAGAGCCATGTAGTCCACTCCATCCTAATTTTACAGACAAGTAAACTGAGACCTAGATAGAAGAGAGGATATGTTTGAAATCACACAGCAAATAGATGACACAGATAGGGTTCTAGCCCAGAACTATAGAATTGGAGAATTGTAAGCAACATCATTTGGCCTCAATCTATCCCCCAAAGGAATCATTCTAACACACTCAAATAGTTATCCAGATTCTGTTTCAAGACCTTCCAGCCCATTCAACTTTACGGGAAATTTGCTTCATCTTTGGACAGCTCTAAAGGCATTTTCCTGAAGACTGAGTTGAAATTTGCCTTTCTGCAACATTTTCTCATTCTCTTGGTGTGGCATCTGGTACCAACTGGAGCAAATTTAATCCTTTCTCCACATGAGAACCTTTGAAATACTTGAAGACAGCTATAATGTATCCCCTTTGTCTTATCTTCTTTTGGCTAAATGTCTCTAGTTCCTTTAACTGATTCTTAATAACATAGATTCAACACCCTTCATCATGTTGATTGCCCTCCTTTGAGCACTCACCAGCTTACCAATGGGTTTCTTAGACTCTGGTCCCCCAAACTGAATATGAGTCTTATAGCTCCAAATCTCCTATACGATAACCACCTCCCCAACCCTTTGCCTCTTTTGACTTGTGGGTCTACTTTGAAATTTAGTTTTTAAAATCCATTCTCTAAACCACAGAAAGTTGGGCTTTCTTTACAGTTTGATTCTCTGAGGGTTAGTGAAGATCAGAAAGACTTTGGACTCACCCCTGGAAAGTTGGGACTCTTGCTTATGGTCAGTACTAATGGAAGGAAAGAAGAAGAGATTACACATTTCTCTAAGGTGGTCATTTCCACTAATCTGATCTTCAACTTATGTTAGATTCTCCTAAATGCTTCTTATTAAATCTCAGAGTTTTGATCTTAGCCCCAATTCTAAGAGCCATTTTTTAGGGATCACAAACTGTCTTGAAGAAATTCTCAAGATGATTGAGTCCAAACCCTCTGGGGTTACCTTGTATTTTTTTTAACCTTTTAAGGAAGAAACTTGGTCCTGGTGGATTCAGTGATTTCCCAAAGAACACATCCCTAATAAGTGATGGAGGTAGATAATTTAATCTCTCCTCTTTTCTCCACTCTAACCACAATCATCATTTTCTAGGCCCTCATCTCCTCTCACCTGTCATGTGCCTGCCACAGAACATCCTGATGTGTTTTCCCTCATCTAGCCTCTCCCTTCTCCATCCATATATTCCCTCTCCTCATCCATATTCCACATAGATGTCTAACTGATGTGCCTAAGTCATACATCTGACTAAGTCACTCCCCTGACCAAGAACCTTTGGTGGCTCTCATTGTCTATAACAGTAGTAACAAACTCAGATGGAAACATTAAAACATTTACGAGGATCCCTGTGGACTTAATATTAACTTTTAGTTTTAAAATGTAATGTTATTTCTATTTCACTCTATTTATTTTGATAAACATTTCCCAATTACATTTTAATCTGGTTCAGACCACACTCAGAAGTACTGTGGGCTGCATGATGCTCAATGGCCATGGATTTGATACCTCTGATAAAAGAGAAAGTCCTGTTTGGCATTTAAAGCCCTTCATAGACTGGCTGTACCCTATCTTTCCAGCATGTCTGCATGTTATTCCTCCCCTTACAAATTCTGCATCCAGACAAAGTGTTCTGTTTTCAGTTCTGTTCTCTTGACATTCTATCATCTCTTTCCATGTGTTTGCACAGGCTTAGATCCATGCCTTAACATGCATTTCCTCCTCCCTTCGGACTCTTGGAACCCTTAGCTCTCTTCAAAGCCCACTTAAGCTCTACTTCCTTCAAGAGGCCTTCCCTGATTCTCTCAGTCCTTACCTTATATCCTGTATTACTTATTTGTGAACATATTGGACCCCTAGTAGAATGTAAACTTCTTGAGGGTAGAGGTTATCTCTCTTTTGTGTTTACATCCTCAATGGAGTTTAGCACCAAGGAAGTACTTAAGAAGTCCTTACTGATTGATCGATTGTTATTGCATCTTAATCCGATCCTCTTCCGCCCTCTATAATGCTGCCTCTGCATTTCCACAGCACAAGCAGACAGGGTCACATATTTGTACTCAGTTAAGCCTTCTAGAAGGAAGGTGAAACATTCACTGCAGTCACCAAATGTCCTTTTCCCAAGCACCCAAAAGTTCCTGGAGGTATCCATTCAGCATATGTCCAGCCTGACCAAACTCCTGCTTCTAGAAAAAAATCCCTTAAGTAGGTCAGCCTTTCTTGTCTCTCACATGGAACTTTGGGTTACAGTTCAGTTTGGTCCCTCAGGTCTAAGGTCTTGAAAGGCTTAAGAGAGAATCCAATGTGGTTTTAAAAAATAATACCAAGTGGTATCTGCTTTTTGCAGCAAAATGATGCTGGCTTTCCCCCAAGTTCCTGACAACACACTCTCTGATGAGACATTGTATTGTTGCAGTCAGTGACATCCCACAGAACATTTAAGGAGCTGCATTCCTAGGGTTCTGTCAGGCACCTTCATCAGGCATCCTTTTCAGAACTAGGCTTTGTTTACTCATGCTTCAGTTCCAGCAAATGCTCTTCCTTTTAACAGTGTGTTTGGTGATTGTAAATGCTGTGATAGTTGCATGCAGAAACCCTCTACTTTACACGGACTAATGTATTTATTTGGAAAATCATCATTCCCTGCTCTGGATAAGATGGAGCTCTGCTCACTAAGAATGCCCTGTGTGCTTTCCCAGAAATGTCTCAACCTTTATCTCTCCTCCTGGCTGTAAATATGTCCAGGCTGACAGCTCTGTCTTTCAATATGTTATCCAAGAGCAGAAAACCTGTCCCTAGAGAGCCCATTAGGTGGCTTGTCTCTATCACTAGGCTTTAAATAAGCCCCTCTTCTCTTCCTCCTCTCACCACCCCCCACCAACTATCAGAGAGCCTGGCCACTTGTGGTTTCGGGAAAGTCACTTACGATCATTGAATTAAGGAGCTGGAAACTCAGAAAATGTGTAGCTCAGTCCCTTAGCATCACAGGGCTGGAGCTGGAAGGGACCTTAGAGCCCTTAGAGCCCAATTCCTTTATTTTACAAATAGAAAACTAAGTCCAGGGAATTACTTGCTCCAAATGATGATGTAAGAAAGAAGATTTGAAATACAGATCTCCTAGATGCAGATTCAGCTCTTTTCAACCTGTTCAACTTAGGGTTCTCATCTTCTTTTTCTTTGTCCTGCTTCTCGTCATAGCATTTTGAACAGCATTGCTTAAAATAAGAGGTTGAGAATTCCCAAGTAAAGCAATCAATCAATCAACATTTATTAAGCAACTTCGAGGTGCTGGGCACTGTGCGAAGTGCTGGGACACAAAAAGAGGCAAAAGCCAGTTGCTGTCCTGAAAGAGTTTACCATCTACTGGAGGAGACCACATGCAAGCAAATATATACAAAACAAGCTACATACAGGATAAAAAGGAAGTAATTAACAAAGGAAAGGCCCTAGAATTAAGAAGAGTTGGGGAAGACTTCCAGTAGCGGAAGATATTCAGATCTCCTGAGAGGACCTCATTTCCATTCTAGCATGAGTATGATGTTTGGATCAGTGCTTGAGGTGGTGTTTCCCTCACAGCTTGCCCATCTCCACATAGATTCCAGCTGTCACCAAGCAGAGAATTCATGCTTTCTTACATCCGGAAGACCTTTTGCCCAGGGCTTTCCACATGGCCCTGTAATCATGGGCCTCAGGTGGCTGAGTGGATAGAAAAACTCTTAATAGCCTCAGTATCATGCAGCAGAATATTGGATCCCTGCCCCCCAGCTAGGAATGGAGAGATGAGAGAAGGGGATGCATGTGCTACATCTTGTTATAACTTACGGACTGTACCTGATCAGAAAGTGGCCTGCCTGAGACCATCACAGTCCCTGACACAGAGACAAGAGAGCCAGATTCAGAGAGGGAGTTAAGGTCTTTATTCCTCAGCCCATACTGGCCAGATTTACCACCAGTGGGTTCCCCTAAGCTGGTTAACCCATAAAAACAGTGCCAATTGAGATTCAGCATGGTGTAGTAGATAGAGCTTCAGGCTTAAAGTCAGGAAGACCTGGTATGAACTTAGAGTCAGGAAGACTCCTACCTCAGTCATTTACTAACTCTAGAGTCCAAAGCAAGGCACTTTGTTTTTCAGCCTCAGTTTACTCCTCTGTAAAGTAGGGATAATTATAGCTGTACCACTTTCCTCATGTAATTACATGATGATCAAATGAAATAACATATGTAAATTGCTTTGATAACCTTAAAACCTTATATAAATGTTAATTATTAGAAGTGGAAGCCAATTAATGAAACAAGGTTTATAATCTTTCTCTCTCTTCTCCTCCCCAATGATACCCACAAGTTTCATACCTTACAGTCTTTTCTCATATCCTCTGCTCTCTCTCCAACCTGCCATGAAATTCTCCATTTCGGCCGATTCCTACCTCAATAGGGGAGAAGGAGCTAATGCATGTGCATATTAAATCTTAAAGTTACTAGAGAATATTTTGCAGTTAGCTTTTCTCTCTCTGAAGCTGTTTACATCTATATATTCATCTATCCATCTATCTACCTATCTACCTATTTTTTTTATTTTTAGCAACAACTATAATATTTCTTGCCATTATCATTTTCCATTTCTTTCTCCTCTCCTCACTAGGGCTCAAGACCCAGAGTCATCTGCTCTTGGAATGTTGCTACATAACCTGCCAAACAAAGGCAGAAAAAGCAATGAAGGAGTCTTCCGGATTTCCTTTAAGCCCCCAGGTGGGTCATCAGACTTCATAACCTTGAATTTGGGCTGGTTCTTGGCCAAACCTACCTTGACCTATCCCAACCTCCCCTCAGTCAAGTTAACCTGTTGGCAAAGCACAGTGGTAAGGAGCCAGGGTGCTGAGAATGACAGTAGTAGAGCTGGAATTAGAACTCAGGTCTTCAATTTCCTGGTCTTATGATATCCTTACTAACTCAGACTATTGCTTGTTAAATCACTGTGTCCATGGGTCACTGAGCCTCAGTAATAGCATCTTTAACATGGGGATTACTTCACCCACCCACCTATTCATCCATTCATCCATCCATTCCCTCAGCAAACATTGTGTAAGGAACTGCAGAAGATAAAAAGATGAAAGAATACTGAGTCCCAGCCCTCACTGAGTTAATAGCCTATTAACTATAATAATAATGTTTTTACTATTTATCTCCCTCACAGGGTTATTGTTAGAACTGAGAGATGGGCAGTTAGGTGACACAGTGGATAGAGTATTGGGCCTGGAGACAGGAAGATGTGAGTTCAAATCTAGCCTCAAACCCTTAGTAACCGACTGTGTGACCTGGGGCAAATCACTTTCTTCAACTATAAAATGGGGATAACAATAGCACCTACCTCCCAGGGTTGTTGTGGGAATAAATTGAGATAACAATTGTGAAATGCTTAGCACAGAACCTGGCACACAGTAAGAGCTATATAAATGTTAGCTATTATCATTAATTAATGAGTGAAAATGACCTATGTGTGTGAACTATTATTTTAATTCTTGATAATGAGATTTTGTCTGTACGTACGCACAAATCTGGCAAGCCATATTCATTCCCCTGTTCTTCCGAGAAGAAGGGAGCACAACTCCCTCCTCCCTCCACCCCCTACCCATCCCTTTAGCATTTCTGGATGTAGATGGGCTCCCTGGATCTGAGGATTCTTCTTTAAGTCAGTGGCCTCTTTTCAAAATGGGGACAACGTAGCCTCTCATTATTTCTCCTGATTCTTCCCTTGGCTTAAACTGCTCGATCTGCCAGGTGGCTGGCACAGTCCATTTGTTGCCAAACTTCCCCCAAATCTCATTCGTTCCCTAATCCCCTTAGCAGCTTCCGATGGCTTCCATTCCTGGGTAGGGCTAATTGAGAAGGAGCTGTTCAGCACGGCAGGGAAGGCTCACACAGACCTGCAGCAGTCGGGGGGTCGGGTACTGGGGGCCTTGATTACCTCCCTCCCCTGCTTGGCCAGCAGCCGACAGACCCCAGCAGGCGAGGGGAAGCCCGAGGGGAGAGATTGCCTGGAGCCCAATCTTGCCTCATTCGCCGTCTTCAATTTCACTCTTCTTCCTATTACTCCTCTGGAAAATTCCCTTACAAAACAGAGCAGATGGTGCTGGGGTTCAGGGACCTTGTAGTGCAGTGGCATTACTGTGCGGGCTGCTATGGGAGGTCTCTTAATGGAAAAAAGAGAAAATGAGAGGGGATGGTTTGGGAGGTCAGGAGGAAAGGTAGCCGTGGGAGCTGGAGGAGAAGAACCCACCTCCTCTCTCAACACCAAGGGTGCTTTTATTCTGCCCATTGTCTTAGTGCAAAGGGAGATGATTTTCTTTTGACCTATCTTAGAGCATGGCTTCTTTTGGGTTGTAACATTTGCTTAGGCATATATCATTTGCCAAATATTTATTAATCACTTCCCGCATGGACTGTGTTGTGCTAGCTTCATGCCTCATGGAGTTCTCTCTGTCTTCATCAAAGGGTTTTGTAACACACATTCTGCCTATTCATGAGAATGTCATAGGAGGTCAGGAACACATGAGATCAGATCCTTTCTCTGATACTGGCTATGTGACCCTGCGTAAGCTCCCAGTACTCCCAGATGACACTCTTAAAACTGCAAATTACAGATGTATCGCTGAGCTCCATCTGTGGAAAGAGTTTCCACACCACTGAAGTCCTCACACTAGAGAAATAATAGGTTTGGACCAAAACAAAACAAAACAAAAAATCCCCAAAGTCTTCAAATCTGATGGACAAAAAACTTGGAAGTAGAAGGTACCTTGGAATCCAATCATTTTACAATTTTTACATTTTACAAATGATGAAACCGAGGGCTAGAAAGGTTATGTGACTTGTCTGAGCTTGCACAACTCTTAAGTAGCAGAGGCAGGATCCAAATCCAGGTCTTCTGACTCCAAATCCAATCTTCACTTCATTGTGCTTCCACTGACAACCCCAAGTGGACTAAATACTCATACAGTTCTCTTTTTCACTGCCCATTCAAATGGATCTATAGGGAGGCAAGGATGATATTTCAGGCCCACTTACCACAGGACCCACTCTGCTCTATGAGTAGCTCATAGGATCATAGATTTAGAACTGAAGGGGACCTTAGAGATCATCTAATCCTTAATAAATGCTCATTGATTGATGGATGGATTGAAGCTTGGAGTGGTAAAGTGATCTCTCTAAGGTCATATCATCAATGGTCCTCATTGATGCCATCATTTTAGAGAAGAAAAACAGACACCTTGAAAAGTGAAGTGATTTGTCTGTAGTCACACATACAGCAAAATGTTGGAGCCAGGACTGGAAGGGTTGCATCATTCCAGCACTCTTTTTGCTTTATTAGGTTGTATCTCTTCTTGCTTTGATTGAGCTGTAAAATGAATCATTTTGAAGTTACGCCTCCAAGATTCAGGTCCCTTCCAATCCTATTTCTTAAAAGATCATCTTGTCCAATGACCTCATTTTTGAAAATGAAGAAATTGAGGAATTGAGGGAGTAAGAGAGGTGGGGCTAGAACCCGAGTCTCCTTATTCCCAGTAAGGTAAATACATCTTTATCTAACTGCTTCCCTGCGATAGATGCTATGGGAGACAAAAATAGAAATTGAAAAACCAATCCTTGCCTACAAACTGCTTATAATTGAGTTGGGGAGACAAGACACATTGTTCCCAATCTGGCATGACAAATAGTTTCCTGTGTGCAAATGGATTGCCAAGACCAGGAGTCTATTTAAATAATAACTTACATTTATATACTGCTTGAAGGTTTACGAAGTATTTTCCTTACAACAACCCTGTGAATTAAGTATTCTTGCCCCTGTTTTTTTTTTTTTTTTTTTTTTTTTTACAAATGAATAAGCTCCAGTGACTCCAAATTACCTCCAGGATCAAAAAAAAGTGCTCTACTTGGCATTTAAAGTCTTAGCCTCTTCTTACCTTTCTAGTCGTACTTTAATCCCCTCTATGCATTATATGCTCCAGCTACAATGACAGATTTGCTCTCTCTCTCCCTTCTCCCTCTCCCTTCCCCTCTTTCCTTTTCTCTCTCTCCTTTCCTCTCCTCCCTCTCTCCCTCTGTGTATGTGTGTCTCTTTTTCTCCCTCCCTCTCTCCCTCTCTCTCCCTCTGTCTTTCCTTCTTCTCCCCATCTCTCTTTTCATCTTTCTCTATCTCCTTCTTTCTCCCTCTCTCCCCCTCTGTCTCTCTCCTTATCTCTCTTTTTATCTGTCTGTCTGTCTCTCTCTCTCTCTCACACACACACACACACACACACACACACACACACACACACACTGAAACACCTCCCTCTACCTCTTGATTTGGTGATTTTGTACTGGCTCCCTCTCTTCTAGAATTCTTTTCTTCCTCTCCTCTGCCTTTTGATTTCTCTGACTTCCTTTAAGACTGAGATCAAATTACATTTTCGCAGGAGGTCTTTTTTTTTAGCCCTCCCCCAGCTGCTATTGCTTTCTCTCTGAGATTAACTTTTATATACTCTATAGATCTTGTGGGGCAGCTAGGTGGGTATAATGGATGGAGCACCAGGCCTGGAGTTAGGAAGACCTAACTTCAAATCTAGCCTCAGACATTTACTAGCTGTGTGACCCTGGGCAAGTCACTTAGCCCTGTTTGTCTCAGTTTCCTCATCTAGAAAATGATCTGGAGAAAGAAATGGCAAACCACTCTAGTACCTTTGCCAACAAAACCCGAAAGGTAGTCATGGAGTGTTGGACACAATTAAACAACCACCACAACAATCAACGCCAAGACTCTAATCCATGTTTCTTGTTTCCAAGTCCAGCATTCCTTCTGTGATTCCATTTTGCTTCTATAAGCATAAGGGCATGTGAGCAGATCTATTCAGTCAACCTTCACGTTAGGACTGGGTAATTGGATGAGGAGAGCACAGAGAGGGACATGTAAATTGACTTCTATTGTCTGTAGAGTTGAGGTAGGATGAAGTCTTCTGGTTGGCTCTGAAAGCCTTCCACCACCTGACCCCTGCCTCTTTTTCTGACCAGAGGTAGCTAGCTGGAGAGATAGTGACAACACTGGGCCTGGAGTCAGAGTAGACCTGAGATCCAACCCAGCCTCAGACACTTACCTGGGTGACCACAGGCAAGTCAATTCTCCCTTGTCTGTTTCAGTTTCCTCCATTGTACAATGGGGATGATAATAGCACCTATTATCCAGGATTGTTGTGAAGATCTTATGAGGTAATCATTGTGAGGTGCCTAACACAGTGACTGGTACATAGTCCTGTATGTATATTAGCTATTGCTGTTATTATTAAAGTGCTTAGGGAGCTGTCTGGCACACAGTAGGTGCTTAATAAATACTTGTTTCCTCCTTTTCTTCCTTTCTCACATATATGACCATCAACATCCTCCCTCCTGATTCTGTACAACCTTTGACTAAGCAAGGAAGCAGAATCCTGGGTTTGAGAAGTCCAGAAAGCAATAAGAAAGTATGGCAGATGCGGTGTACAGAGTAAAGCAGCAAGTTCAAAGCTTTCAAGGTTGGGTAAGCACTCTCTGTAGGGCCAGGTAGGTGAACAGGGACTAATGGGCAGAGAGGTTAGGGGTACTAACCCAAGCTGTGCTAGGTCAAGATCCAAACAAAGCTGAGATTTCTTTTCTTAAAGCAGAAGCTTAGCCCCTCTACCTTGGTTTGCTCTTCCTACTCTGACGAAAGACAAAGGCTGCTCAGGCAGGGGCATGGTTAGATGGAGTTACTGTGCTAATATATGCATTACAGCCCATGGCCATGGCTTCATGGTTTCTCCTTCAAAGAAATTGCTGTGACTTAATGAAGTAACATTAGATAAAAGGGTTTGTCTCCTCAAATCTCCTCACCAAGAAGTCTCACAAAAGCACTTCAAAGTTTTACTGGTACCAATAAAAAAAAATTATGGTTGAAAAGTTTTATTCATAATTTCATTAAATAAACTTGCCTTCTTTGTGGGAAAGGGTTCTACTCAGCCTTTACATGAGAACAGCAATAATCTCTTATATGAGTATTGGATTTTACCATTGACCAAGTTCTTCCTCAGATATTATCTCATTTGAATCTCCCAGAATACCTTGGAGGGAGGCAAGACCTCAGAGGTGGGGATTAGATCCTGACTCTGATGTTTATGAGCTCCTTGCCCATAGGCAAATGCTTCCTTTCCCGGAACCTCAGTTTTCTCATCTGCAAAATGGAGATAATGCTCAGGTCATCCTAGTCCTTTCTGTGAGGTAATATGGTATGATGAGTAGAGATCTGGCCTCTGAACTAGGAAGATTCGGATTCCAGTTCTTTCACCCTCACGTACTGGCTGTATGATCCTGGGCAGGTTACTCCTGCCCTTAGGCAAATCTCTAAGATTGCATAAACTGCAAAAAAATACAGGCCTACATCTGAGAGTTCCCTATACCAATAAAATCATAGGGCCAGCACCTAATGTAAATTTCAGAGTTTTTGTATGGTTGAAATAAGATAAGCCATATAAAGTGTCTTGTAACTATGAAGTACTTGCTATGTGAATGTGAACTATTTATTGTTAGTATGATTCAAAGCTGCTATTTGATCATGGCTGATGAGTGGATGCAATAATGTTTTGAGGCATTTCTCCTCCCAAGGCTGCTTGCATAGTAGGCAAAATGGTATAATGGAAAGTGGTGGATTTGGGAATCAAGAGAATCTTGATTAGAACCTCAAACTATGTGGCTTTGACCTGATCTCTTTACCTCTCCAAAAACTCAGTTAATCAATCAACAGACATTTATTAAGCCCTTGAGGACTCAAAGAAATGGTTGAATCCCCAATAAAGAGGATGTGGAAAATTGCTGATTGTCTATAACCAAGAAGCTCAATCCAATGAAAACACAAGTTGGATCAAATGAGAAACAGAAAGCTCATGTTTGGCAGTACTCCAACCTCTGTGCAAAACTGGAAAGTGTCATGACAAAATAAGATCCATAATTATTGACTTTGATTCTTCACAGTGGCACATGAATTACTAGCAAAGCACTTTACTAGCTTCCTCTCAAAAGTAAGCCTGATTCCACTTCCCTTAAGAGAAGACCTCACAACTCAACTTCCAGTGACCTTTCCAAATATAGCCCGGCTATGTGTTTATGTGCTTTACAGAAAACATTCACAGCTGGTATCACACATACACATCCTCAGCAAAACTAAGGACACAGAAAAAAATAGTATATATTACATGTAATTTGGGGAAAATTATTATTTAAAAAAGAAAACAATATATTCACTAAAGAGCATAAAAAAGGTATTTCAAGAAGTCTCAGGAAGTAGAAAGAGCAACTTATTATTGGTTGAGTAATTATTGAAGAAGCTTCGTCAAAGGACCATAACATTTACCCTGTCTTTATTGATGACTACAGAACTCTTGATTCAGTTCCACAATCTTAGAGTATTCATGTCCTACAAAATGTATAAAATGGACCCAAGTATAGTGAGAATGCAAGAGTAGTTAATGCCCACAAGGAAACTTGTTCTCTGTGTAGTACATGTCTCTATCACAGTGGCAAGAACAATTATTATAAAATGTGACATTTTCAGGGAGGCAGTTTAAGTCCATTATTTTTGTCTAGCCTGAAGTTCACTGTCATCACTCCTAAACAGAGTTAAGTATGGTTCCTAAGTTAAAAAAGTACTTGAACCAATCTGATTAATCGCTTGATGTATATGGATGACATCAAGCTATATGGATCCACTGAAAAACACATTAAATAGCTCCCTAATGCCATGGAATCTTTTCCCAATGATATCAAAATGTCATTTGGCTTGGATAAGTGTAAAATTCTTAATGTGTGCCAAGGAAAGATAGAGATGGAAATCTCCAAGCTTGAATCCAGAGATAGAATTTAGCCAATGGATGGAAGACATACTTACAAATGTGTTGATCTCCTCCTGGCAAGACAGATTGAGCATAAAGCTATCAGGGCAAACTGTGGCTTTATATGTCAAGAGACTTACTGGGATTCTGAAATCAAAGCTCAATGAGCAGAAAACATTTGAAAGAATTAATACCTATGAATACCTATCTTAATGTGAACTTTCCAAATTGCAAAATGGACTATTATAGGTCTGGAAAGTATCCTAAAAATCCTTATGGTATTAATAAAACACAGGACTCATTGTCCTAATGCAACTATAGGAAGATGAATGCTTCCTTGGCAAAAAGGAGAAACAGGATTGATAAACATTCTTAGAGTATATGATAAACAGGTAAAAAAATGTACAGAAATACTTTGTGAAGATTCAGACATCAGTCACACAGGCAACAGTAAAAGCAGAACAGGTACTTGTCATTGGTATGTCAAATTTACCTGAAAATGGTTCATCCTTGAATTATTGCTCATCTTTTCTTTATGAAGAGACCCAGTGACATCATGGGCGATGTCTTCACTTGGGCATGAACTGGATTTGAGTGAGGCAGACTTGTACAAAAGTCTCACTCACTCTTTCAGTCATTGATGTAAGACAAAAGTTGAGATGACTTGGTGATGGCTTGGCATGTAGTAGATGACTTTGGCATCTTTGATGTTTGGCCATGTTCTAAGTGATCCACAGTGTCTGCTCCAGTCACCTTCATGGCTGTTGGAACAAATTCTCATCTTCCCATTCCATAGGGGGAAGTCTTCACATGCTTGGGGTAGACATCCCCCTAACACACCAGTGCATTTGAGGCCTGTTGGTTACCCTCAACCTGGTTTAGCCCATCTGCTAAGACAAGTTTACCAAGTGTGGCTGCTTCACATGCTACAGCTTCTTGGAGACTATGAAACAGCTGAGATTCAAGAGCAGAATTGAATCCTCACTGGACACATGTACATAAACATAACTAAGAATATATCCACAAAGAAGGATCAACCACATGGCTAAGCCTTGAGGATTTGTTTATGGAAGTAGTATTTTATGATGGCAATTCATGACTAGATCACAAGAAATTAGAGGATTCTTTTTAAAGAGGCTAGATCAACGCATATCATGAAAGAAAAGAGTAGAAACTTTGCAACACATCGCTGAAGGCTGTGGAAATTTAGCATATACTAAATTCCCAGCAAGGCATGACTTGGTAGGTAGCATTATATATCAGAAGCACACTGTTTCTCTTGGACTGTAAAATGCCAAATCTCCACACTACTAATATTGACATTAAAATCCCCTGGAGAGCACATCCAATAAATTGTACCGGAACCAGGGGATTATCACAGACTTAACTGTTGCCTATAATTGCCTACATGTAATTCTGATACAAGGACTTGTTGGTAAATGTTTGACAACTGCAAATGATACTTTTAAATTTAATCTGCATTATTATTATTTTCTCCATCACTTTCTTAAGTCTAGACAATCAACAAAACAATAAATCAAGCCTTGATTTGACGTATTTGCCTCTTTCCAAAGTATAAATCCTCACACTAAAAAATTTGCAATCTATTTTTCAGAGCTGGGTTGAGCTGGCTCCAGCACATGCCATGATGGTACATAAAAATTTAAGAACAATGCTTTAACTGCTGTTCCTGTGCCAAATAGTGCTCATCTCAAAGCTACGTGGAAAGAAGAGCTCTCAAAGTTTAAAATCTAACAGAATAAATCGAAGTCATATGTAAACAGAATGAATTATATATCATTTCTCTCATCCTGTTTGTTACTAGAGCTGTAGCAAGGGTGCTTTCAGTTGAAACTTATAGAAGATGCTTAGAGCCTGGCACTTTGATTCAAATAACAAAGCAGTTATTTTATTTACCTATGTAAATAATGTGAAATAAAAGAGAGGAGCAGGACAGTGACCCAACCTAAGCCCATTTCTTTCTTAACTCCACTGAAAAAAGAACAAGATGATGGTGATGATGATGATGATGATGATGATAGAAAGCAAGAAGGATTCAAATTTCTACTACATATCAGGCCCTATGCTAGGTAGTTCACATTGTACATATATTGTCTCATTTGAATTTTTAATTACTCTGTGAGGTAAGTGCTGTTCTTATTTTTTTTTTTTACAGGTAAGGAAAGTTGGGTTAAATGGCTTAGTAGACAGAATGATACAGTGGAACAAATATTGAATTTGGAGCCAGAACCTGAGTTCAAATCCCAACTCTATCACTGTGACCATGATCACTGAACTTCTCTGAACCCCAGTTTCCTCATTTTCAAATTGAAGTGGTTGGACTAGATGATCTTTAAGGAATATTCCAGCTCTACATCTATGATTTTATAACCTTTCTAGGATCACATAACTAGTCAGTCCCTGAGCGTGGCTTTGAACTCAGGGTTTTCTTTTGTTTTGCTTTTTGACTCCAAGTTCAATGCTCTATAATGATATTGTACCTTGGACACATTTCACATTTGAAATGGTTAATACTTTATATGGGATGTAAGTTACAAATCAGGCCAAACTGTGGCCCCAGTGATCTAATCAAAAAAAGGAAAAACTCTCTTAGATGGTGGCAATAGATTTGAATGATGGTATCCTTTAATTTGAGGGGAATCTGGGAGGTTTTTTAAAAATTATGTTAAGCCCTTGTTAGCCTCAACTGCTTGTACTGTAACTGGAATTTGCCCATGCTATTTTTTTAATGTTCAAATTTAAGAGAGAAAGAATGTAGGGATTTAAGATTTCTTACCTAGGGGAGGCAGCAGTGTATCTTTACACAGAGCATTCATTCTGGAGTCAGAGCACCTGGGTTCAAATCCTATGTATGACACTTGTTACTCTATTGCTACTGATATATCAGTCAACTTCTTTGGCTTTTGGTTTCCTAATCTTTAAAATGGCCAGTAGACTCCCAGATATTTTATAGTGTCTACCGTAACTTTAACTGGGATTTCTCTTTCTATCTCTTTCTGTTGGGCTTTGTTAGTAACATATAGAAATGCAGAAGATTTTGTAACCTGCAACTTTGCCAAAGTTGTTAACTATTTCAAGTAGTATTTTACTAGATTCTCTAAGTATATCATCATATCATCTGCAAAGAGTGGCTATCTATAATCATATGAAAAAATTCTCTAGTTCACTATTGATTAGAGAAATACAGATCAGAACAATGCTGAGGAGCAGCATCACACCTATCATATTGGCTAACATGACAAAACAGGAAGATGATAAATGTTGGAGAAAATGTGGGAGAGTTGGAACACTAATTCATTGCTGGTGGAGCTGTGAACTGATCCCACCATTCTGGAGAGCAATTTGGAACTATGGCCAAAGGGCTACAAAAATGCACATACCCTTTGACCTAGAAATATCACTTCAAGGCTTGTATCCCAAAGAGATCATAAAAATGGGAAAAGGTCCCACATGCACAAAAATATGTATAACAACTTTCTTTGTGTTTGTCAAGAACTGGAAATCGAGGAGATGCCCATCAATTGGGGAATGACTGAACAAGTTACGGTATATGAATATAATGGAATACTATTGTGCTATAAGGAATGATGAACAGGAGGATTTCAGAGAGGCATGAAAAGACTTACATGAACTGATGCTGAGTGAAAGGAGCAGAACATTGTCCATAGTAATAGCCACAGTGTGCAAGGACTGCTTCTGGTAGGCCTAGACCTTCACAACAATACAAGGACCTAAAACATTCCCAAAGGACTCTTGAGGAAAAATGCCATCCACATCCAGAGAAACAACTATGAAGTCAGAATGTTCTCTTGTATTATGTTTTGTTTTGGTTAGTTTTTTTCCTCATGATTTCTCCCATTCATTTTAATTCTTCTATGCAATATGACTAATGTGAAAATGTGTTTAATAAGAACGTATGTGTAGAACCCATATAAGATTGCATGTAATCTCAGGGAAGGGAAGAGAGAGGGAGGGGGACAGAATCTAAGACTTATGGAAGTGATTGTAGAAAACTGAAAACAAATAAATTAATTTTAAAAAATTTTTAAAAATCAACACTAAAAAAAATGTTTAAAATGGAGAGGGGGTGCAATTGGACAGATAACCTCTGAAATAAATTCCAGCTCTTTCATTCTAGGCTTGGGCAGACTTGGAAGAAGCCAAGTATCTCTGAATATACCCACTAAGGAGCTGGTCAGTGTGATTGGGAATAAGCAGACCTGGGCTCTCATCCTGATTGTGCCTCCTAGAGTGAGCCCTGTTTTTCTTCTAGTGTCCTTTGGACCAAACAACCTTACAGTTCTTTGTATTAATTTTATTTGTATTTACTTTGTATATAATTACACAGAATGTTCTAAAAGCCTTAGTGCAGGTTAAAGGTAGTATAGATTAAAATTGCACTAAGACTTTTGGAGTACCCTCTATATGAACTCTTGGCTCCCTCATTTGAATGTAAGCTCCTTGCAAGTAGGTTCTGCTTCATTGTTGAATTTATATCCCTAGTATCTGGCACTTGATAATTAATTGAGATAGAATAAACAAAATAATAAATTAATAAGTATATAATATATATTGGTCAATAGATTGTTTTGGGCTTCAGTTTCCTTATCAATTAATTGAGTTATCAAGGATCATAGATTTAGGGTTGGCCCCTCATTTTTAGAGAGAAGAAAAAAGAGCCCTGTAGATTTGAAAGTAAATGTCTAAGTTCATATCGATCAGAAGTAAGAGAATTGTGCTTTGAAGCCAAGTATTCTGATTCCAAATCCAAAGTCCCTTTCACACTGCTCTGTGAGTTGGACTTGAGGATGTCTCAGAGCCCTTCCTATTTTAACTTCCTATGACTGATTTTAGAGCAATGATAAAAAACAATTAAGGCATATTCAATTTAGGGCTCTGACATCATGCCCTATTAGGGCTTCTGCCTCACATTAACCAAGCTGTGGTTCCATACAGGCTGTTTCAATGCAGCCTTTTCCTTAACTGTCTCTTCCAGATTGCATGGGAGACAAGATATCAGCTCCCCAGAGGCCTTTCCAGGAAACCAGATGAATTAATAAAGAGCAGAGTGATAGCACAGTCTGCTCGGTCTCCTGAGACTTTCAAGAGCTGCACAGGATTTCAACCAGTGGAGCAGAGGCATCTCTGGATGGTCCCCCACCCCATAGCTCTCTTGGGAAGGGTGAATTTGGGGAAAATGTCTGTGAACCTTTCTCAGGTGCGGAAACTAGAGGTCATAGGGCAGTCTGGGGAAAAAACAGTCGTTTGTCCTTAAATTAGACCAGCTACCAATCTGAGTATACTTTAAAAAAAAGGATGTATGAGAATGAATTCAAAGTTAGACAGCCTCTGTTTTGCATGCATAATGCTAAATAACCAGGCTGACTGGGTTTTTCATTCCTCCATTTGTTGTTCTTATACTATGCACAAATGGAGCTAGGATCTTCCCTTTCCCCTGTAGTCATTTTAGTCTTAAGCTTTTCTCATTGTATGATGTTGAGCAAGCTTTTTCCTTTCTCTGGATCTTGGAACTTATCTACTCCAGCCCCTTAATTTTATATTCCACATTTGACACAAGTGCTTTGAAAAAGTGAGCTGAGGTAAAGTGGAAAGATCATATGATGTAAAAGCAAAAGACTTGGATTCAAATCTCATCACTACTATATACTCTTTATGTGACCTTGGGCAAGTCACTTAATCTCCTTGGCCTCCATTTATTCTTCTGTAAAATGAGATGTTTGAACTAGATGATCTCCAGAGTCCCTTTTAGCTCTAAATCCAAAGATGTCTATGATTAGGAGGAATGTTGTTGAACAAGTTGCTGGAGGTTCTGGGAGTTATGGGGTAAGGTCTGATGAATGATGTTACTACCTATATCCCTAATGCTCCCCTCCTTTGCTGAGGGCCCACTCTGTATGCAGTGGTACATAAATGGGTTGGCATCCTTGAGGGAACTGCAAGAGAAGTGTTCGTCACTCACTAGGAAATGTCAGATGCTTCAGTCTCTGCATGCCTCTAATTGAAATCATCTCTGTCATTTACTTGTCAGGAATGACATGGCTTCTTCCCTAAATGAAACATTAGACACTGGCTTGACAGTTCCAGGTGAAAATTATTCAGCATCTTAATGGTTCACTGACAGAGCTGGCTATTCCCTTCTCAGCAGCTATTAACCTTGGTTTTGGAAGCCCCTCTCCATGGTGCTGAATTACAGGCTATAGTACCTTTGAAAGGATAACAAGGGCATGCATCTCCATAGGTAGGCTAACTCTAGTTTGGTCTGGATAGTTGTACTGATTAATAGCTAAGCAGTGTTAGATTAAGACCTTCTGGGGATCCAGCGAACCAGGACTTTTGGGCATTTCTTCAAAGCTTTTAATATTCAAGAAGTTATTTTTAATAGCTAAAATATAGAACTATTTTAAAAATAAAATTTAAACTTCAAACTATGAGCTCACACACAAAAAACCTTACTTTTGATATTTTAAAGTACTCATTAAAATTCTCTACCAAGAAAACATTTTTTTATTTTGTTTATGCAGGGAGTAGGGGCATATACAACTATATCTGGGCCCATGATGTCAAGGGACTCTGTGTCTATGGTGCAGCATGATTGTGTCAGGAGACATGAACTCTGTTTGGGACAAGAAGGCATCTGAGGCTGAGAAGAAAGTCATATGAAGAAAAGACTGCAATGGTAGCATCTAAGAATCTGGAAAAGTTCCTGGGTCCACATGGATCGAGAAGAGGTGAGACATTTCTGCTACAGAGAATACTCTGAGCAGAATTTAGGAACTATATGAGCCAATCTTCACCCAGTTTTGTCAGACTTTGCCACACTCAAAGTATACCTCTTTCCAGGGACTGCTTCTTATCTTTCCCACACTAATTCTTTCCTAGGAAATAACACCCTACTCCAGAGGTATATGCATAAAATTTGTCTACCCTACTCCTTTGTTGATTGTTTTAGTCTCAATTAAGAGTATCTCTTGAAAGTGCATGTTCCTTGTCACATCTTTAAGTCAGAAAAAAGCTAGGTTTAGATGGTTTTAGACAGTCCTAATTAAGCTGGGATAGAGGCTCAAGCTAACTGAGGTATAATCATTATCCAATACACCCTGCACTGAACTCAATAGTTAATGTGAATTCAGATTTGAATAGAATGTGACTGTTCAAGGAAATGAAGACTTCCTATTCACTCTCCTGTGCTATTTTCCACCTAGGATGATGATTCTCAAATCTATCCAGATGGCTTCAAACTCTTTGCCGATCTCCAATCTTGCATCTCTAACTGCCTTTCAGACATCTCAAAGTGGATGTCCAGTAGACATCTTTAACTCAAAATATTCAAAACAGAACTCATTTTTCTCCCCTCCCCCCCACCAAAATCCTCCCCACCTCTTACCTTTCTTATCATTGTGAGGGCCAACATCTTCCTCTTAGTCCCTCAGGCTCAAAATCTAGGAGTTATCCTGGGTTCCTCACTATCTCTCACCCCTCTCCTCAATATTCAATCTGTTGCCAAACCTATCAATTTCACTTTTGTAACATCTCTCTTATATAACCCCTTCTCTCTTCTGACACTGCCACCAGGTCTAGACTATTGAAATAACCTTCTGGTGGGTTTGCCAGCCTCCAGTCTCTTCCCACTCCAATCCATCCTTTCTATTCAGCCACTGAAGTGACTTTTCTAAAGTGAACACCTAACCATGTCATCTCTCTACTCAGTGGCTCTCTGTTGCCTCCAGAAGCAAAACAAAAATGCTCTGTTTGTCATTCAAAGCCCTCTATAACCTATTCCCCTTCTAACTTTCCAGACTTTTTAAACCTTACTTCCCTAACCCCACTTAATTTTAGTGCTTTTTCTCTGTTAATTGTATCCTATGTATCCTACATAGATTGAATGTTGTGTGCTTGCATGTTGTTTCCCTCCCCCAATAGATTGTAAGCTCCTGAGGGCAGGGACTGTCTTTATTCTCCTTTTATATATCCAGCAGTTTAATACGGTGGCTGGTATTGCTCTATTGATGCAATAGAACTGATTTGCCAAAGGTCACACAGCTGGTAAATGACTGAGGCAGGATTTAATCCAGGTCTTCCTGACACGAAGTGCCCTATCCACCACACTGTGCTGTCTAAGGTCCTTCCAAAACACTAAGCCTGGTATTTAGGGTTATATCTATAATTTCCATGGTATTTTTTTGTATGACAGAGGTAACCCCATTGAAGCTTAGGAACAAGTCATCCCTACTGTCTGTGTAGCTCACAGTCTGATTTCAGTGTCTTCACAGAAACCCTTTTCTTCTCGATTTTACTTGAGCATTTGTCATCCCTTAGTTCCTGGAAAAGCAGGCAAGCCAATCTATAAAAAAGAAACCACTAATAGAAATCTGTTTTTCAATGTCTAAAACCTCCACCTTGAAATCCAGGCTGCATTTTCTAACATCCTCCACACATCAGGGAGAAGGCACGACAGATGTTGAGAAGGACAGCAGAGGTCTGGGCTTCAATGCCAGTTCAACTATTTTTAGGTAATTGTTTATACTAGATAATTACCTCCCAGGTATGATAGATCTTTGGCCTCATTCTTACAGGAAAACTTAATTAGTTCACCTTCATTCTTGTTAATTAGAATCTGTGATCATTTAAAGAGGGACTATGATGCAAATTGCCCTTGTTAAACTAAAGGAGTGAACACATATTTGATATTCTTTTCATAGAATCAAACACAGTTCTGGGCACATAGAGGTAATAGTTGGTCCCTGCCCTAGAGAAATTCAATAAAGCACCAGGGCCACCATCTGTTTGATGCTGATGTGAGAGGCTGATTCCACCCCTCATGGGTCTCATCTCTTTTTAGACTTTATTTTTTGGGAAGACAGTACTGATAATTTCGTCATGATCCCCCCACCAACATTTTGATATTGACAACATCAAATGCTTTCTACCTATACTGTTTTGTTGTTGCTTTTTAGTCATTTTCAGCCATGTCTGACTCTTCATGCCCCACTTGGGGTTTTCTTGGCAAAGATAATGGAGGGTTTGCCATTACCTTTTTCCAGATGAGAAAACTGAAGCAATCAGGGTTAAGGGTCTCAGAGCTATTAAGTATCTGAGGCCAGATTTGAACTCAGGAAGATGAGTTTTCCTGACTCTAGGCCTGGCACTTTATCCACTGCACCACCTAGCTGCCCTGCATATACTACATCCAAAGCAAAGTTATTTCTTCAACTCTAAGGGCTAATAGTATGTCAAGGAATCTTGGGGGTAAACATAGTAGTATTGGCAAATTGTAGGTATACAGCACAGTCACAAAATAAAACTTCATATAGTTTTGTCCTCAAGAGAATTTTATTACTGCAGTTATCCTCTGAACATTTAAGTGCCCCCCATCTACCTGGAATTTGAGGTTAAATGACAGCCAGTGTGTTAAAGAGAGAAGCAAGATCTATGTTTCAGTCCTTTGAACTTTGAGGAAACAGTACACTTTATTTTTGGTGTCCAGACACAGCCACTGGGTTCAAACCCTTAAATAGCAATTTTAGGTGCTGAAAATCCTGGGTCTGAAATGCCACCTGGCTGAGCTTTCTAGACTTCAGTTTCCTCTTCTGTAAAATGACAGGGTTAGACTCAATGTGAAGTAAGCCTAGATGTCTTTTAGACTAGATGTCCTATAAGATCCCTTACAGCTTCAGATCAGGTTCTGAGTCTGGGCTTTGTGAGCTTGCTTTTAAGAATAATATATTTTGATATCTGTATTTCAATATGATTGGCTTCTTTTATAATCATATGTATTATATTGCATGCATTTAAGAACATATTTGTGAGAAAGAGTCCATAGATTTCACCAGACTGCCAAAGGGGTCCATAGCACAAAGGATTGAGAATCTCTGACCAAGAGCTATGATCCTGTCACCCCATTGCCTTTCCATGTTACCTTCATTTGAGGAATGATGAGTTTAAATTGATGATGTTTTATAAAGATTGGTCTCCCTTTCCCAAGTTTCAAAGAACTTTAGAGCTGGAAGGAACTCTTGAGATTATCTGTAAAGCATACCTCTCATTTTACTAATACCAAGAGAGGCACATTGACTTGCCCCAAAGTTGCACAGAACACAGGTGATAACTAGCAGAGCTATGAATTAAACTTAGCTGAATGCTTAAAAAAGATTTATTGATACTTTTAAAAAAATACTACAGAGTCATTTCCCCTGAACTCCCTCCCCATTTCCCCATTACTGGAATCTCCCTTGAAACAAAGGAAGACAATTAAGTAAAACAAAACAAAGTAATACAACAATTTCACGTGATGGCATATGTTGCATTACAACTATATAGACCCCCACTTCTCTACCAAGAGGAGGAAGTTCCATTTTATCATGACCTCTCTAGAACCACAACAGTTAATCAGACCTCAGTGTTGTTTTCATGAACATTATTGTCATTACTGTGTATACTGTTCTGTTAGTTTTGTCTTTTATTCTAGAACTCATTCTGTCATGCCATGCCTCCTCTCTTCTCTCCCCTCCATCCTGAGTACTCCTGTTCCAGGACTTAGGAGGGCAATCCAGACATGAGGTAATGGAAACCTGGAAGAGAGTAGTGGCTTTAGGGAGAGCAGCTGGATAGCACAGTAGATAGAGTGCTAGGCTCTGAGTCAAGAAGACTCATCTTAATAAGTTCAAATTCAGTCACAGACATTTACTAGCTTTGTGATGTTGGCAAGTCACTTAACCTTTTTTGCCTCAATTCCTCATCTGTAAAATAAGGAGAAGGAAATGGAAAACCACTCCAGTATCTTTGCCATGCAAACCCCAAATGGGATCATGAAATGTCAGGCACAACTGAAACGTCTGATTATTGATTAGGGATGCAAAGGAAGGGGTGAATTTTAGAGATAGCTATGAATTTAATTATAAAGATTTATTTAATTAATTAATGGCATTAATTAATATAAATTATAGACTTAACTTTAGATAAGAAAACCAAATAACAGCGACCCATAATTACTTTTACTTAAGAATGAATGTCTCCATATATTATACCCATAGCAGCTTATTAGGTACTTCTTCTAACTTGCTCTTTCTCAGTGTCTTCATTCATCTCAGAATTTGTTCCTATATTTTTTCCTTTTGCAACATGGTGGTCAGTGTATATACTGCTTCTCTGGTTCTGTTTTTCTCTTCCCATTACTTCATTGAAGTGTTTTAAAATCTCTTTACAGACTTCATGTTCATCATTTTTAATGGCATTGCAGTATTCCATTACTTTAATGTACCACTGGGCAACCATGTGAGAGATTAGGAAGATGCTACAGGACTCAGAGTCATTTTTGGCTCCTCTTTCTCCTCTGTTCCCAGTGTCCCCCTTCTTCCTAAAGTTCCTTCCAGTTTGAAAGGTTTGAAGCACTGAGGGAATAGGAAGAGATGGGAAGTCAGGAGAAAAAACTAACTAAATATATCAATTCATTAATTCAATAAATAAGGCAAGAGGTAGTGTTGTGTATCTGATAAGGAGTAGGATTCAGAGTAAGGAGGACCTGGGCTTAAGTTTTGTATATGGTACACAAGTGACCGAGTGGTTCTGGGAAAGTTCCTTAACCTCTGAATGTTCCCTTCTTGGGGCAGCTAGGTGGAGTAGTGAATAGGGTGTCAGGTCTGGAGTCAGGAAGATCAGGGTTTTAAATCCTGTCTCAGATACTTACTTGCTATATGACCCTGGGAAAGTCACTTAAACCTGGTTGCCTCAATTTCCTCATCTGTAAAATGAGTTGGAGAAGGAAATGGCAAAACATTCCATCATCTTTGCCAAGAAAACCTCAAATAGAGTCACAAAGATGTTGCATGACTGAAACAACTGAATAGCAACAAACCAGTTTTTACCCACCCTCCAGTTCCAAAGAGTTCAAAGTCACTGAACAGTTATAGATTTGCAAGCCTAAAACATGTTTCCTCACTAGAGAGTTTCTTGCAGAGACAAAGTCATGGGGTAGGGGGAAAAAAAGTATGTCCCTGGACAAAATACACACATATACACGTGTGTATATAATATATACATACATACACATACATGCATACATATGTATGTATGTGTGTGTCCCTGTGCTCAGGGCTGGAGAGACAAAGATGAAAAGGGATGCATCTCTCCATTAGAAATGGTGTCTCTCTCTCTAACAAGAACTGATGAAGTTCCTATTATAGGCAACAGCTTTCATAAAATTCCTACTGTATACAAAGCACAGTTTTTGCTCATTTACTTTACTCTAACTGGCCCTAGGAGAATTTTTACACACATATAAAGGCATCTTTTCATTTTTCTTTAATCAATCAATTCATCCACAGGCATTTCTTAAGCACTCTGTGCCAGGGATTGTGCTAGTCACTGGGGGTAAAAAGACAAGAAGCCCTAAAGAGCTTGTTATATCCAATAAGAAGGACACCAACTAGGCTAGGAGACAAGACACCCAGATTTCTGAGAGCATTTGACTCAAATTCCTCATTTTTTGGATGAGGAAGCTACAGAAATTACATTGAATTGTAAATTGAAAATGTGTTAACAGTACAGCTAGCATGAAGAAAGTTGACATGTTGGAGATGGTTCTACTTTTCTTGCTGTCACTATCATCAGCCAAATGAGGGTTTGCTACGAGGAAGGAGCAAGTAGACACCGGACATCGGGAGAGGTTGGGAAGAGGACTCACAGACGGAGGAAGGTAGAACCCAAACCAGTTTCATGGTCTTTGCAGCTTTGCTGTCTTTAAGGAGGTGTGGGCTGGACATCTAGTCAGAAGACTTTGGTTTGAGTTCTGGTTTTGCCCCTTGCTAGAAGGACAGCAATGGGCAAAACATCAGTCTCATGATTTGTAAAATAGGAATGACAATAGCTATTGCTTATCTAGCACTTTGAGGTTAGCAGAATATTCTGTAGACATTATCTCCTTTGAGCCTTACAGCATCCCTATAATTTAGGGACTGCAAGCATTATTATCCTCCTCTTACAGATACAGAAACTGAGGCTCAGAGACTTTTTAGCCTAGTAAATGCCAGAAGAAGAATTTTAACTTCATGTCAAATGCTTTATCCAATACACTAACACCACACTTACCTCTCCTCAATTTCGTAGACTCTGGCAAGATCTAATTCATGGGGCTGTGGTGAGGAACAGAGTCGTGAGACATAAAGCCTATAAGTCTACCCACAGAAGAGATTAATTAGAGTGAAGGTTTTATCCTTCCTGTGACTTCAGTCTTGAACAGTGACTTCCTGCCTACCTCACATCAGGGTGCAGTGAAAGAGTGCTGGACCTGGAATCTGAGGACTTGTGTTCAAATCTTGGCTCATTTTCTCTGACCTTCATTGTTTTCTAAATTGTGGGGGCTTGGGCTAGCTAGTTAGCTCTTTAATCTTACTTTTAAGGATGGCAAAGAACTTTATAAATATTATTTCATTTAATTTTCATACTAACCCTAGAAAGCAGGTGCTGTTATTATTCTCATTTTATAGATAAAGAAATTGAGACTAAGAAAGGTTGAGTGAACCGCATAGCTTGTATTTGGGGCCATGATTTGAACACAAATCTTCCTGATTCTGTCCAATGCTCTATCTACTATCTCACCTGCCTGAGATCTTCCTGTGTTTGAAGTAATGACCTAAGAGTTACTACCTATTTTCCAATACAACTTCTTTATAAATAAATCCATTCCCCCCCACCCCCCATTTCATGAAAACAAAGTAAAAAAACTCGTTGACTCCAACTGATGGTGTGTGACAGAAGGGGATTGTGCACTTATAGGTATGAGAGGAGAGAGAAGAATTGAGAGGACTAGACCTGCCTCTGCCCCACACTTAGAGGTCTCTGCCCTTGAGGTCCTGGATACTTGCATCCTCCCCTCCCCCATTCTCAGCTTATGCTTGACTGCCCAGGGAAAGAGAACTAGGACCCTCTGGCTGAAAGAGAGGGTGGATATTTATGACAGTAGCAAATTCTACCTTAGCTTAGGTCACCTTTGTGACCTCAAGTAGGTCACCCATTTTTTCTGGGCTCAGTTTCCACAACTGTCAATTAAATTGGTTGGATGAAATGAACTTGAAGATTTCACCCATTCTAAATCTACAATTCATGACAATGAATGTAGCAAGTTATTTATATTATTTTATTGTATGCTCAAGATTTGTGTTATAAAATATAATAAATTCACAATTTTACTTGAATAAAATATGAGGGAAGAAAATTACTTGCACAGATTGTTGAGGCTTGACAATTTTTTTCATAAAAAAGTTTGGAAACCACTGGAGTCAGTCACTGACAAGTATGCCTACAAGGGACTGCCCTGACAATGTGATAAAAATGAGAGTAAATCAGTATGTGTTGACCAGATCAAAACCTTTTGCTACAGGCTGGAAACCACAAAGTCAGTGGAAACACAGGGTCAAGTCTTACCCGGGTTAGCAATCCATCTATATAGGCACCTAAATGAACTTTGTCTCTCGGGTTTTGTCTGTTCCTGGCTTGAGCTCTTCTCTCTCCTATTCATATCTCCCCTCCTAAAAGGGCTGTATTCTCTGCTAATCCAGCTTCCACTACACACCCTTTAAAGCTATTTAAGGTAAAATTGGCTAATTTGGGGTGCATAGGTTCCCCATTTTTAATGTTTTTAAAACTAAGTTTATAAGACAGCTTGTGAGAGAACTTATAAAACGGGGATAGGAAAGATTTTTTATTAAAAAAGAAGTTGGACCAGGTGGCCTCTGAGATCCCTTCTAATTTTGTGACTTGGTGAGGGATTGGGCAGAGGAGAGTTACCCATCTGGCAGAGAATTGACTGGATCAGTGGTGCCAAACTCAAATAGAAATGAGGTATCCTAATCCACACAGATCCCTTTGGATCACACATTGACTTAGTTTTAAAATGTAATGTTATGTAAGTTTTAGTGTCTTTTTATTCACTTTGTTAAATATTTCTAAATTACATTTTAATCTGGTTTGAGCAATACTAGTGAGTGTTGTGAGCTTGCCCTCTGCCCTCCCTTAACCCCTATCCACCCACATGTGTTTGCCACCTCTGAACTGAGAGCATCTTTAAGGTCCCTTACAACTTTGAGCTTTTACTGTTCCAAATTCCATGCTTGGATTTCTCTGAGTTTCCCGGGTTTCTCAAGGAAACAGAAGCTCAGTGGTTTCCCAGTCAGTCCCTCTTCCTAGCCCAGACTATTCAGTCCTCTGACTCTTGAACTAATTCCTACTCTTACTCTCAGTTTACCCAGATCACTTCCACTGATTCTCCTCTTCATAGCTACGTTTATTCTCCACTTTCTCACAGATTTATTGTTCCATTCATCCTGTCCCTCCAGGGGCATAGCTTACCCATTAGTAGTGCCAAGGAAAAGAGGGTTGGATATGGAGCCAGAAGACCTAGGTTCAAGTATAGTCTTTGCTACATATTAGCCATAGGCAAGACACTCTGAGCCTCATCTGTAAAACAGGGGTAAACAGATTAATAAAATCTGCTTCATAGAGTGTTTGTGAGGAGTACTTCATAAATGTGACATTATTATTATATAGACAACTGTTCTTTTAAACAGAAATATATGCTTTTTATTTTGATGTAAACTAAGACTACAAAGATGATTGAGTAATATCAAAATAGTCTAATAAATCACATCAATAAAAAGATAAACAAAATTGTATGACTACCTCAATAGATATAAGAAGCTTTTGAAAAATTCAACACCCATTTGTTTAAAAAAAAACACACAGTTTAAGTGCCAATGGGAGATATTTTCCTCAACTGAGGAAATTTTTTCTTCAGTCTAGATAAAAAAGCAAGGCATTTTGAGGAAGAGACACCAAAGTTTTCTCTACCAAAGTCTATGGCATTGTCAAATGGTTCAATATCAACAAATAATACAATTTTATCAGTTCCTGGGACAATAAAGCATTGTCATATGGTGGGCAATATACTCTACTGAATGTTTCCATTTGACTTGCAGTTGGAATCTTTGCTATGGGTTGTCTATTTGAATCTGAGCTCCTTCAGAACAGCAACTCTCTTACCATTCTATTTGGAAACAGTGCCTATCACAATGCTTTGCATACCAACTATTCATTTTGCCTAAAAGGAGTCACAAGGCCATCTTTAGGGAGGCTCAGAGTTTGTTGCTGACTCTGTCCAATAACATATATACATGTTGATATATGCACGTGTCTATAATGCACATTTATACATGTACATATATACATGATCCCACACAGAGAGATATTAATGGTTATATGACCATATAAAAGTAGAGATTTGGAACAAAGGATCCAGTAGAAAGTAATGCTTCAAATTGGTTCCATCCCTGGAGTTTCTTTGCCTTTACCTCTCCCCTTCTTGGTGTGGAAGCTCTAACAGATTGTCTGGGGTTGACATGATGGGGGAGGCAGAAGCAGGGGTCAGACGCAGACAGCCATAGATACTAAAAGGGAAATGCCTAAGATGTTTCTTAAGGAGTACAGCTTGTCATTAGAGATTAAGAAAGAGTTATAAGGTTTTTCTAATACCAATTCAGGTACAGCCTGTCCTTGGTGAGAAGGAAGCCAAGGTTAAAAATAGACTTAATAGACTTATTTAGTGGGCTGCTGGCTCCCAATTCCAAGAGATTTTGGCTGTCAACATCAAGACTCTACACCCATTTCCAAAAAGCTGAGAACTGTCATGCTCTGTTTGGGAAGAAAGAAAAAAGTCACTAAAGGTTTTTCCACAGACTGATGACTGGGTATGTGAGGGCCCTGCCTTTCTAAAAGAGCTGAGACTTTGGTCTCTGGGCTCCAGATTGAAAGAGAAATATCAAATTCCACTTATCCTTTGATGGAGAATAAAACAAGTACTTACTGATGGGAGAAGAAGCAAGTTAGCTGTGGATTCCACCTGAGGCCAGAGGATGGAAGCAGAGATGAAGTGTCCAGCTGTGCGCCCAAGAGAGTCACAGTTGGCAGGTAGAAAAAGCCCTCACTGGCTTTGGAGTCAGAGTAAAGGGTGCAAATTCTGTTATATCCTATCTGATTGACTTCATGTATGTTCCTTTCCTCTGCAGGCTTCAGTTTCTTCACTTGCAAAGATGAAGCCAGTTCAAACCAATCCCAAGAGACAATTATAAAATATTCATTGTGAGCATTTATGTCTCAGGAATCAGCAAAGGTTATAAATCGGGGCTTGATTTATTATGTTGATTGTCTCGTCTTAAGAAAGTGTAAATGCAGGTTAAACCCAGATAGTCTTTAGAGTTTCCATACCAAGAAAGCAAGAGAAAACATTTTTCCCCCAGAGAGGTGGTTGTTAAACCTTTTCCAGCACTCTCCTGCTTCTAAGAATACCATATGACTGGTAGAGCACAGTTCAGCAGGGGCCACCTAGATAAACTTGAAACAATGGGGGGGGTGGAGGTGAAGCCAAGATGGCAGAGTAGGAAGACACACGTACTCTAGCTCTCCCTCCACAGCCCATAAATATCTGTAAAAAAATGACCTTGAACAAATTCTAGAACAGCAGAAGTCATAAAATGACAGAGTGAAAGAGATTTTCAGTCCAAGACAGCCTGGAAGGCCAACAGAAAAGGTCTATCACACCTGACTCAGACCAGAACGCAGCTCACTGAGCTCAGCCCAGCCTTGGCCATGGCTCAGCAGGGACAATACTGGAACAGGCCTCAGGGCATGGAATCCCTAGGAGCAGCCACAGTTCCCAGAGAGGGTAAACTCCTCTCCCTTGATTTTGCCACCTTGGAGGAACTAGAACTTACAGATCCCTAGAATATACCATCCTCTTAACAAAGAATGCAAAAGTCAAGTAACAGGTTGGGAAAATGCCCCCCAAAAGGAAAAAAAATAAAACTACAGATGGTTACTTTCTTGGTGAACAGGTATTTTCTTCCATCCTTTCAGATGAGGAAGAACAATGCAGACCATCAAAGGAAGACATAAAAATTAAGGCTTCTGCATCCAAAACCTCCAAAATAAATATGCAATGGTATCAGGCCATGGAAGAACTCAAAAAGGATTTTGAAAATCCAGTAAGAGTGATGGAGGAAAATTGGGAAGAGAAATGAGAGTGATGCAAGAAAATCATGAAAAGCAAGTCAACAGTTTGCTAAAGGAGACCCAAAAAATGCTGAAGAAAACATCTTTAAAAACTGATTAACCCAAATGATAAAAGAGGTCCAAAAAGCCAATGAGGAGAAAAATGCTTTTAAAAGCAGAATTAGTCAAATGGAAAAGGAGGTTCAAAAGCTCACTGAAGAAAGTAGTTCTTTAAAAATTAGAATAGAGCAGATAGAAGTTAATGACTTTATGAGAAACCAAGAAATTACATAACAAAACCAAAAGAATGAAAAAGTAGAAGACAATGTGAAATATCTCATTGGAAAAACAACTGACCTGGAAAATAGATCTAGGAGAGACAATTTAAAAATTATGGGGCTACCTGAAAGTCATGATCAAAAAAGGAGCCTAGACATCATCTTTCATGAAATTATCAAGGAAAACCGCCCTGATATTCTAGAACCAGAGGGTAAAATAAATATAGAAAGAATCCACTGATCACCTCCTGAAAGAGATCCAAAAAGAAAAGCTCCTAGGAATATTATAGCCAAATTCCAGAATTCCCAGGTTAAGGAGAAAATATTACAATCATCCAGAAAGAAACAATTCAAATATTGTGGAAATAAAATCAGGATAACACGACATCTAGCGGCTTCTACATTAAAGGATCAAAGTGCTTAGAATATGACATTCCAGAAGTCAAAGGAGCTAGGACTAAAACCAAGAATCACCTACCCAGCAAAACTGAGTATAATACTTCAGGGGAAAAAATGGTCATTCAATGAAATAGAGAACTTTCAAGCATTTTTGATGAAAAGATCAGAGCTGAATAGAAAATTGAGTTTTAAACACAAGAATCAAGGGAAACATGAAAAGGTAAACAGCAAAGAGAAATAATAAGGGACTTACTAAAGTTGAACTGTTTACATTCCTACATGGAAAGATAATATTTGTAACTCTTGAGAATTTTCTCAGTATTTGGGTAGTTTGAGGGAATATATACATATAGACAGAGGGTACAGGGTGAGTTGAATAGGAAGGGATGATATCTAAAAAAATAAAATTAAGGAGTGAGAGAGGAATATATTGGGAGAAGGGGAGAAATGGAATGGGACAAATTATCTGTCATAGAAGATGCAAGAAAATGTTTTTTTAGTGGAGGGGAAAAAAGGGAGGTTAGAGGAAAAAAGTGAAGCTTATTCTCATCACATTTGGTTCAAGGAGGGAATAACATGCACACTCAATTTAGTATGAATATCTTACACTACAGGAAAGTAGGGGAGAAGGGAATAAGTGGGGAAGATGATAGAAGGGAGGGCAAATGGGAGGGGGCAGTAATTAGAAGTAAACACTTGTGGGAAGGGACAAAGTCAAAGGATGGAATAAATGGTGGCAGGATAGGATGGAGGGAAATATAGTTTGTCTACCACAACATGACTGTTACGAAAGTCTTTTGCATAACTATGTATAGCCTGCATTGAATGGCTTACCTTTTCAGTGGGGATGGGTGGGGAGGGAAGAAGGGAGAGAAGTTGGAACTTAAAGTTTTAGGAACAAATGTTGAGATTTTTTTGCATGCAACTGGGAAATAAGAAATATAGGTAATGGGGTATAGAAATCTATCTTGCCCTACAAGAACAGAGAGAAGATGGGGATAAGGGAAGGGAGGGGTGTGATAGAAGGGAGGAGAGATTGAGGGGAAGAGGTAATCAAAATGCATAGTGTTTTTGGGTGGGGGGAGAGGAGAGATAGGGAGAAAATTTGGTACTCAAAATCTTGTGGAAATGAACGTTGAAAACTAAAACTAACTAAGTACCTAACTAACATGAAGCAATGCCAGGGAGAGATTCCAAACCTGGCAGGGAGAATATACAACCACCCCAGACCAGTGGGAAATATCCCCACTAGGGCCAGCATGAAGACGTTACCAGAAGACATGGCAGTCTTGCAGCATCTGAGGCAAAAGCTGCCCTCTGATGTGTTTGCCCCTCTGCTCGTCTCCATGAGTCTTCCTTACATGTGTGCATTCTTCTCTTTGAAGGGCTCTCTTTGTAACCTTGCCCCCTCCCACCTTTTCAGTATTCTTACACCTTACTCTCCAGCACACACTTTTTGATCCAGAGACACTGGCCTTATGCTGTCCCACAAACAAGACACCCTGTCTCTCAGCTCCAGGCATTTTCTCTCTGTGTCCCAGAATGCTCTCCCTCCTCTGCTCTGACCATTGATCCTCCCTGACTTTCTTTACATCCCAACTAAAATTCCACCTTCTACAGGAAGCTTTTCCCAACCCCAGGAAATTCCACTGCCTTCTATGATGTAACTATTTCCTATTTATCCCGTATGTAGCTTGTTTGCATATATTTGTTTTTAAGGTTGTCTACCTTATTAACTTCCTGAGGCCAGGGAGTGTCTTTTGTTTCTTTTTGTATCCCTACCACTTAGTACAGTGACTGCCACATAGTAGGTGCTCAGTAAACGTTTATGGATTGGTTGGTGTGTGGAGTATGCCCCAGGATTTTGGGGAAAAGGTTCCGTGGTGACTTTATTTTTGTGGTATTTCAGAAGATGCTTTCATTTTAATTAATTTCATCCTGTAGTCAACTAACAACAGTAGACACATCGATGGAGGCTTGGTGAGCCATGTTCATTTTAGGAATATAGAGTACTCTACATTCTCCCAATCTCCTTTAAGGTTACAAGGGTTACAAACAGAGCCCTTCAATGAGAAGAATGCACACATGGAGGGAAGACTCATGGAGAGGAGCACATGTGAACCAGCAGGCACATGGGGAGGGGCAAACACATCAGAGGGCAGCTTTTGCCTCAGACACTGCAAGACTGCCATGTCTTCTGGTAGAGTAACTTAAAAGTAGCTTCTCTTTGGGGACTCATGTGAAAAGAAGATTGGGAGAAGTGCTACTTCTGAGGTCAGAGTTGGGAGAGCTAGGTTCAGGTGTGAAAGAATTCACTTCATCTTTCTCTTTTAGCCAGTAGGAGCTTTTGATTTTATGTGAACAAGCATCACAGGCCTCCTTAGCAAGAAAGCTAATTGAGACTTCCATATTTGGGGGAGTTATGCTTATATAAAGATGTTCAGGATGATGATGTAATTTTAGGGTTTCTTATAGGAGTTGAAGATTTGGAGACAGGATGTGTGTGTGTTTGTCCTTTGTTGCCAAAGAAGACCATGCCATCAGAGAAATGAGGACATGACTTACACTTGACTTTGTTTTGAGTGAGGAAGGGCTGTGCGGGTCACCAGCCTCACTTTGTCCTCCTGAGCCATCTGAATCCAGTGACCGGATATTCATCAGGATGACTGGAGATGACCCAGGATGAGGCAATTGGGGTTAAGTGACTTGCCCAAGGTCACACAGCTAGTGAGTATCAAGTGTCTGAAGTGAGATTTGAACTCAGGTCCTCCTGACTCTTGCACTGGTGCTCTATCCACTGCACCACCTAGCTACCCTGGAGACAGGATAAGTACAAACAAGATGAAGAAGATGGTTATTTACAAGATAAGGGAAAATGGTCATGACACAGGATGAGGGAGATGAATG